>JARKIC010000212.1:0-374019 GCA_029378375.1 Mycena olivaceomarginata | reverse complement strand
GGAGGAGGAAACGCCTTCCGCGGTCGTTGCCTCGGGAACCCAGAGTTCTCTGATGTACTCGAGGAACTGGGCGTCCGTCCTAGGCCAGAATTAATTCAACCCAGTTTGAAACGGGATCTGGGGACATAGACATACGTGATGTTCAGCGTTGATAACGAGAACAGCGTCCCTTCGTCGTCGCAGTCGCCTTTGGGGTTCGGTCAGCCGGGATGGACGGACGGTTCGGAATATTAATGATATTTACCCGTAACGAACGGTATTTTTGCAACCTTCCCTTGCTGGACGAGACGCTGAGGGTTGTCGGACAAGAACGTTCCATCCGCACGAGGAAGCCAGGCCAGCACGAGAGACTAGTCGGCGACATGATCAGTGGGATCAATGCCGAACAAACTGGCTTTGATATACCTGGTAGTCGAAAATAAACGGAGTGTTGTCCTGATGATAAAATAATATTGTGCTCTTAGCTTTGCGAAATACTTCAGATCGGGAATCATTGTACGCGCCTGAGCAGCCTTGAGCGTCGCAAATGGCACGGTGCGCAAGCATTCAAGGGTATCGCTCGCGCTGGAGCAGCCAGTCTGCGCGACAATCTGGTCGTAGTCTGTCGAACAAACCTCAGGATAATGTTCCTGTGGGGGAGGGAATGATAATACATACACTTCTGGCCGTTCTCAACCTATATAACGTTGATTCAAAGGATGCAGCGAGAAAGAAAGTATAATGCTTACGGGGCCAACGGGGATCGGTGAGCCGGATTGCATGAAACCAGCCCGGAAGAGCCCCTCCGTATTCCCTCCGTTAGCCAGCATGTGAAGAGAGACGGATATGCCCCGGCAGATTCTCCCCAACTATTTTAATTCGTCCGTTTCAACGCAGAGATTGAAAGAGAAGAATGAAAGACGTACATCGTGACTTTGGTTGGATCTCCTCCGAACGCAGTGATGTACTTCTGAATCCAGCGGAAAGCTTGACGCTGGTCTTGAAGCCCAAGGTTTCCAACCCCTGCCGCCCGTACTTCCTTGCTAGCCAAGAATCCGAAGGCTATAATCGATGTTAATTTCGTGCCTACAACAATCCGCCCAATGACTGACCAGAAACGCGATAATTCATCGAAACATAGATCACTGGCTCTCCCATTGCAATGGAGCGCTGAACGATGGTCGTCCCGTCGTACCTGTTCCAGAGTTCAAGTCAATTCACGAAAGAAGTTTCCTCAGGCCAACCCACATTTGAGGGCTGCCGAGCTCGAATCCACCACCAAAGATCCACTACATTACGTACGACCCTTGGGGTGAGTCAACAGATTTGTGACTGAAATCGAACATACCGCAACCACGGGTAATTTCGAAGTGGCCGTCGCCGTGGAGGGTTTGATAACGTTGATGGTCAGGCCTTGGATGTATGTTCATTAAATTCCACAGAAAAAATTAACTGCACGCACAGTCTCCGAGGAGGGGAAGACGATCCCATAGATCGAGCCAATCACATTATCGATGACTTCTTGCGGAAGGCCGGTAAGGATCGGCAGCTTGACTGCTTGTTGAGGGCACCCCGGGCCCATCGCAGTAGCGCTGTGTGTGCCGGTGTAGGGAGAAACCGCGACTGGCAGACGGAACCGGAGGTCTCCGACTCTAAAATAATATGTTATTTCCTATTTCCGCTGAAGCTAGGAGGGCGCGGGCATGCTTACGGAGGCTGGGCGAACGGAATTCCGAGGAAGCTCTGCGTGTTCGTGCCCGCAGTGCCTGTGAATGTCCCGGCATCGAGGGTGATAGTCGGGGCGGCGAGGGTCGCGCCCAAGACGGTACACGCTTCGAACAAGAGGGCAACAATTCCGGCCTTGCACAGCGAAGACATTCCAAGAGATTTCTGGGAGGGCCCGCCTGCACAATCAGTCGATGGGCCCTTTATACCAATTCTTGGACGGGGGCCGGTTGCGCAATGACATGGTCGACGGTTCGACGGTTCCAATGGCAATTCGACATTTCGTTAGGTCATGGGCACCATCACGAGGTATCTTTGGCACTTGTCCCAATATCTGCCGGCCGCCAGGAAAGATGGTGATACAGCCCCGTAGAAAGCATTTAGCGACTCTGCGTATACGCGGCGCACCGCGGAAATATTAATACGACCACTCCTGGAAGTCGGATTTGCAGATCCACGTAACGGCATTGAGCTTATTTACCCCGCATTACCCTATTACCCCGCATTCCGAAGACTCGCGACATTCAGAAGACTCGCTAAACATGTGCATCTGGCAGGAAACATTTTTGAGCGAAGTCTGCGAAGTGCCGAATATCACAGGCCAGACCGGTACCGGCTCAACATTGCCGACGGCAGCCTGAAGGGAATAATAATACGACCGACGTTAACTGCGAAAGACCGTATTATATATCGGTTATAGATCCGTTTCGCCGAAAGAGTCTATGGCAACAGGACAATATGCGAGTTGGATGTACACAACGTAACAGGAAATGCGCCCAGGAACTAATATAGACAAGGTCCAAGCAGTTCAACACTACCGTGATTAGTACCGTATGCTAACCGTCGGCCGAGCCATTGACCGTTGTTGTCATGTGGAACTCTGGAACTGACTACCGCGCCGGTTGCTCTGGAAGTTCGTTTGTATTCTTTCTCCCCTTCTTTCTTTCTTCCTCTTTATAAAATTAGCTTGTCGGAAGCTTTTGAAACTCCGCTATCAGCGCGCCGGCACCGCTCCTCAAGATGCACTTTTGGCGCCCGATAAGCGCTGAATTCGAACCGATAGAATGGCAAGTATAACGAGAGTGCTAGTCCCACCTAGGCAGATGCTTCGAACCAAAAAAAAAAAATCGTACCTCGTTTGGTTGAACGACAGTGCGGCCTTTGAACGAGCGACAATGTGGAATCCTCATAAATAAATGGATTGCAATGATGATACACAGCTGCTTTTCGTTCAGAAGCACATAAGATCAGAGAAAATCAAGTTCAATATCCGTGGGGTCCTGCAATTAGATGGGGAACTGCAGCGTAAGGTTCGTGAGGAACTGCATCGCAGCAGCGCGGTACGTGTCCTGGGTAATTGTGGTCGGGAAGAGACCGTCCAGGAATGTCATCAGGTTCGGTGCCGCAGTGGTGTACGCAGGCCAGTTAGGAACGGTCTTTCCGTTCGGGTCTTGTTTAGCTGCGAAGTTGATCAGGTAGTCTGTCAGCTCGCCGCCGAAATAGACGTTCAGGATGTCCGTGAAGTGGAACTGCGAGCAATCAGCATGGTTCTTCCGTGGTCAATGACCCGCCGAAAAACTCACCGAGCCAAGGAATGGGATGCCCTTGAGGCGCTTGCTCACTATGGATGCAGATGATGAGATTCGTAAAGAACTCGAGTACAGGAAAGACCCACAGAATCCCCACTGCTTCTGCTTTCCTGAGCGGGACTGTTGGAAGAATCGACGAGGAGCTTGGAACACAGCGTCTCCCTGCATATGCACGGTCAATGGAATTCTCAACAAACAGTACTCCAAATAATTTACCTGGAAGGCAGCAAGACGCTTGAACTGCGAGGTGGCTGCATTGAGAATACTAGTATCGAAAGGCGAGCCCGCAGTGATATCATTTGGATATAACTGGTGCATCGTAGTCGCCGCGGCTGTGGTAGCTCCGGGAGCCAGACGCTTGTAATATATTCGGTGAACTCAGCGTCCGTTCTGAGCCGAATGTCAGGTCCGACTGATCCCGAGTCATCAAGATACACAACTTACGTTACGTTCAGGGTTGAAAGCGAGAAAAGAGTTCCCTCATCGTCGCAATCGCCTTGAGAGAATCAAGAACAGAGGAAAGAGGATAACATTTTGGTGCTTACCGGTGACGAACGGCACATTGGCAACCTTGCCCTGTTGAACGAGGCGTTGTGGAGCGTCTGTGAGGAATACGCCGTCTTCGCGGGGAAGCCAGGCTAGAACCAATGACTACACGCATCGCCGTTAACACAAAAGCCACAGCAGTCGCAGTGAGAACAAGCTCACTTGATACGAAAAGATGAACGGAGACGCGTCCTGTGCGGCCTTGAGAGACGCATATGGAACCGTGCGCAAACACGCGAGGGTGTCAGCAGCGCTGGCACATCCAACTTGGTGGACGATAGCGTCGTAGTCTTCAAGACAGAAGACCGTCAGTTGGTAGGCAGATCAAATAGGCACAAATTAACACATTTCTGTCCGTTCTCGATCTAAACCAAGGCTGCTTAGAGCATGTAAATGAAGAAGGAGAATTATGCGTACAGGTCCAACAGGGATGGGAGAACCCGATTCCATGAATGCGCCACGGAACAATCCCTCGTTGTCGCCGTTATTCGCTACCATGTGCAATGCTGCAGAAATTGCCAGCAGATTCACCCCAGCTGATGAACAAGTTTCAGACATGCAACTCAAAAAGAAGAATTTCCGCGCACATGGTAACCTTGGTAGGATCGCCTCCGAAGGCGCCAATATACTTCTGAACCCAGCGGAAAGCTTGGCGCTGGTCTTGAAGTCCGAGGTTCCCCACACCGGCCGCGCGAACTCTTTGCTGGCCAAAAATCCGAAAGCTGCAATACGTCAATGATTCGACAAGCCCATCTTGAGACTGCTCACCGGACACTCTGTAATTCAGCGACACGTATATCACAGGCTCTCCCATGTCGATAGACCGTTGCACAATCGGAACACCGTCGTACCTTTACGCCGGGGTCAGCCATAGCGACTTGATACCTACAAATATTCAACTCACATTTCCGGACTACCGAGCTCAAATCCACCGCCAAAGATCCACTGCGATCCATGAGGCCAAAAAAATCAAGTCTGGGCAGAGACATACCACAACCACAGGTAGTTTCGACGTCGAGGTGGCGGAAGAAGGCTTGATCACATTAACCGTCAGGCCTGCAATAGATTAGTCTGGGCAAAAACATTTTGCTCCCACTCACAGTCCTCTGCAGAGGGAAAGATCACGCCGTACGCGGAGTTTGCGATATAGTCAATGACCTCCTCGGGAAAGCCACTGAGGATGGGCAGCACGACTGCCTGCTGCGGGCACGCAGGGCCGAACGAGCTGACCGTGTGTGAGCCGGTGTACGCGTCCACCGCGACGGGCAGGCGGAAACGCAAGTCGCCAACCCTGGGGAGCGTTAAAAAATTGCCGAGCAAAAATTATGTAGACGCACGGCGGCTTCGCAAAGGGATGCCGAGGAAACTCTGCGTGTTGGACGAGCTCGCAGTGCCGGTGAACGTTCCGGCGTCGAGCTTGATCGTCGGTGCTGCCCGCTCAGTGACGGTCGCCCCACGCGTCTGAGAGCAGGAGGGCGAAGATTATTCCGAGATTGACGAGCGACATTCCGAAAAACCAAAGGACGACCGGACGTGTACGGGGTCAGTCCAAGGAGTGCCTCACACGATGTCCTTCCGCAGGCTGAGTTTTGTACCCCGATCCGGATGTATCTCAGCACCAATTTGACGCCCATACTACTAGTGTTTTACCCCAGAACAGTCATGGGATCATGTTGCCACAAGGAACCTTCTCCGAATCAGCGCAGTTACGAGAATATGCTGGATCGCCTTTTCGTACTTCGACGCTCGACCCCGCATTTCGAAGTGCGGGGAAGCCTGGGGCCCCGCTACGCCACGCGGCTAGCCCTTTTCCGCCTCCGGCGTCGACAAGGGCGAGAGCAGGCGAGAGCGGCAATCCTCTTGCATCCTAAATCACAAGGAAAATGGAAGGCAACCGCGAATCAGCTCGAATCAGCCAGCAAAAGCCGGAGCACGCGGTGACAATCAAGGTCCGTTCAAGCCGTCGGTAAAACATATGCCAAGTGCATGTCAACAACGCATGGATGCATACTTATAGATGCATATACGATTCACGCTCTCAACAATTAAAAAAAGTGCATCGTCAACAACGGGAACAAGTATTTTAACACTTACAACCATTAGCTACATATCGTCTGTTTCGTGTCTGAGCATCGTGTCTGAGCATCCATCATCCTCCAAGAACCCTCCTCACTTCGCCGACACAAGGCCCCGCGGCCCCACCGCATCTCACCACGCAGCACATGCAACCACACCAGCCAAGGAGCGCGCCGAGCACACGCATGCTTGGCGCCCCAAGCCACCGCGCCGCGCCGGTCGTCGAAGTCGACGGCCCCGCCGCAGACGCAGACGCGCTGCCGGTGCCACTCGGAGCGGCGCTGGAAGACGCCGCGCGGCGCGACCGCAAGCAGCGGGGGCACTCCGGCGCGACGAGCGCGCCGCCGTAGTTGCTCGCCACCCAGCAGGACGCCGTTCGTCCACCCGAATCCGGCCTGTAACGCGCAAGAGCGGTCAGTATTAATTCGCACGCGCGCGCGGGTGCTACTGACCTGGACAGTGTACTCCCCGCCCCGTCCCGCCGAGTCGATATCCGACATCGAAAACTTCTCAAACATCTACGGGTAAGACGTCAGCTGTACATGTAGCTGCGGCGCAACACGCACATTCCCCGTATTAGTCGTGCTCTGCGTAACATTCAGCTCCGCGTCCGACAGCCGCGGCAGCAGCCCCGGGATCTGCCCCCCCGTCGCGTGCCACACCCCCGCCTCGTCAGCCTCACCCTTATAATAACCACAAGCACACGCACCAGCTGCACAGCGCCCCGCGACATACCGGTTCGCGAGCTGCACCCCCAGCGCGTCCGCCCACCCCGCCGCGCCCGTCGCGTTCCCGCCGTTCACCACCCCCCGCGCCGCGCGCGCCGACGTCCGCCGCGCGCCCGCCGTCGACGCGTTGCTGCTCGCGCTCAGCGCCTGCACCGGCAGCGCGGCCTCGTCCACGCCGATGGCCCGCGGGACGAGCGAGAACGCGCCCGCGCCCGCGGCGGGCGTGGGAAGCGCCAGCGGTGACGTTCGCGGGGAGCGCGCGCAGCGCCTGGAGGCGCGACGTGTGCGGGCGGCCACGCGTTCGGCGCGTCCCTGTGTCAGTATGCTCAGCCAATGTCAACGTATGTACGAAGGACGACGTCACCACTGCTGCCCGGTCTCGATGAAGGTCACGGGGGAGCGTGCCGGTGTTAGCGGTTGAGCACGAGGTTGACCGCCGCGAACGCGCCGAACGCGTTCTCCGCGCTCGCGAGGACCTCGGGCGGGATGATGCCGCTCCAGAAGGGGTAGACGTCGCCGCGCTGAAGACGTCGTTCCGCGCGTTGCTCGCGAGTTGAAGTCGTAGAACGCGAGCTGCAGAGGACGTGTCAGAAGTCCGAAAGTCGCGGCGGCCCAGCAACCACACCTTCGTTCGCGTTCCAGAACAAATCGAGCACGCCCGCCTTGATCGCTGCCGCCGCCGCCGTGTGGCGCGCCGCGGCGGTCGCGTTCGCCTTCCCGTACAGCTGCGCCATAAGCACGCGGTTCTGTCTGTATAACGGGTCAGCATGAGTGCGTGCATGGTGGGGTGGGCAAGGGTGGGCGTTTACGCGCAGCCCCACCCTAACGAAGAGGCTCCATTGCCCCCGGAGGAATTGAAGACACCCAAACGGCGGAAGGAATTCCCCTCCCACATTCCGCTCCCCGCAAAGCCGCTCCCAATACAAGAAGAAAAAGAACCTCCGCTCACACAAAATGCTATTCAAACACACCGGCACCGTCCCCCCGCACATTCAACCTTCTCAACCCCGCCCCCCCCCGCCGCATCCCCCGTCAGCCACCGCGCCGAATAATCCCACCCCGTCTCCGCGCCGCTCGCGAGCTCCGCGTACAGCGCCGCGGCCTGCGAGTCATTGAGCGCGGGCTGCGCGGGGTCGTGTACGGTGGCGTAGTCCTGGAGGTACGACTCGGGGCGCGGGGCGCTGTTCGCGACGGCGTAGTGCGCGAGGGGTGGCGTGGTGTTGGTGAAGGGGCTGGTGATGTTGAGGGTGCGGTGCGTCTGCCACCAGGTGAGTTCGCGCTGGAGGGGGAGTGTCAGCGAAGTGAATAGAGGTGCAGAGGGACGGGATGGAGGGGAGTGCGAGGGAGGAGGGGAGCGCGAGGGAGGAGAGGAAGAGGGAGCGAGAGGAGGGAGGAGGGACGAGACCCTCCCTCCTTCGGGTACCAGCGAGGATCCCCAGCCGCAGCACCCGCGCTCTGCTCCACCACATCCCGTCGCAAACAGAAATAGAAAAACGACGAAGAAAGAACACGCCACCCACCTCGGCAAGGGGCAGCGCGCGCTTGAGGATCGCGGTGTCGTTGCTGGCGGCGACGTAGCGCGCGAGCATCTGGATGAAGAGCGGGGGCTGCGAGCGGTCGAGGTCTGTGTACGTGCGTCAGTGCATGGTCCGTTGAGGGATGTAGGAAGGCAAGAGACGGGGGAAGGGACGCAAGGTAGAGAGCAAAGAACGAAACGAAACGCACAGTATATCCGGCCCGCCATTCGGATAAACCCAAAGCGCTCGATCTCGTCCATGAAGTTCTTGCAGGGTGTCGTTCGCGGTGGAGTAGAGCTCCGACTCGAGGAGGCCCTCGACGATCCAGAACGAGTCCCAAGTAGTACTGCTCGCGGAAGCGGCCGCCCGGCACGACAAACGTATGATTCAGCGGGACCAGCGAGCTCTCGCACCGCACGCCGTCGCACAGCGCGCTCGCGTTCGTGCCGCGCACGAGCTGCGTCCAGAAGCCGTGCACCGTGCCCGCGAACGCCTGCAGCAGCGGGTCGGTGACGTTCTGCAGGAAGCGCGGGGCGGGCTGGAAGCCCGGAGGGGCACGGCGACGAGCTCCTGGCCCTCGCCCGCAAAGTCCGCGTCGACGAACGCGACGACGGCGCCCTCGGTGAGCGACGCGTTGCCCGGGAGCGCGGCAAAGTCCGCCAGCACCGCCTGCGCTGTTTTGCGCGTGGGCTGGCGGGCGGCGCGTCAGTAGAGCTGGGCGGGTGGAAAGCGCGCGGGACGTACCTTGTCCACGATGGTTTTGGGGTCGACGAAGGGGTTGGCGAGGTTGATCGTTTGCAGCAGCTGGGGGGATGGGCGTCAGAGCGGCGAGCAGCGCGGGGGAGTACGCACTGGGCCTGCGCAGAAGATCTTGGAGGGGCACCACGACTGCGCGGGGGGCAGGACCGCCTGGGAGGGCAGCGGGGCGCCGGCAGAGGGCGAGGGTGTTGCTGTCGCTGTCGTGACCACGATCTGGGAGACAGTGGACTGCAGCGGGGCGCAGTAGCGCTTGCCAAAGTACTCGTGCTATGGATACCACTGCTATGGCTGGCACTAGCACTCGCGCTGACACTTTTTTGCGCTAGAGCTGGACTGGGCAGCAGCGGCACCGTGGAGCAGGCACGCCAACGCTGCGAGCGCAGGCAGCATTTTGGGACGGGTCATGATAGTGGGCGTCAAAGGAGGATCCGCGAAAGGCTCTCAAACTCGACCGCGTCCTGTTCCGCCTTATATCCTCTGGCGCGCATCATTCTCACCAGGTGGAGCGTTCAAAATAAGTCGGCGTTTTACTGATAGGCGTCGCTTACTCGGTCATCTGACCCCGCTCTGGAGGATGGGGTAATCAAGAAGGCCGCTCTCATCGCTGCGCCAAGTTCCACAATTGTAAAACCCCAAAGTCCGGGGACTGCAAAGGGCTTGAGTGATGATACAAATCTATTCCCAGGTCGTGCGCCAAACACATCGCGGACGCAATACAAATTCCATCACAAGCGCGGCCGTTCGTATTGCACCTTTCAACAGCTTCAACGTCGCCTCCGACTGGTAAGTATCAAGGCTACGTACCTTTGCGTACGTGCCTAGGCCGCCTTTCGGAAAGGAAGACGGACAGACAGCTTGGTTTCATCCACAGCAGGCGGCTCTGTACGCCTTTCCTACGGGCTGTTAACGCGAAAATAAGACGTATTATGGGGCCAGAATACTCCATGACGCGTCGTTTCAAATGGTGATGGCTAGGACTTTTGACGAGGTCGACAGGTGTAGATATAGGATTTGGAGCACCACCCTTCGTGTTTTTTGCTCAAATTCCCGATCGGCACCGCGGCCTGCCACCTACCGTAGTACCACCCCAGCAACAATCCGTCCACCCCAGGTCCCCAAAGAAAATATTAATAGAAAAGCGATCGCTTTTCTATTAATATTTACCACCACCAAAAAAAGCCGGGGCGCTGGACACGGACGCGGGAGAAGATCTGCTGCGGGGAGGGAGTCTTACAATAGAGCCGCAATTTCTCGGCCTGCTGTAATATGTATACATAACATCGCCCGCCTGAAACGCGCGCGTTGGGAGGTACTTAGCCGGAGGTGGAAGGAAATACTTAGTTGAAATCAGTACAATACTAAGTACAGATTCAGAATAAGTCATTTAGTCAGTCTGAATCGGAGCTCGCCAAGTCAATAATAATGGGGTCGTTCACAGTTGCCCTTTCTTTTTGCAACATTTTCGTGTCTGGGGGGTATCGTGCTATAAAATCCAGAAAAAATCACCCCTGTCCTTTTTGAACATTTGAGGTGGTATATGACACGATAAGAGCACCCAGACAGCATGAAATAGAGAAAAGGAGGCAAAAAGGAAGCGAAAAAGGGTGTTCACAGTAAGTAGCCCTTTTTCACACCCTTTTTTGTGCCCTTTTTTTTCCACTTCCCCCGGGCCCAGAATTGCATGTAGGCCCCTGTTTTTTTCGGTTTTCTACCATTTTGTACTTCTCCTTGAAAAAGGGGGAAAACCGGGCGAAAAACGAAGAGAATGGCAAAAAGGGGCAAAAAGGGGTGCAAAAAAGGGCTACTGTGAAAAACCCTAATAGATTGTAAGTATGCAATAATTACAATGGATACAAAGGAAATAATTGAAATTAGTAGAATGGGCTACTTCCGTAAGATTAAAATATTCCAGCGCAATTTCTGAGGGTGCCAGTGATGTGATCAGTCTGAAAGATATTCACGCTGTCTGTGTTTCCCGCATGCAAGATATCGACAATATATCTATGCATTGAGGCAGGTCAACATCCAGCTATATGTACACCAACTTATCACTACTGGATGCTATCAGCAATTCGTGTTGCAGCTGTATATCCGGCCAGGGTGGAAGTGGGGCGGAATGCAGTGATTCCGTGACACAATTCCGTTGGGTTCAGTACTAAAGGATTTCTCGAGACTTCAAATTTGGCTGAAAAGGTCTTGAAAACAGCTAATCTAATTTTGGATGGGTCTTGCGCGTGGTACCCGGGGAAAGGCTGCAGCCTCGAAAGATATGGGGTACAGCACTAGCAAGTTGTTGGAGTGCAAGAGAGGGCGGAGTGTTAGTGATGGAGGCACAGATCAATGATTTGTCCCTACCCCCCGAATAGATCCAGAATTGTTGTGTTGATGGCGGAATAAACATTGACTATTTTGGGGCGGGTCCCAGTGATTGACACAAGATTGACAACAGCTAAGGTCGAAAATATTCCGGGGGATTATCTAAATCTTATGGGAAGTCACCCAATAGCAAGTACGGAATAAGTGTCAGTCTGATTCGGAGCTTACCAAGTGAATAATATCCGTCTTTGGCCGCCCTCTTGAGCGCTCGCTGGGCCACACTGCCTGTCTCACTGTGGGTTTGGCATACGTGTGTAAGATCTCACGGCATCTGGACACTGACATTGTCC
This sequence comes from Mycena olivaceomarginata, assembly GCA_029378375.1. Taxonomy (NCBI): domain Eukaryota; kingdom Fungi; phylum Basidiomycota; class Agaricomycetes; order Agaricales; family Mycenaceae; genus Mycena; species Mycena olivaceomarginata. The sequence continues at coordinate 362,434 of JARKIC010000212.1, read as the reverse complement.
TTGCTTTGGACTGGAAAGCTGCTCTGTGTGAGTTGCTCATCAGTGATTCAGCCTGTCCCAGCCTCCGGTCCCTGGCTACTGCTATTTCTGCTGTTCGGTGCGTCTGATATCTTCTTGTACGACGCTTTTGAGCTTACACTACATCTAGTAAGTACTTACCTCTGGCAGCGACCTGTCCATGAACCACGAAACTATGACCCTGTGAATTTGGCGCCAGGAGCAAATGCCGCGACTGCCGCGACTGCCGCGGCATTGCCGTGGTACTAATCTGATCCGACAACCGGGGGCAGGTTGGTGTTCTAGCCATCATGATATGTGCGGTTCATTTGGATAATACCCAAACGAATTCAAGTTGTGCAAAAATCCCGCTTAATTTGAGGTGCAGGTGTTGTCATTTGGAACATATCTATGGCTTGCAGCATGTCAATACGGCCATTCCTTCCCTCTCGAATGAATGAACCGCACACTACTATATACGACGGGTGGGGGCGTCTATATAATTTCGTCGTGCGAAGATGCATGCTGTTTGCCGTCTGCTTGCTGTCCCTACGAGGCTGTGCACGGCGATGAGTCTCTCCCTTTCCTTCCATCTCCGCTTTCAATCTCTCACAATCCACACAAGCAACGCCTCAGGGGAACGAATCCCAGACAGTCAATAGCTACATTTCTGGTGCGAGACAGAATGGTTTAAACCGGAGTAGTATTACTCACTCGTGGCCAGGAGGGGTAGGAGGCGATGGTGGCACAGGCGGCCAAGGCGGCGCTGGAGGCACAGGCGAGGGTCCCCGTCTGAATTATGGCATCACGGCCGAAGATGTCACAATACACAACCAGTACGTCGGTTACTCACGACGCCGTTCCTTTCCTGAATAACACCCCGCCACAGCGCTGGAACGTTCTCCACACACTATGTCGCTCTAACTGCCGGTAGTGTCACCCACATCACCAACTACCCGCAGCCGACTCCACCTCCGGGCCCCCTCCCCCAATTCCAGCGCGTGCGTACTAGATATGGCCTCACGATTGACATGGAGGAAATTTGGAAGCTACTCAATTTCCGGCCTGCACCCATTTCCAATCCCTTGGCCACCGTGAAGCTCGGGTCAATCATGTTCTGTCCTTCAAACGAGCAGGGCGGAGAACCGGCCGAGGTTGCGTTTTTTCCCGGAGGCGAACCCATACCTTGATCCTTGGGTTCCTGGTGTGGCTGGCGGCGAAAAGACGGCGGAGGGTTGGACACGGTAATGCTATCTTCCCATTGCATGATATGCCCCAAATTCTAAATCTGTTTGATGCAAGTTTCAATGCCACCGATGTATCCAATCACACGCTCGTGCTGAAGCGTCGCATCCCCAACCTCTACGCCTGGCTCTATCAAGCGACCCATATTTTCAGCCGCCTGCGGGTTTTGTCCAATTTCAAGGATTATGGTAACTCACACATTCGGCTGATTGTTTCAACTGTGTGCGCTGACCCATGTATGTTAGTCCTCGTGGACACTATTGATTTTAAAATCGAAACTTACGGGGCGAAGCAAAAGCCAACTGCGGGCTTCCTATTTCTCTGCCCCGAGGAGCATTTCAAAATTACCACCGCCTCATTCCGTTGGCCGGAATGTCCGGCCTATTGGTCCCGCGATCCCAACGGCGTTGAACGCCTCAGCATAGACGAGGCGACGCGTCTCGGATTCCCTCCACTTGAATTCAAGTCGCGCATCCAAGGGGCATCGTGGGATTCAAATGTCTACGCCGGGCTTCGCCGGTTCCAGGAAGAGGAGGGATTCGATCCAGATACCCCAGAATATGTCAAGTGGGCCAGTGGCCGGCTTTTTGAAGTGTGCGACACTCGGCATACCGATGGTGCGTCAACCGTCTTGATATACAGGCAAGGGTCCCCGTCTGAATTATGGCATCACGGCCGAAGATGTCACAATACACAACCAGTACGTCGGTTACTCACGACACTGTTCCTTTCCTGAACAACACCCCGCCCCAGCACCCGGGTCACTCTAACCGCCGGTAATTTCACCAACATCATCAACTACCCACAGCAGCCTACTCCCCCTCCCGGCCCCCTCCCCCAATTCAAGCGCGTGCATACTAGATATGGCCTCACGATCGACATGGAGGAAATCTGGAAGCTACTCAATTTCCGGCCTCCACCCATTTCCAATCCCTTGGCCACCGTGAAGCTCGGGTCAATCATGTTCTGTCCTTCAAACGAGCAGGGCGGAGAACCGGCCGAGGTTGCATTTTTCCCGGAGGCGAACCCATACCTTCCTCCCTGGGCTCCTGGTGTGGCCGGCGGCGAAAAGACGGCGGAGGGTTGGACGCGGTAATGCCCATTGCATGATATGCCCCAAATTCTATTGAATCTGATTGATTCAAGTTTCAATGCCAGCGATGTATGCGATCGCATACTCGTGCTGAAGCGTCGCATCTCTAACCTCTACACCTGGCTCTATCAAGCGACCCATATTTTCAGCCGCCTGCGGGTTTCGTCCAATTTCGAGGATTATGGTAACTCACACATTCGGCTGAATGTTTCAACTGTGTGCGCTGACCCATGTATGTTAGTCCTCGTGGACACTATTGATTTTAAAATCGAAACTTACTACGGGGCGAAGCAAAAGCCACCTGCGGGCTTTCTGTTTCTCTGCCCCGAGGAGCATTTCAAAATTACCACCGCCTCATTCCATTGGCCGGAATGTCCGGCCTATTGGTCCCGCGATCCCAGCGGCGTTGAACGCCTCAGCATGGACGAGGCGACTCGTCTTGGATTCCCTCCACTTGAATTCAAGTTGCGCATCTTAGGCGCCTCGTGGGATTCAAATGTCTACGCCGGCCTTCGCCGGTTCCAGGACGAGGAAGGATTCGATCCAGATACCCCAGAATATGCCATCAAGTGCGGTGGCCGGCTTTTTGAAGTGTGCGACACTCGGCATACCGATGGTGCGTCAATCGTCTCGATATAATTTGAGTCAATTGACTGATAAACAGATACATCAGGGCAAACCTCCTCTACCTGAGATTTCTCTCGGCCCAAAAAATTTCAAAGAACTTCGGAAATGTCATCAACTTTGGTGAATATTCACACAGAGATCTACTGGACTATGTTACATTCTCGTTACAATTTGTTATTCCGAAACTTGAGGTACCTCTTGGAGTAATTTCAGCGAAAATTTCCTATGATTAGCGTGTGCTTACCTCTGAGTGCGTGTCGTCAGCAAGTAAGTTGGCAAGACGTACGAAACAAAATGTTTACGTACTAGACGATATTCCATGAGTTGGACGACAGACCAATATACGTCCTTCAGCAGGAAATCGAATCAGAATCCGAATCCGAAGGTGGCAGAACAAAAAAGGAGAGCTTAATGTGACCCAGAGACCTTGTTCTATATTTCGTTGGCTAAGGCTAGAGAAGTAGGAGAACAAATGAATGAGTGCACAGGAGGAAAACGAGGACCGCAGCGACATCCGACGAGAGACACGAAAAAATACATGTGCAATACGTTCTACAAAAATACAACAACAGAATGTATACAGAATCGCTGTTAACGCGAAAGTAAGCACGTAGTATGGAGTACTCACCGAGGCTCATGACGTGTCAGTCTCAAATGGTCATGGCTTCAGAGCCTAGGACTTTTGACGAGGTCGACAGGTGTGGATATTGGATTTGGAGCACCACGTTTCGCGTCTCTTCGTGTTTTTTGCTCGTCCCGATCGGCACCACGGTCATCCCACGATCTGCTACCGTATTAACAGCCCAGAAACAGTCCGTCAACCCCAGGCGGCGTCTCCAGTCCCCAAAGAAAATAGAAAAGAGATCACCACCACTACAAAAAGCCGGAGTGCTGAACGCGGGAGAAGATCTGTTGTCGGGAGGGAATCTTAGAGTCACAATTCTTACTGTATACATAGCCCGACTGAAACATGTCGATGGGCGCGTTGTGGAGGTAGGTGGAGGTTTGGGACCGGAACGAGCCGAGAGCACACGTGAACGTCGCGTACTGTGCGCATCGTGTCGCGTCCACCCTTGTAAGGGTGCGAAGAAAAGTCCCTTGCCCACTGGGAATTCTCCTCAATCGCATTGCCGTATCGGCATATCCACCCATTGACGCTCACAGGAGACCATGTGATCAGCACGAGGACGTACATTAATACTAATAGGACACTTCTCAGTTCACATCTTGCCCCATTCCACAATGACAACGGTTAAAGCTGCCTGCCTCTCCGGTCCCGACTTGGCCCCCCGCCAGCACTGCTACTGTGCGGAGCCCCACTGCGCCTCCAATGCGCACAACCTCTCACGCCATTCGAATTACTATTTCGGCGAGAACATCACCTTCAAGGTTCGTATGATCCAGGATCAATCCTAGTCGCAGTGCACGATCCTCACGGAACACACAGGTCCAAGGCTGCCTCTTCAATGTTCCTCGCTACCATTTCGAGCGCTCATCCGAGATTTTTGCGACGATGCTCACGCTTCCGGCCGGGGATGGCACTCAGGTTGAGGGCCGCAACGACGAGAACCCAATTGTTCTGGAGGGCGTAAGCAGTGTCGATTTCCAGGCGCTGCTGAAGGTCCTGTATCCGCTGTGAGTTGTAGGAGTATTGAGAGTATGTGGCCGATGCAGAATTTTCACAGAGATATCCTCAAACCCCATGCCCTGACCACGGAGGAGTGGATCTCCGTCCTGAAGCTCTCGACCCAGTGGGGCTTCTTCGATGCCCGGAAGCTAGCAATTCAGAATCTTATGATTAATGCCACCAAACGACCCGACGACCTTGGGCACGTCCAGCGCATCTTACTTGCGCGGCAGTATGAGGTCGGGATCTGGCTCCGACCAGGGTACACCTATCTTGCGACGCGTGATGGTGACATTTCCCGGGAGGAGGCAGAGGCAATTGGGTGGGAGACGGCATTCCTGATTACTCAGATACGCGAGAGAGCGTGGAGGTTCGATTACCGAAAACCTAACGTCGCAGACGTTGAGCGTATTTTCGGAGAAGAGTTCAATCAGGCGGAGCTGGCGAGTGCGGACTTCTTGTAACCACACATCCTGGACCAAATATTGAGTGACAACAGTACCTCTTTTGTATATCTGGCTCCGACCAGGGTACACCTATCTTGCGACGCGTGATGGTGACATTTCCCGGGAGGAGGCAGAGGCAATTGGGTGGGAGACGGCATTCCTGATTACTCAGATACGCGAGAGAGCGTGGAGGATCGATCACCGAAAACCTAACGTCGCAGACGTTGAGCGTATTTTCGGAGAAGAGTTCAAGCAGGCGGAGCTGGCGAGTGTGGACTTCTTGTAACCACACATCCTGGACCAAATATTGAGTGACAAGAGTACCTCTTTTGTATAAATTTCAACGGCTGTGGAGCGTCTCTGTTTAAAATGATGGTAAGAGAGCGGGTCACAAACAGTTGAATGAAAGTGAGTGGCCGGCAAGCGGCGGGGCACAAATAAAAAGGACTGGGACTTTTGACTTTTTTTTTTTGACCCAGTGGTGCCTTAATATCAACGTTCGCTCGGTCGACGCTTGCGCGCCGACCAGCTCACATTGATTGTGGGAACTCCAGAGCGCCGCAGTGGCCGAATGATACCACGTCAGCTTGATTTCAAATCCTGTCACGTTTTGATCGTATTCTTGGACGTCAAGTAAGGTACTGTTTGACTTTGTGAACAAGTCGGCGTTTTAGTGATAGGCGTCTCCTGATGCGCGCTTACTGGGTCATCTGACCCCGCTCTGGAACCGTCCCCGCCCTGAATGCGTGGGTGAGTACTTTTCGCGGAGGATGGGGTAATCAAGAAGGAGGGGTACTTAATCGGATTGCCGCTCTCCAAGTTCCACAATTGAAAAACCCTCAAGTCCGGAGATTGCAAGATGATACAAATTTATTCTCACCTGTGTCATGTGGTCGTGCGCCAAATTCCATCACAAGCGCGAGTGTTCGCTCAACAGCTTCAACGCCGACTCCGACTGGTAAGTATCAAGGCTACGTACCTTTACGTACGTGCCTAGGCCGGTACGCGCCTTCCAGAAAGGAAGACGGACAGACAGCTTGGTTTCATCCACAGCAGGCGGCTCTACCCCTTTCCTACAAGCTGTTAACGCGAAAATATGGGGTCCAGAATACCCACTCAGGTCCACGACGCGTCAGTTTCAAATGGTGATTGACAGAAACAGTCCGTCCAACCACAGTCCGTCCAACCACAGTCCGTCCAACCACAGTCCGTCCAACCCAGGCGGCATACGCGTCTCCAGTCCCCAAAGAAAATATTAATAGAAAAGAGATCACCACCACCAAAAAAAGCCGGAGCGCTGGACGCGGACGCGGGAGAAGAGCTGTTGCCGGGAGGGAGTCTTATAATAGAGCCGCAATTCCTAGGCCTGCTGTATACATAACATCGCCCGACTGAAACGCGCGGGCGGAGGTGGAAGGAAATAATCGAAATTACTTAGTAGAATAGTAAGTACAGAGTCAGAATAAGTCACTTAGTCAGTCAGTCTGAATCGAACTCAATAGGGTCGTTCACAGTTGCCCTTTTTGCATCGTTTTTTGTGTCTGGCAAATAGCATGCTATAAAATCCAGAAAAAATCACCCGTCCTTTTTGAACATTTGAGGTGGTATATGACCTTTGAGGAATGGCAGGAGCACCCAGACAGCATGAAATAGAGAAAAAGAGGCAAAAAGGGCGCGAAAAAGGAGACCCAGCCCAGGGTGTTCACAGTAGTTATGCCCTTTTTCACACCCTTTTTCGTGCCCTTTTTTTTCACTTCCCCCAGAATTGCATGTAGGATCCCCTTTTTTTCGGTCTTTTACCCTTTTTGTACTTCTCATTGAAAAAGGGGAAAAAAACAGGGCGAAAAACGAAGAGAACGGGGAAAAGGGTGAAAAAGGGCGTGAAAAAGGGTGCGAAAAAGGGCTACTGTGAACAACCCCATTGTAAGTACGCAATAATTACGAGGGATACAAAGGAAACAATTGAAATTAGTAGAATGGGTTACTTCCCGTAAGACCAAAATATTCCAGCGCAATTTCTGAGGGTTCCAGTGATGCGGTCAATCTGAAAGATATTCACGTCGTCTGTGTTTCCCGCATGCAAGATAATATTTATGCATTGATGCAGGTCAAAATCCAGCTATATGTACATCAACTTGTCGTCAGCAATTCGTGCTGCATATCCAGCTAGGATGGAAGTGGGCATGGGACGGAATGCAGTGATTCCGTGACATGATTCCGTTAGGTTCAGTATTAAAAGGATTTCTCGAGGCTTCAAATTTGGCCGAAAAGGTCTTGAAAACAGCTAATTTTGGATGGGTCTTGCTCCTGGTACCTGGGGAAAGGCTGCAGCGAAAGATATGGGGTACAGCAAGTTGGTGGAGTGCAAGAGAGGGCGGAGTGTTAGTGATGGAAGCATGATTTGCGTCCCAACAGGATATTACAAGATATGAAAGTCTATTCGGGGGTCCCTACCCCCCCCCCGAATAGATTCAGAATTGTTGTGTTGATGGCGGAATAAACATTGACCATTTTGGGGTGATACAGTTGATGGGGTCCCAGTGATTGACACAAGAGTGACAACAGCTAAGGTCGAAAATATTCCGGGGGATTATCTAAATCTTACGGGAAGTCACCCAATAGCAAGTACGGAATAAGTGTCAGTCTGGTTCGGAGCTTACCAAGTGAATAATATCCGTCTTTGGCGGCCCTCTTGAGCGCTCGCTGGGTCACGCTGCCTGTCTTACTGTGGGTTTGGCGTACGTGTGTAAGATCTCACGGCATCTGGACACTGACATTGTCCTTGCTTTGGACTGGGAAGCTGCTCTGTGTGACTTGCTCATCAGTGATTCAGCCTGTCCCAGCCTCCGATCCCTGGCTACTGCCATTTCTGCCGTTCGGTGCGTCTGATATCTTCTTGTACGACTCGGACGCTTTTGAGCTCACACTACGTCTAGTAAGTACTTACCTCTGGCAGCGACCTGTCCATGAACCACCCGGGAACCCCTGTGAATTTGGCGCCAGGAGCAAATGCCGCAACTGCCGCGGCATTGCCGTGGTACTAATCTGATCCGACAACGTTCTACTCTAAGTAGCCACATGTGCGGTTCATTTGGATACCCAAACGAATTCAACATCCCGTTTAGTTTGAGGTGCATCTCAATAGGGTTTGCCATTTGGAACATATCTATGGCTTGCAGCATGTCAATACGGCCATTCCTTCCCTCTCGAATGAATGAACCGCACATTACTATATACGACGGGTGGGGGCGTCTATATAATTTCGTCGTGCGAAGATGCATGCTGTTTGCTGTCTGCTTGCTGTCCCCCCGAGGCTGTGCACGGCGACGAGTCCCTCTCCTTTCATCTCCGCTTTCAATCTCTCACAATCCACACCAGCAATGCCTCAGGGAACGAATCCCAGACAGTCAATAGCTACATTTCTGGTGCGAGACAGAATGGTTTAAACCGAGTAGTATTACTCACTCGTGGCCAGGAGGGGTAGGAGGTGATGGTGGCACAGGCGGCCAAGGCGGCGCTGGAGGCACAGGCCAGGGCCCCCCGTCTGAATTATGGCATCACGGCCGAAGATGTCACAATACACAACCAGTATGTCGGTTACTCACGACGCCGTTCCTTTCCTGAATAACACCCCGCCACAGCGCTGGAACGTTCTCCACACACTATGTCGCTCTAACTGCCGGTAGTGTGACCCATATCACCAACTACCCACAGCCTACTCCGCCTCCTGCCCCCCTCCCCCAATTCCAGCGAGTGCGTACTAGATATGGCCTCACGATTGACATGGAGGAAATCTGGAAGCTGCTCAATTTCCGGCCTGCACCCATTTCCAATCCCTTGGCCACCGTGAAGCTCGGGTCAATCATGTTCTGTCCTTCAAACGAGCAGGGCGGAGAACCGGCCGAGGTTGCATTTTTCCCGGAGGCGGACCCATACCTTCCTCCCTGGGTTCCTGGTGTGGCTGGCGGCGAAAAGACAGCGGAGGGTTGGACGCGGTAATGCCCATTGCATGATATGCCCCAAATTCTAAATCTGTTTGATTCAAGTTTCAATGCCAGCGATGTATGCGATCGCACGCTCGCGCTGAAGCGTCGCATCCCCAACCTCTACGCTTGGCTCTATCAAGCGACCCATATTTTCAGCCGCCTGCGGGTTTCGTCCAATTTCGAGGATTATGGTAATTCACACATTCGGCTGAATGTTTCAACTGTGTGCGCTGACCCATGTATGTTAGTCCTCGTGGACACTATTGATTTTAAAATCGAAACTTACTACGGGGCGAAGCAAAAGCCACCTGCGGGCTTCCTGTTTCTCTGCCCCGAGGAGCATTTCAAAATTACCACCGCCTCATTCCGTTGGCCGGAATGTCCGGCCTATTGGTCCCGCGATCCCAACGGCGTTGAACGCCTCAGCATGGACGAGGCGACTCGTCTTGGATTCCCTCCACTTGAATTCAAGTCGCGCATCCAAGGCGCCTCGTGGGATTCAAATGTCTACGCCGGCCTTCGCCGGTTCCAGGAAGAGGAGGGATTCGATCCAGATACCCCAGAATATGCCATCAAGTGGGCCGATGGCCTGCTTTTTGAAGTCTGCGACACTCGGCATACCGATGGTGCGTCAACCGTCTTGATATAATTTGAGTCAATTGACTGATAAACACATACATCAGGGCAAACCTCCTTTACCTAAGATTTCTCTCGGCCCAAAAAATTTCGGAAATGTCATCAACTTTGGTGAATATTCGCACAAAGATCTGCTGGATTATGTTACATTCTCGTTACAATTTGTTATTCCGAAACCTGAGGTACTTCTTGCAGTAATTTCAGCGAAAATTTCCTATGATTAGCGTGTGCTTACCTCTGAATGCGTGTCGTCAGCAAGTAAGTTGGCAAGATGTACGAAACAAAAGGTTTACGTACTAGACGATATTCTATGAGTTGGACGACAGACCAATATACGTCCTTCAGCAGGAAATCGAATCAGAATCCGAATCCGAAGGTGGCAGAACAAAAAAGGAGAGCTTAATGTGACCCAGAAATTGTTCTATATTTCGTTGGCTAAGGCTAGAGAAGTAGGAGAACAAATGAATGAGTGCACAGGAGGAAAACGAGGACCGCAGCGACATCCGACGAGAGACACAAAAAAACACATGTGTACGTTCTACAAAAATACAACAAGAGGATCTATACAGAGTCGCTGTTAACGCGAAAATAAGCACGTAGTATGGAGTACTCATCGAGGCTCATGGCGAGTCAGTCTCAAATGGACATGGCTTCAGAGCCTAGGACTTTTGACGAGGTCGACAGGTGTGGATATTGGATTTGGAGCACCACGTTTCGCGTCTCTTCGTGTTTTTTGCTCGTCCCGATCGGCACCGCGGTCATGCCATGATTTGCTACCGTAGTACCAGCCCAGCAACAGTCCGTCCACCCCAGGCGGCGTCTCCAGTCCCCAAAGAAAATAGAAAAGAGATCACCACTACCAAAAAAAGCCGGAGCGCTGAACGCGGGAGAAGATCTGTTGCCAGGGGGGTATCTTAGAGTCACAATTCTTACTGTATACATAGCCCACTGAAACATGTCGATTGGCGCGTTGTGGAGGTAGGTGGAGGTTTGGGACCGGAACGAGCCGAGAGCACACGTGAACGTCGCGTGCTGTGCGCGTCGCGTCGCGTCCACCCTTGCAAGGGTGCGAAGAAAAGTCCCTTGCATCCCACTGGGAATTCTCCTCAATCGCATTGCCGTATCGGCATATCCACCCATTGACGCTCACAGGAGACCATGTGATCAGCACGAGGACGTACATTAATAGGACGCTTCTCAGTTAACGTTTACATCTTGCCCAAATTCCACAATGACAACGGTAGAGGCCACCAGCACCGCCGATCACGCCGATCCCAACTTAGCTCCCGCCTCCAAGGCACACCCTTTCACGCGACTCAGATTACTATTTCGGCGAGAACATCACCTTCCAGGTTGATATCATTCCGGATCGATCCTGACCCTCGCAGTGCACGATCCTCACTTAACACACAGGTCGAAAGCTGCCTCTTCAATGTCCCTCGCTACCATTTCGCGCGCTCATCCGAGGTCTTTGCGACGATGCTCGCACTTCCGCCTGGGAACGACGTCCACGTTGAGGGCCGCAGCGACGAGAACCCAGTTGTTCTCGAGGGCATAAGCAGTGCCGACTTTCGGGCACTGCTAAAGGTCCTGTATCCGCTGTGAGTTGTAGGAGTATTGAGAGTATGTGGCCGATGCAGAATTTTCACAGAGATATCCTCAAACCCCATGCCCTGACCACGGAGGAGTGGGTTTCTGCTCTGAAACTCTCGACGCAGTGGCGCTTCCTCGACGCCCGAAGACTAGCCATTCAGAGCCTCAACGACCGGTCCGATTTTAGGTACATTGAGCGCATCTCGTTGGCGCGGCAGTACCAGGTCGGGATCTGGCTTCGAGCAGGGTACAACTATCTTGCGATGCGGGATGGCGACATTTCCCGGGCGGAGGCAGAGACAATTGGATGGGAGACGGCATTGTTGATTACTCAGATACGCGAGAGAGCGTGGAAGAACCATTACCGAAAACCTTACGGCGCAGACGTTGAGCATATTTTCGGACAAGAGTTCAAGCAGGCGGAGCTGGCCAGTGCGGCCTTCTTGTAACCATACATCCTGGACCAAATATTGAGTGACAAGAGTACCTCTTCTGTATAAATTTTAGCAAACTCGCTCGCCTAGTGCATGAAGAAAATCCATACAGCCTCCTCGTCCACTCGAGATTAACTCAGCTGAATCCCCAGCGGTTTTAAAAGGCTTGCACTACGCGTTTGGAGCTCGACAGCTAATAAATCACACCTTGATCTATGACTTACGGGATATGCTGTTGAGTACATGGGCCCAAATGTTAGACGATCCATCAGTCGTTCATCGGTGGGAAGAACCGTTGATAAAATTAAGTACCTTGTTTGTGAACTCGGTAACTGACATTGCTGGATTCGAACCTGCACGCTTACTTCTGACTATTATTTCCCGCTTTTGAGACATCCAAGTCGCTCTTAGCCAAATAAGGTCAGACAGCACAAGGTTCAACCCACCATATTTGCCGCAAAAGAGGATTGGTTCAACTGGGTACCTATGTCGCGTGAAACTAGCAATTCAGAGCCTCGGTGACTGGTCCGACGTGGGGCACATCGAGCGCATTCCGCTGGCGCGACAGCATGAGGTCGGGGCCTGGCTTCGAGCGTTATGCAACCGCCAGGAAGTCGTTTCTCGGGAGGAGGCTGAGAAAATCGGGCAGGAGACAGTATTCCTTCTTGCGCAGACACGCAAGACAGAGTGGAAGAGGTGTCGTCAGAACTCTGGCGCCGGAGCCGTCGGGGCGCGTTTTTGGAGAGGATTCCCGGCAGGTGGAGTTGGCTCGTTTGGCTTTCTCAGATCCTGTGAACAACCTGGCATACAGAGAATACGGTCTATTTAACTAGACTAATTCGATTTTGCTCGAACACAAACCTAACTGGAAGAAATTTAATCTTATCAACACCAATACAGATAATTACTCAAACCGTCCGATACAACACATACTGTCCGACGACAAGAAATCCTTCTCTGTGGGTCCCTGCTATCTGCTATCCCATCCTTGGTACCTGATTCTATCTCCGCACCGGCCGCAGCACCCACATCACCCCGAGGACCAGGAAAAGCAGGGGATTGAGCAGCAGGGGCGCATTGCCCACACCCCCATTCCCATTCCCGCTTGCCCCACCCGACTGCGACGGCGACGGTGACCCTGAGGAGGACGCCGAGGACGTGTTCGCAGAGGAGGTGTCCCCGAGCGTTCTCGGCGCGTATGCAGAGGGCACGCTCAGCACTACGCTGTCTAGATCTACAGCCATGCAAACAAGTCGATCAGCGAGACGAAACGAAACGAATAGGCTGAAGCCAGCGCACCGAAATACGAGTTATTCACGCCAGCTATGTTCGTGATGCTGAGGTTGTGCAGCCCTGAGTCGAGGTTGGACGCGAAGTACGCGAGGGTGGGTTTCATCTGCTCGCACGTCATGCCAAATGTGCCTCTGCACCCCGAGATGCCGTCGAAGAGCTCTGGCGCGCCGCCGTCGAGCACGACGCTGTAAATACCGTGGTCGTTTTTCTTGTCGCCAAAGACATACACTGCTGAGCCTGAAAGGAGGATTGAGTGAGAGTTTGGGCGCGTGAGCAAGGAGATTCGGATGTTGGTGTGAGAACAAACCGTGAAACGAAAAGGACACTTTGGCATTGTCGGCGTTGGTGAACGTCGAGCCTCCTCCGCTGAAATTCGGCGATTTGTTCGAGCCCCAGGTCCCCGAGTATTTCAGGGCTGTGTCCGTCTCCTCCAGCGTCTGGTTCGCCACAGTCGCGCTAGACACAGTGATTTCAATCAAGTCCGGCGATTATCTGAACTGAATCGAGCCTACCCTGCTGGCGCCAGCTGCACCGTTGCCCTCAGAAAATCAAAGAGAAACGCCCCGCCGCCCGCATCTGTGCCCTGCTTGCCCAGATTGCGCAGCGTCAACGTGTGCGGCGAATACGTCAGGCTGTCGGCGCCATACAGTAGATACGGCGCCGATGCATTGGAGGCGGCATATGCGCTCTTCGTTGTCGATTTCCCATCCACTAGTACCTCGTACGAGCCGTAATCGGGCCCCGAAGCGCCGAATACGTAGACAGCGGGGCCTGGATGCCATTCATTCATTTTAAGCCAAACATGCGTATGGTGAGGTAGCACGCACCCGTAAAGTTGAAGCTTATTGTCGCGTTGGTTACTGTGGTGGAGTGGTAGGTCCCCATGAGCCATTGACTGCTATTTGCGCTGAATGAAGAGCTGGAGGGGTCGGGTGTCTCCCATGCCGCCTGCTCAGCGTAGGATACCACACTGTCAAAGTCGTCGACGGTAACATTTGCATTGACGGCGGAGGCGTCCATATGTAGGCCAAGATTTGGGCAGGATTTGAAGGACGGCGGTCAAGTGGAGAAGGGAAGCGAAGAATGTTGCACCGCCACACCGTGACGGCAAATCCCTTTGCTTCCTGCCATCATGTCGCTTGCGCAACCGTTCAAAGCGATTCCCATCATGTACGCACCCATTCTTACCACAATTCTATACCTAAGACCCAGCGCCAGCGATCTCTCGAATATTTCGAGCACAGAGCCAGCGGTGCGGCGAGCGCTTGTGGCTGAGATCAAGCACGCGTGTATGGAGGTCGGGTTCTTCTACGGTAGGTGCTTGCTGCATCACAATATCCTTGAACATCACCTTGCGCTAGTCAAGAATCACGGAATACCCCAGGAGGTAATGCAGCAGACCCTCACACAAATGACCAGGTTCTTTGATCTGCCGCTCGAGGAGAAACTTGAGGTTGTTTCCAGAGTGTCATTCAGACTGTCTGGATTTCACCTAGGTTGTAGGTGGAAAACAAGAAAACACCAAACTTCATGGGGTACAGTCCAGTGCTCTCGGGGAACAATGACCCAAACGGCGCAGGCGATCTCCAGGAAGGGTTCGAGTTCAAATTCGAGGCTCTCAACTCGGACGCATCCGAATCCGGGGTCGATAATGGGACATCGACAGACACCGTACTAGCGGGCGCGAACCCCTGGCCTGCACAGCTGCCTGAATTCCGACAAGCTGCTTTGGAATACTAGTACGTCGGCGATGGCTTTCCTTCATCTTGGATTGCTGAACTCGTGCACGTCTACCCAGCCACCATGCACTCAACCTGGGGCACCTACTCTTTCCGCTGTTTGCTCTCGCTCTAGACCTGCCAGAGGATTTCTTCGCCGATAAGGTCGGGTTTCTTTATTGGCTGACTGAGATATGCGGATCAACCAACTATTCGTGGCAGACCAAGCATTCTGCGGCGCTGATGAGGCTGCTCCATTATCCACCGCAATTCGGGGCGGTAGACGACCGTGTGATTGGTATCGGCGCACACACCGAGTTCGTACATATCATCTTCTACTTAGCTTGTCTTCCACTGACCTGTTAATGTGCGCAGTTGGGAAGTCAGTGGATGAGATATACATTAATCTCATTGATTTTTTACCGAGCCTTTCTCTTGCAGTGTTTCACAATCCTCTGGCAACAACCCGGCATCCAAGCCCTGCAGGTCCTCAACTCGTCCAAGGAGTGGATCAATGCGCCGGCGATAGAGGGCACACTCGTCATCAAGTGGGTGGATTAGATTGATCACCCCAAAGAAATATGCTTATACTTATATGGTTCAATTAACGCAGCCTCGGGGACGAGCTTGCACGATGGACGAGTGAGTACCTTTTCCTGCTCCTTCTTCGACGCTTCTCTCAATAGAATTGTCTCCGTGTTCGCAGACGACGTCTTCACCTCCACGGTCCACCGCGCTATCAACCGCAGCGGTGTCCGGCGGTACTCTATCCCGCTCTTCTTTGGCACGGACTACGATGTCCAGCTCGAGGTGCGTTTTTTTTTTAATTTCAATTTTTCATATGCCGCCCGATACTGTTCGGTAATATTTTCACTAACTATCTCCAATACAGCCCATCCCGAGCTGCGTCTCCGCGGACCGCCCGGCGCGGTACGAGGTCATCACGGCGGGGGAGTATATCAAAGCGCGGCTGCAGGCGACGTACGGACATTAGAATAGCCTTTCAAGTGAGGTGAGATGGGGGAGGTGTTGCTGGCGCTCGGAGGATGAACTGAAAATCTGTTTGACGATTTGTCCAACGGAGGTTTTGTGGTGACACCAGAATGTAACTATGCTTTTGCTTCCTTTTCTCGGGCACCGTTTTGTGCAGCCTGTATTACCGGGAAAAGTCCGTTCCTAGGTTGGGGTCTGGATATTTCATTGCTATACTGCTCTCCTAGGTCTTCCTCCAGCGCAGCAGAGTTCGGCCGCCGCTTTTGACGCAGAAAGTCTTCAAAACGGGACATCGCGCAGCCAGCGCCTCCCGCAATCTCGCGAGGGGGGAGTCCGCCTCGGACGACCTCTGCCTGAGCAGCGATCCGTGGTTGACGTAGTTTATGGACCAGTGGAGCACCATGTGCTCCAGTTTGCATGGTACTGAAGCCAAAAGGCTGTCAGCGATCGATTGTTTCCGTTCAAGTAACAGAGCAATTTATACACGTTGATTCAAGTTGACTATACTTTCTGGAAAAATCGAGTGCTGGCTGGTCTGGAGTCGCATGAGCGATACGAGGCCAGTAGCGCCCATCCATCTCATCCCCATCGACCCGGCGTAGAACATGGCAGGGGCAGGGCGGTAGGCTGAGTACTCAGCATACATACTTTCTGCGCCGCCGTATGCGTTGAGGAGGTATACGTATCCCGCAATCGGGGCGCCCTGTGCACGAGTTATCCTCTGTGTCGGGAAGAACGGGCTGAAGACCGAACGTACCATGAGATACCCACCGGCCCAACCGGTGGCAATTATTATTCCCATCGCCACGCTGACGCTGACGGCGCGCTCGGAGCCAAAAAACATTACCAACCAACGACAGTCGGCATCGTGGAGAAGGAGCCGCCGTTGACCACAACGAATAGTACGAGCAGGGCGAGGGATGTCGAATCAGGCCGGATAGCGAGCATAGTATGCTGATGGCGCTGAGGAGAAGTGCGATGAAGAGGACGGTCACGGGACCGAGGATGTCGCTGGCGAAGGAAGCCGAAACCGAACCGGCCAAGTACAGGCAGAAGAGAAGTTAAAGCCCGCGACGAGCCCTACGCCGACTCCCGACTCGGAAAGCCCGACCGAGTTGGAGTAGGGAGGGAGGAAGAACGGGGCCGCGAACAGCGGGAAGGTACCTATGGCCCGCGAAAAAGAGGATAATAAAGCGGGATCGCGGAACAAGGACCTGAAAGTAAAATAGGATTGAGAATTCAAAGAATAATATCAATGACATCGCTGCCGAGATCCATACCAGTCGCGATCGATAAATCCTGCCGTACGGGTTATCGTACGTTCCTTGATTAGACAAGCAGCAGGCACTCCAGTTGCAAGGGTGATGAAGCCAATGGTGCGAAATGTCCACGCGGGGCCGACAGACTTGATGAGAGCGTCTATGGCGAAGCTGGTGACCGTCCCGCCTAACCCGCCGCCTGCATTGTCATACACGATGCCATGGCAAGGCCTCGTCTTTTGTTGAAGTATTGGGCGGGTGTAACTGACGCAACCTATTCACAGGCCAGCTCCATTAAAGCAGTATTATAGGTGGTGAGACGCAGCGATTACCATAAAACACGAACTGAACGGACTCACAACGTGAGTCCAAGGTCAAAAGAATTGTTACCCACACAGACCTAGTTCCAATTTCTGTAATGGCTCCGAAGGTAACGAATAATGTTCCAATGTTCAGTGTAGCTTTTAAAGACATTCAGAACCTGTCCCAATCCAATGGGGGATATTCCGAGAAGCGCCGTTCTCCTGGCCCCCAGGAATCGAATGACTCTGGCGTTGATGAGACCTAAGGCAGAGATACACGCAGCGGTGGAGGATCCGACGAAAGACAGTTGAGGCTGATGAAAGACCCTGTTTGACGAGCGCTGCCTGCGGAGAATAGGAAACTCGCGAGGACTCGGAGAATGCTACGTGCGCCGCGTACCTGCATCAGGTCCCAGCTGTACGTCGATCCCACAAACCACTATCGAACAGATTCAGCAATATAGTATAATCGCCTGTGGTCAGGCGGCGGACAAACCTAGCACATCCAAAGACCGCGGCCCATGATTCAGATCCATAACCACCGTCCGGGACTTGTGACTCATGAACAGAATATTAGAGGTGGGTGGGAGGTATGTAGCTGTGGTGCAGAGGGCAATATTGAACCCGCAGATCTAGAGCGACGGTCAAGTTCGATTGAGAGGGCACAACCGCGGCCTGCTTCTGGCATGGTGGTCTAGATCTGAGTCAAGTCTGAGTCACGGTCAAAAAGATCCAAATGAGAGTACTCAACCGTTAATACTGGCCGACCCACAATAGAAACTCCGAACGACCGAAACTTCGAATGAGTCAAGGCATCACCCTCCGCCAGACCAACGTCAACGCAGCTGCTGCTGCCGCGCGCGCGGGCCGCGAGCACGCGTATGTACCACTATAGGATCTGAGTGTGACGCATATGAAGGCTCTGTTGCTGAGCAGCGGTCAGCGCGCGCGCGAGGGACGACAGTCACACACCATCCCAGGGTCGGAGTCGACCGTCTTCTGGAATTCCATACACAGGATGCTCGTGCCAGCTGGTAGAAGGGCTGGATGCGGTCGGACTCGTCGATTCACCTGCGCAAAGGCAAACCACATAGTTGGTCGGCGACTTGCGGCGGACTTCAAGTTGTTTTTGTTTTCATTTGAGGGTTTATCGTGCGGAGGCCTGTTCCAAGGTGAGCGACTGGCGGGCGTATAGTATAGCTCGAGGATTCTCTGGTCTGAGTGTACACTGGCGGCCGGTGACTCACTCGTGAGCCGGTGGCATGGCGGTTATTCGATGAGATTCATGTGTTGACGAAGAGGTCCCCGCTGGGTCGACATGCCAAGTTCTTGGGGGACGGGATGGATCAGATGATCCCGCCCGAGTTGAAGCCGATCTCGAACAGGGATAAGGCGCACAGAAACGGCATCGCATCCAGTAGCTAGAGAGTTTGGTCCGTCGGTTAAGCGGGGGCGGGGGGTTCGTGAGTATGAGCTCGTGGTGATGGGTGAGGAGAAGTCCTATATATCAACGAGGTACGAGTTAAGGTAATATATAGCGTCTGTCTAGAGAGACTAGAGAAGTCCGCACGTTGAGCAGAAATAGTTTGTCATCGTGTTTTTTTGCGGCGATGGTGTGCGCCTGGCCGTACGCCGTTGGGTTTTCGCGGCCGCGGACATGCGTGAAATGCGTGTCTGCAATAGTGAAATTTGAAGCGAACATGGACGCGGTAATCTTTCGGCAGTCTGTACAGTTGCAGATAAACGTGGAGAGCAGCCCTGGGTCTTGGGTTGGCTGGTTTGAGAAGCGTCGGACGTCAGCACAAAATGAATTGCAAGACGGAAATGAATACTTACGAATTTGAACTGCACAGCGCCGCAGAAATGCGTCGCCGTCGCCTCTTCCTCAGTGGACCAACCGTCGGCGGCGCCTCCTGCTAGAGGAATATAGGGTTTGGATTTATCCATGTGGGCAGCGGGAGGCAGGGTTGTAGGCATGGTGTTGAATGAAAAGAATTCAAGGCGATTTATTGAGAACACTTGAAGGACCTCGTTCTTTACGTGCTCCGAAAACCGGTAAGACGGTAGTGGGCGGCCCAAGGGGCGGCCTCTTGAAGAGCGGCTTATCAATCACGCGTGATTAGAAAGGCTGCTTTATCAGCCAGGCTTTGAGTCGTTTCTGGGTGACCCACTTCCCTGAATAAGCCAAGGAGAATTCGCGAGTCTGGCCGTTTTCTAAAGTTAATCGGGGTCAAGGTCAAGAGCAAAGGACGATCGCGGAAGGCGTCAAGGTGATGGCCGCCGGCGACTTCGGCCCGGCCCGAGCCTCATCATGGGCGGCAGATGGCACGTTGGGTACAACCCAATTGAACCGTGGTTGCCGGCGACGATGTTCTTGGCTTGGTGTAAAACACGAGAGCGGACCAAATGAGACATAGTTTACATACAGATACGAGAATACAATGGCTGTTCAATTTGACGACACATCACTTTGCCAACCCCACTACCTGCGGGACCCCTTCCACGCCATGCAACCACCCCACGCGACTCTCAATAAACTGCTCCACCTGCGGCTTCAATTTCGTCTCGTGCAGATGGAAATCATCCACCGTCCCGATTCGCAAGATGCTCTGCCCCGGGAATCCGTCGCCGGTGCGGTACATGAGCGATCCGCAGGTCGAGCAAAAGTGGTTGATCATATTTCTTTTCGAGGCGATGGTGTTTGCCTGGCCGTACGCGGTGAGGTTCTCACGACCGCGCACATGTGTGAGGTGGGTATCTGCGATGGTGAAGTTGGAGGCGAACATAGACGCGGTGATTTTGCGGCAGTCGGTGCAGTTACAGATGAACGAGTTGACGAACCCCGGCCCTTGGGTTGGCTGCAACGCAAATGATAAGTAAATTGAGCACGGGGAAAGCATGGGGGACTCGCGAATTTCAACTGCACGGCGCCGCAGAAACAGGTCGCTGTCGCTTCCTCTTCGGTGGAATAACCGTCATGAGCACCGCCCGCCAGAGGAATGTAGGGTTTGGATTTATCCGTATGAGCGGCCGGGGGCAGAGTAGCAGGCATTGTGTATGTGTGAAGAAAGGGAGCCAAGGTGGGGGGAACAGCGAGCCCGGTCAGTGTTGCGACCCGTGGACACAATCTTTTATACCGTCACTTCCCAAATCCGGACCGCAGCTTATCGACGTCATTGGCGCGGCTTTGAGCGTGGAATTTAGGAAGAAATGGCCACCGGGCATCACATATAGCAATCTGGTGGAAGTTCTTACATAGCAATCTGGGCTAATCTGGGGGCTTCTTAAATCGTCAACCAGGTCTTCCATCAAGAATACTACTCTGCACTTTGGGAAATGTAATGGAAAATTAGAATACAATGAACGGAATCCATTGGAGGTTTCGCATTGAACTGTTCAAAAAGTCGATGCTGAAAGGGGGTGGCAGTGTGCGGTCCCTTCCGGCCCGAAGAATCCCGACAATCTTTTCTTGTAGTTGTGCAGACCATCATGATGAGAGCGACCAAGTTGAAGCAACCTTTCCCTCAAGTCTTGAGTTTCACAGCCGATTACTATATTTTGGGCTTCCTGAAATGGTGTGAAAAGCTGCCTTATGGCGCTTAGTATCTCTCCCCCATCCGCGATCATAGAAGGGCAGCCCCATGAAGATGAAGAATTCACCTTATTCACCTTTAGCGAAGCCACAGACACTACAAATTCGATATGGTGAGCTTTCCTACTAGTACCATGCTGGCTTGCACCGGCGCCTAACGCGAATGTAGTTACTGTAGCGTGTGAGGGTAGATATTAGCGCAAAACCCTCAGATATTAGTGCTAGAGCCTCAGATATTAGCGAGGGGGTAGATATCGGTGCGAAACCCTGCTGTGATCTTTCCTATCAAATTCTCACTCTTTCCATTCTAGATAATAGATTACACCGATGCAAAAACCTGTAGAGCCATCAAATACAATTAGGCCGAGATGACGAAGGCATGCCGTGGTTCTTATGTTCTCTGTGAGCTGCGGAACGAGTCTGAATTGAGCTGATCATGCATAGCAGCCACAACACGGGGTGCAAGTGCTGTTGAAACATCCAAATCCGGTCCACTGCTTCCAGTGCTTTGCTCGCGAGGTGTTCAAGACCACCCAGTGTTGATTGTGAACTTGTAAAAAGCAGTAGAATGTATACAATAGCAATGGTATTATGCGTACTACACGTTTCGCATTGCGCTAAATCGTAGGAATGGAACGTCCTTCATCATCAGTGATTCGTCATGTCATCCAAGTGTCTCCTTCATTTTCTTGGCCACGTCCCTTCAATCATTGAAATTTAAATTGGAAGTTCCTCGTCAAACGTGTAGCTTGACTTCCCTCTCCTACGAAAGTATGAGGGTGCACCAATCAAAGCGGCGGTGCGATCACGTCGAATACATGGGTTCAACAGCTTTCTCTTAAGCGCACATTGAGTTGTATTCAAAGGCAGGTCGGGGTCAGCCAACAGCCGTTGCCAGTTTGATGTTTGATCCTTGTTTGATCCTTTACGAGGCGATGCCATCACCAGGTTACCTACCTACTTACCTACCAGGCACCTTTTCCTATCAGTATTCACTCCGTATAATGGTGTATGGCATTCAAGCGAGAAGGTCTCTTGGTGTAGGCACAACAAAAAGATTACAAGGTCTTGCACACTGGAACTCCGCCTGGAGACAGACGAGTTTCATGCCTGAAAGCTTGGCATTGGCTTGACATATGCCTGGTAAAGCTGTTGGCCCTGTGATCGAATCAGAGACGGGATGAGGCAACACCCGTCCTATCATAATATCACTATGATGGTCCCGATGCGGTGTTTTTCAAGATTTCTTATATGAAGGCCTTCTCATGTCATATATCTCATCCATCTTGTAGTATGATCTCTCGGACGTTCTCCCTTGTCGCCTTTTTGCTTCTTGGAGGTTTGCAGCTAGGTATGTTGTTCCTTGCTCAGACGCGCTCAGTGCTAGATATTGTTCCTCTAGTGAATGCACAGACCACAATAACTGCTTTCGTTCCTGTTGCAGGGGCCAATGCACTACCAACGCCAGCTGGAGTTCAAGGAACTGATCAATTCGCTCCCATTGGTGTTTTATCCGACGGCAAAGTCGTGTTCACGGACCATGCCGTCGCTACTGTCCCAGGCGCAGGTGTCGGGAACTTTGATGGTAAGTTTCACATTGCTCTACGAAAATTCTGTTTACTAATGGTGCTTGGTTGATTTAGGCATTGTTGCGCAAGGCAGCAACGACTATGAACTCACCGCTGTTGTCACAGCACAAGTAGATGGCGCAACCGGTGTGGTCAACGTCGGAGAATCTTGTTCCTTTGCTGCTGCAAGCGCTTCTGGAGCACAACCAACAGGCAAATGTGCCGTCACTGAGGATATCACTCTCCTTGGTCAGGGAAAAGCTGTCCATACGGCGACGACTATCGCTGCAACGCGATCTGACTTTACGACGATTACTGTCCCGAGCGCTCTTCCTACGTTGAGCGATGCGTCTTTGCACCTGAAAGGTGGTGCGAGTGGTTTGAGGGTAACATTTGCCTCGGTTTGGGTTGGTGTCGCCTTTGGTGTTGCGAAGATTTGGCTGTAGTTTTGTTTTTCATATCGATAGAGTGTTCCGTGACGTCCAGAAAATGAGATACAATTGCATTTGCAAATTAACTGAGCGCACGGTCCTACAAATTTTTTCTTGTGTCAAGCTCCTGAAGGCCGATCCACGAATATTGAAGTTCGGGTTTTGGTGTTACGGGTCACAGGAACTGAGCGAAATAGGGGCAGTCAGAGTAGACGGTTTAGGCGGTTTTGGGGTCGGTTTAGGCTCGTGACCAACCGCGTTCGCCATCACGTGGCTGCGCTTTTCACGGTTGGCGAAGCGGCTGGGATCACTGGTTGCCGTTTTGGGTGATCCCGCCAAAGATGATTTGATACTGGGTAAAATTTCGTCGCGAGCCTTCAAAAAAAGTGTAAAAAGTTGCCTAGTCAAACTTGAATAACTTTTAATTTCGCGTCGATTGAGATCAACTTGTTTTTTGGCTTTCTGTGAGCATTTTTAACGCGTCTGATCCGCTTTGACACTGCACACCACGTTCCTGCCTTCAGTTCACTCGCGAAGACTTGTTTCTGCCGCCGAATATGCCAAATTGTTTACGATTGATGTGAACTACTTTTCTGGAAGCTATTCTGAGGTGTTTACGGAGCCCGGGAAGCCTGTACTGTTTGCCGCGTCCTTTCAAATGAGTCCCATAGTGCCGTCGCCTCAGCAGTAGGCTGAAAACTCGCTCGAATTTCCTCCGGTGTCTGCGCAACTGCTCGGCTTCTTCGTGTGGTGCTAGGTACTGGGGTGCTTGTGCCGGCAGCAGGCGTGCTTCCTGCGGTGATTCTCGGCCCATCAGGACGGCGACGTTTTGACGTACTCTCCACTTCTACCCCGCTCGCCATCTCTGCTGCCGCGCATTTCTTTCCCTTTGCCTTCGGTGGGAGCGGAACCATCGCGGGGATTTCTTGAGCTGCAAGACATTCATACAACTCCGTGCCGTACTTCGTCCACCAAGTCCATTGTCCCGCCAGCACTTTCTGCAGATGCTCTTTGGAATTTATCGGACCGACAGAAGATAGAAGCGCGATGGTTTCGTCTCGGAGGATTGCCGATGCAGCAAACAAGGGCGACATGTAATCGCGCTCCTTGATTGTCGTTCGCCACTTGTCCAGCACGACTTGTAGGTCCTTGTTGACCTCGCCGCGTTTGATCGCAGACTGACGCGCCACTTTTGGCGGCTTTCCAGCGCGAACAAGGTCGAGGAGCTCTGGGGAACAGATGTCGCAACAGGATACAGTAGGATCTAGACTCTGTAAGCACACTTTTCGATCTCGTTGGCATTCACTGCGTTCCGAGGGGTCGTCGGCCTAATTTGGCCTGACCACCGTCGGCCGAATTGGGCTGACGACCCCTCGGAACGGCCATTTCAACCCCTGTTGACGTCCGTAAGTCTTGAAAAAAAATCTTTTTATGGGTTCCCGACGATAACTGAATGTCTATTGGACCTATAGGAACCGAGACAGCTGACAGTTTGATGCCAAGAGCCTATTTTGGGGAGCGTGGCCGACGGCTGTCAGTCCTGTGTCAGCCGATGTCAGGCCCAATTCGGCCGACATCAGGTCGGCAAGCAGTGCTGATCCCCGTCGGCCTTCGTCAGCCGATGTCGGCACAGCCTGCCGACGGGGCCTCGGAACGCAGTGATTCAAACTCGACTTACTGGCAGACTTGTTACGGTAAATGGTGGTCAGGATCGCTCGTCGGCATGTTCCTGACTGCACTAGAACATACAGTCATTCGTTCGCTGCCTCGGGGTCGAGTGGAGGAGTGTCTGCAACCGGAATCGCATCGTGCTTCCCACCAGCAGCGCCACGATCAATTCCTCGAGATTTTGCGTACGCCTTTCTTTCCTGCGCCTTTTTTCGCTTCTCAGCCTCGCTCTCCTTCTCTTTAGCTGGCCCTTTTTTCTTCCCTTAGCGCCCTGCTCCTTTGCAAGCTCGGCAAACAGATCAATCGCATATGCACTAGGCTCAACAAGCAGAATTGCGATACCGGTCCGCCCATGTGCCCGCGCAGCTCGTCCGGCCCTCTGAACAAATACGGACACAGACGACGGCAGCTTCCATTGCACGACGACATCGATATCTGGAATATTACACCCCTGCATCGATTAGGTGCGTCCAGATACTCAAACAAAGGAGGATTAGACTCACCATTCCAGCGGCATCTGTACAGACCAGGATTCGCACCGTCCCCTCCTTGAATTTTTCCATGGCCTTCTTCCGGTACTCCTTCGACAGCGCCGCATTGTACGGTCGAATTGGGATGTCGTATCCCTGCACAGCGTCCTGCAGCTCGGGTGGAAGCAAGCTTGTTAGATGGTCGATGATTTCGACACCGGTTGCAATGTTGTCGGCATAGATCCAGGTCTCTTTAGGTCCGCACGACTTTTGATACCGGCCACAATGAAGTCGAGATCCGCATATGTATTGAGAGGGTGATGAATCCTGCGGATGATTATCGAGACATTTGGTCTGTCGTTGCCAATGTCAATATTGACATAGTCTTTACTGAACTGGAGCTTGCTCAAGACATCATTTCGCACTCGCGCGGGGAGCGTTGCAGATAACGCGATCATTGGGGTCCCTCGCGGCAAGAATGCTCGGATCGTGCCCAATGTGCCATACTTTTTTCGAAAGTATGCGCCCCAGTGTGAGACGACATGGGCTTCGTCCACAACCACGGAAAGAATCCGCCGCCCAAACTCGGCATTTTTTAAGACCTCGCGGATGAACCGGCGGGAGAGTGCCATTTCTGGTGAGAGTAAAACGATTTGGTGCTCTCCGTGGACGATTTGCTGAGCCGACTTGTTAGTACATCGCGCACACTTTGGACGGGAACATTACTTGGAGGACTTCGGGCTTGCACCCGCCATTACTGCTGTTGACAGCAATGGCTTTTAATCCAAACTCATCGCGAAAGGTCTCAACCTAGATGTAGGTAAGAAACATTAATTCTTGTGAGCGGCTGCCGCGAATTGGGACCTTGACGCGACTCGCGAGACACTATTTTGCGTGGCGGCATGGGCGTTGGGGAGAAACAAATTTTCGATCATTCAAATTCAAATTCTCCTA
Source organism: Mycena olivaceomarginata (assembly GCA_029378375.1). Taxonomy (NCBI): domain Eukaryota; kingdom Fungi; phylum Basidiomycota; class Agaricomycetes; order Agaricales; family Mycenaceae; genus Mycena; species Mycena olivaceomarginata. The sequence continues at coordinate 336,502 of JARKIC010000212.1, read as the reverse complement.
TCTCTGCCGATTATGCCCAAACTCAAGGGAAGAAGAATTTTATCCTCGGACGGGGGATCGCCACCGAGAGCTCTGTCCGACGATGAGCGGGATGCAGCCCCGGGCCCGGAAACACCGACGAGAGCCCTGTCTGACGACGAGGAGTCTGGCAGACGCACTCCACTTCCGTCGCTTGAGACCTACATGCGCGGCGGGGTCGGTTTGGGTGTCGTGTCCACCCCGCATTCTCCTTTCACCCCTCTGGCAGTCCGGCGAGCGGATTCTTTACCTGGATCATCCCCCATTCCCACCTCTCCTGTCCATCCATGGACTCGCAGTCCGAGGATTCTGGGTCTGAGGGCTCCGGGAACGAGGATGAGACCCCCAAGAATTCTGCTTTACCAGTGCTACCACCACTGTCAAGCGATGGTCTAATCTACACCAGCCCTGTCGTCGGTACCAAGGAGCAGAAAAAGGCCAAGAAACGGGAGAAGGGGGCGAAAAAGCGAAAAGAAAGTATGGCCAATAAGCAGTCTGCTTCAGCGGCGTCCGCCGAGGAACGTAAAGCCGCCGTTTTCGAAGAAGTTTTGGAGACACTGTCCTCGAATGGCTTGTCATTCGGCCAGCTAATGCTCTATGTCTTCGACCCCGTCTATAAGCAAGGAGTAGTGCGATGGAACGGGTTCTTCAAGCACCAGGGACTAGCGACCCAAGTTCTCAATCTTTGGGTGTCAAATCAAAACAGCCCTTCGGCGCGACAAGAGGTGGGGACATGGGCAGAGGACTATGTGACAGAGGTGATGCGCGACGAGGCCCAGGGAATCACGGAGTCCAAAAAATTGCAGACAGCAGATACTGCAATCGACAACGATTATGTGACCAACTTCAGCATGCTGTCGATGGGCACATACTTCCAGACAGCGGCCCGCATTTCTATGAAGGTTCTCGCGGCATTTGCGACCTCCCCACGGAATCTCAAGTCTGGACTCGTGCAGCGCGCAGGGAAACACTTTACCGTATGTTGTTATGTCATTATTCTTTGAAGGGCGAGCACTTACTTCAATTGTCGCGTTCAGATTATAACTGCAGCGGCGCTGTCCCTGCTTGGTGAATTCAGTCACAAAAATAATTTCTCCCGCCGTATTATGGGCCTCTATCTGTACGCGACAGGAGCCCAGCGCCAGACGATCTCAGTCATGTCCCATCTGGGCATTTCGGAAAGCTACCAGAATCTGATCCACAGCTCGCGCCTCATGATAAACCGGTGTCGGCGCGTTGTTAATCCGGAGGACAACCCTCCCAGGATTCCACCTGGCACCCCGAATAGCAGCAATGTTGATCAGCCATACTTACCTCCAGAACCCGAAGTCTTGGCAGCAAAAAATCGAAAATCTGAAGAGAATTGTCAAGCCCGGCATGCTCCAAGAGCTCTGCCTCTCAATGCGAGGCTTCGTGAGGGTTGCCGCTTCAACTGGGCTGTTTGCGGCATCTTACGACAACATCAATCTAGTTTTTCGTGCGGCAGAGCAAATAATGGGACGAACAGGTATTTATCTCTTACTCATCAGTAGATGCTGTCTTGACCCGATTACCCTAGATTCACAGGAGAACGGTACCTGCACCACTATATTTCCATTGTGGAAAGCCGCCGTAGAACAAATGCGGATCGCAGACCTGGATGCCGCTTTCCACGCAGCCCCACCACTCTCCATTGACGACATCCTTCTGACTGCCACGGAGTCGGAATTAATGGATAAGTGTCTGCGACACTGCATCCTCCGCATCATAGTAGAGCACGGCGGTTAACACTTTAAGAGGTTCTGCGATGATGTGCAGAATGCTCAGCCCGTTACGGCCGAGAAAATCGAATTGCATCGTACTCAGCTGCACCCGCTGCCCGCCTGGAACATCGACGAGTCCACAATCATCGGGAATGCCGAGGTCGCTGATGCGATATACACGGAGCTCCAGGTCAAGGGTCTGTCCCATTGGAATTGGATTGTCAAGATATTGTGTGGTGACCAGCTCTCCATTGCCCGACTCCGGTCTCTCCTGAATATCCGCGCTGGACATGAGGGCGGGTACTCCGGGTTTGGGTGGGGCATGTGGATGCCGGGCCTGTTCCATGGCAAGATAGTGGATATGCACGGCTTCTTTGTTACGCACTGGGGTGTCCCGCACCGGGGGACGCGAAACCCAGGCTCTCTTTCTTCCACAACACCGTGCTTCACCGCTCCCCGATTCTCTTGACCTCCCTTTCCCCGTTTCGCGTCTGCCACGACCTCATATTTGTTTCTCTTTATGCGCGCGTACTTCACTGTCTGCTGCTTGTATCCGGCAAAACATTGTTGGCCGAATGCGCAGACTCAATAACTTCTTTTGCTCAATTGGACGGGTATGCGGCCTTGATTCAAAAGAAATATGCCAATGCGAGCCTCGTCTCAAAGCTCCGTTGGGAGCGAAAAATGGCAGAGGGAGCCGAAGGCGTACCACCCGGGGATCAGATCTTTGAGAATGCGTCTCTTATTTCTCGCGAGTTCACGGATTCAATCAAAGCGGGCGACTCAGGACGTGTCGTGCTTGTGCTGAAGGTACTTGCTCTCAGCTTCCGGGGGAACGGCCGGTCCAAATACGCATATGAGATGATGCATCTCATCCATAACTTGACCCATGTATGGCCGAAACCAATTCGGTACGCTCACCCCTATTTTAATACTCACAGATATTGACCTACGTATAGAAATATTGTCTTAAACAACTGGCTTGTTAATCCGACCGGCGAACTGTTCTCGTGGGTGGAGGTAGACCTTATGCAAGGGCACATGAACTTCTGGATCAAGGTGGGTGCGCACAGAAGAAAAACTATTGTACTAACGGCTTGCAGACTATTTACCAGGCTCACGGCAGTGCCGCGTCCTGGGAGTGGCTTGGTATGGTCGCACCGTGTGTCACCGCCCTCCGCCATCTTTCCACCTCCATCATCAACATCCTTGGCTCGGACCAAGGCACAAAACATGCTCCCACTGACCTCTCCACTGATATCGAGCTCCTTATGGGTAGTTTGGCTGAGCACGAAGTCTACGAGATCAAGGGGCGTGTTTTTGCGGACGGTGATGGCTCCCCTACCCCGGATGTCATCACAGATGGTATTCAGCAAATTACAGACAATACTTCCAACCCCTTGACCGAGTACAATGCCGCTCTTTTGAAGCTACAAGCCTGCCGCCGTGTCCTGCCCCTTGTATCTACTTGGTCGGATGTGCCGGAATCAACACCAGAAGCTACTTCCAGTGTTCCCCCTCCACTGCCCTCAGATCCTCCTGGTAGCTCTATGCCGTTTGTTCTCCCACCCGCCGACGTGGAGATGAGCGATGTGGACGACGAGACTTCCGAAAATGGAAGTCACGGCAGTGTCGATCCCGACGAGGAACTTCTCTCTGCGTTCGAGCGTACAATGGATGAAGTGGATGAACCGACGTTGACGCGAGACAATGCCGACAATGTGGCTCTTGATATGGATGGCGGTGATACTGGTTTCATATTTAACTCACAGTTGGACACGGAATTGGACCTCGCGGGTTTCATCGCAGATGACGCAGATGATATATGGACTATGTTGATAGCTACTAGGGATGTGAATTTAATGTGTTTTAAATTCATCTTTACTCCTGTATCTCTCAGCGCTGTACCGTGCAGGCCAAAATCCTTGAAAAAGGTCAAAAAACAAGTTAGTCTCAATCGATGCGAAATCAAAAGTTATTCAAATTTGACTAGGCAACTTTTTACACTTTTTTTGTATGTTTGCGGTAGAATTTTTCTAAGTATCAAATCATCTTTCACGGGTCCTGCCAAAATGTCGACCAGTGATCCCAGTCGTTTTAGGAACCTTTTTTGATCCCTCAGCTTGTCTCGTGATCAAAAGTTCGGTTGCTTAAAACGTACTGGTTGCGAGTCTAGGGTCGGTTCTGAAGAGGTTTTGAAAACGGTTTTTGATCAATGCCTGTATTATTTCAGCAGCTAGAGGGTCAGAAGAGGTATTTTGCATGCATTTAGACGAGCATAGAGCATGATAATACTCAGAACCGTCTTCAAAACCGTGTAAAACCTCCTCCAGAGAAGGTTTTACAGGTGGTTTTCGATTTAAAACGGTTCTCCCACGATTAATTAAATCAGAACCGTTTTCAAAACCGACTACCAGAATCGCCCAAAACCGTCTACTCTGACCGCCCCTAATACTACAGTATGGCGGCATTTTCTCTGGGTCGCAGCACTTTATTGTGACTGGGGAGACGTTTACGAACACCACTAATTACTACACCACAGCTCCAACCGTTCATTCCGGCTAGTAGCTTTTTCGCCATGGCATCCTCCTCCGCTGAAATATATTTCAAAGACTTCCGAGTGATACCGCTCGGCGACATAGATCTGCGAGATGAAACCCGGACAGACTCGGCTAATCATTCAAGCGTCGTTGGTCGGCATCCTGGGCGGGCTCGTGTTCGGAGGGTATATTCTGCCAAAGTCGATGGGCGAATCTCTGACATGACGGTGGCCATATATCGGGGCAAAGGCGCAGAAGAGGTATCCCGCTGTCCGATATGTGTTCTGACGACGTTGGGCAGGGATGGAGGCTGGCCATTGCGAAATATATGTCGATTCGGTGAGTGCTTCGCGGCACTTCGTCGGGACCAAATCCTTGAATGATAAATCCAGCCATCCGAATATCCTTCAAATTTATGGAGCCGTGAGTTCCAACGATGTACATTTTGCAGTCTTCCAAGGTGGTGCGGCTCTGATTTCTCGCGATTGGCTTTGATCTCGTGGTGAAGATCTCTAGATCTGGTGCCGTTTCTACATTTCCTGGAACCTTATTGGCTTTCGCCTATCTTGACTGTATATGTCTATGCCTACGCTGTACGCGCATCCGTCACTTTCAGCATGGCAGATATCGATTATCATTTCTTCTGAAGGAAGCGGAGATCGGAGTATGAACACTCGACTTTGTCAAGCTGTTTGCTAAATCTGTCCCAGGCGACGCGAGATTATTTCCTTCACGCTTTTCAACATTAGCTAGGAACAACCAACCTTATACTTTTTAATGCCTGAAAGAGGGGGCATGAATGGTTATTTTAGATGCGCCGCTCGACTGGCCGCCTCTGCACAGAGCTCGCTCATTCCCGACGACCGCCATCTCCTGTCGCCCATTCCGGGGCTGCCCAGCCCACGAGCAATCAAAACCCTCACCGCCCCGATCCAAGCGACCATTGTGATAGCCGCTGATTCTGGACACTCGACCACTAGCAGAGATAATCTGGCGGCACCTGTCACGATTTCGAAATAACTGTTGCTGTTCCGCCTTCAAATTTGCAACAATGAATCTCGGAGTACTCATTCTGTGCTCTTCGCACGATTGATTCGAAGACACGGTTGAAATTGTACTTTTACCGGATGCAGAGGCTTGCGCTGGGGCTGAATGGGACCTTGGGACGGCAGGAAATTTGATGGAGGATGATTAGATTTGGTACTATTACTTGCTTTTTGCATTTTGATCTTTGTTAAATCTTCTTCTTCAAGTTACAACTCCGATGCTGTATTGGACACCTCCACTTGTGCTTATATACTCCTATGTGATACACTGACTCGGAAAAAGTATTGGATCACCTGACTATCCAGAAACATTTGTCCTATGCGGTATGCTCAAGTCAGTTGGCCGCAATCTTTTGCACCCAAAAGAGAGTCCCTTGAGTATAGTTTGTGCATATGGAATACCAAACCAGTACATTGAGAACTCCGAATTGAAGGGCGGAAACAGTGATGATGGGTGATCCAATTATAAATCTGCTTTTGGTCAGCACTTAGACTTCAAGACAAAAAAGCCATTTGGCGGCCAAGTAAAATACACAAGCCATACAGGAGACTAATAGTGTGTATTCCCGCCCTTTTGCTTCAGCAATTCTCGCACCCTGTTCGACAGACTGTCATATAACTTGTCGATGAAAGCCTGATCAATCTTCCCCCATTCCTCCTTCAAAGCGAGCCAAAGATCGTCGGGATTTTTCAGAAGGGGGTCCCTCATGCGTACCATGCGGTCCAGGTGAGACCACAGATTCTCTATGATGTTCATATCAGGTGAATTTGGGCACCACGGCAGCAGATCAATCTCTTCGAGATCAAACCACCCCTTTGCATGCTTCGATCGATGCTTCGGATCACCGTCCTGCTGAAAGTAGATGGTGCCGCGGTCCAGATTATGATTGTCAAGGGCGTGGATGAGTGATTTGGAAAGTATATCCACGTAGAGGAAGCGATCCATGATCCCGTCGATCCGGTGAAGTTCCCCAACGCCATATCGGGTGATGCACCCCCACACCATAACACTCCCATTGCCATACTCCACCCGCTTTTTGACATATGCGGGATCATTAGCATGCCCTGGCTCCCTCCAGCACCAGTCCCGGCCATCCGAACCGAAAACATTGAATTTGGACTCATCGGAAAAGATGACCGCCCGCCAATCCTCCCCTGTCCAGTAACAATGGTGTTCAGCCCAGTCCATTCGCTTCCTCTGATGCCCTCCAGTAAGAAGAGGCTTGGATTGGCGCTGGTAAGCATTAAGGCCACGTTTTTTGAGGGCCTTTCGGACTGTATCAATGTGAAGGTGCGGGAAAAGCTTCCGCTTCAGGTCTGATGCATTCCTGGCCTGGCCGGAAGAGAGCATTCTCGTTGCTCTCTGGGCATCCCGTTTGGTGATTTTAGTTGGGCGGCCCGTTCTAGGTGATTTCGAGTCGAATTGGTGGTTTGCACCATATCGTTTGTTGATTCTCAACACGGTAGAGGGCGAAACATTCTCTTTTTTGGCAACGGCTCTGTTGGACATCTTCTGCTCCTTCAGAGCCACTATGGTAGCCTTCTTTGTGGCAGATGTGTCCGACATGATGAGGGTAAGGATGTGTATGCAGTAGAAAGGTGTGTCGGTGCGTTGTTGTGGTGGTTTGAAGTTGATAACGTGATGCCTTCCAAATGCAGAAAAAGAATTGGATCACCTGATCGCGATGTCTCCGTCATTGCCAAGAAACATGGGGGCATTTTCTCAAAAAAAAAGAAAGGTATATAGTAGGACCCATACGTATCCTACCCCAACAAGAGTTTGAAAGAGAATGTCTATTAGCTTCCCAGAATTCACCTTCGAAGTTTTGGAACCTGGTGATCCAATACTTTTTCCGAGTCAGTGTACCCCCTGCGAGCCCTCCGGCTCAGTTAAGCCAATCGTATTTTCGGCCGCCTCCAAATCACGTCTAATTTTGACGATTTTGGTGTGCGCTTTCCGCACAGTATCCTTTCCTCGACTCGCTTACTGTACCAAGTTGTAGGGAAGCAACGGTCACGGTCACGACGGGCCACCCGTTGCGTTGCCTTTTTCTGTTGGGTCACGGTCACGATGAAGTCGGTTGCTTTGAAAAAATCGTGACAAAATGAGAGGAAATTTTGAAAAAAATATGAGTGCTCCATCAGTAGGGTAAAATGAAAAGAAAGCAATAATTTCACAACTGGAGCAGCAGCTTTACACTCCAACACCCAGAATACAACCTACAGCCCAGGATAATGCACAAAAAATTACTCTGTGGTTGCTTTTTCAGGCAACAGTCACGATCACGGAGGGGTCCGTTGCCTAGAAAATAGGCAACAGCCTTGTCACGGTCCTCGACATGTTGCTTCCCTACAACTTGGTACAGTATCCAAACAGTTGTAATAGATTGCATTATTTTCCACTTAGTAGTCTCAGCTGCAGCTGACCCACCAAAAGGCTTCCTATTTCTCTGTCCCAGGAAGAACCTTCAAAAGAGGTCCATCGTCGTTCGGGCCCGACTGCCCAGCCTATTGGTCTCAGACTCTCTATATCCCTCAGGTGCCGAACGTCTCACCATGGACGAAGCGGCGCGCCCTGAATTTCCGTCTATTCAGTTCAGAACTGAGATATCTGTTAAGTTCTGGGATGCCAGCGTTTATGCTGGTTCCATCGTGCCAAAGGTTTTGACCCGGACCGTCTGTTCTTGGCTGGGACAGCCAAGATGTCGCCCACGCGCAAGTCCTCTGACAGTTGCCATCACGGCCATCACCGTGACAGGTGAATAACATTTAGTGCCTGAGGCGTTCGCGCGCGTTCCGCGCATGCTGCCCAAGTCGACAGTGCGAGCCCCGAGTTCCATTTCTTCCTTCGCAGACTATGTATGCCCTTGCTCACGCTAGCCTACGTCGCACGCCACTTGACCTCAGCTCTGCCACCGCCGCTGCCCATCGCCACTTCCGCTCCCCACCCCGCAAACGTATCGTCTGGCGACATTGACATTGACATCGACCTCCGGCGCCTCTCGCCTCACCCTGATGGATACGACTTGTCCTTGAGCTCAGCGTTGTACCCAGAGTCGCCCGGCTCCGACTTCTCGCCGTCTCGCCGTCCTCCACGCTCCTCACGCCGCTCGACTCGCTGCATTCTGCATTACACTCGTCGCACTCTTCACTGCACTCGCTGCACTCGCCGCGCGCCCCCGCAGACACGTTCTTTGGCCGCGCGCGGGCACGGGCACGTCACCACTCTACAAAGAGCGTCGCACTATCCCGCGCCCACGCGTACGTTCTCGTTCTCGAGAGTCGCATCAGCAGCAGTACCACTCGCCCCTCCAGCAGCACCACTCGCCGGCCCAACACCATCCCTCGCGCGTTTGCCGGGATCGTCCAGGAGCTTCTCAGGCAGGGTCGCGCGGCATTCGGCATTCGGCGAGGGTCGCAGAGAACCAATGCGGCGCGCACTGCGTACTGCATCCAGCATCCAGCATCCAGCATCCAGCAGTGCGTCTCTCTCTTTGTCGTCTATATCTATCGCGCTGCGCGCACGTAGTAGCTCTCGAGCACGGGTCAGACACACCTCGGCCGCCTACCTCCTCCAAGTACGAGAAGGGGAGCAAGAAGCGAGAGCGTTGGGAAGGCCCTGAAGACTGAAGCTGAAGGAGGGCGAGAAGGAAGGAGACACAGCGCAACCGCGTATGTGCGCGCCTGCGAGGGGTACGTCTCCGCATCCGTCGTCTTTGCCCCCATATGTGGTACTTATTGATGTCGTGGCCGACAGCGTGCGCCGCGCCGCGCCATGACTGTGGACCTCGAGCTGCCGCGCCCAGGGCGCCAGCCCATCGCGCGCGTGCTGCGCCCCTCCCTGCTAGCGGCTGCTCTCCCGCCGATTATGCTCCAGGCGGACACGGCCCCCCGCGCACTGGTTCTTGGTCCTTGCTGTACGACTGCATCCGCAGGCACATGCACAGGTGCAAGGAAGAGTACCGACTCAGGGACTACCTGGCTGGCTGTCGGTGTATGTATGTCCTGTTCTGCATGTCCTTTTGTGCTTTCTTTCTTTCTTTCTCATGCCGGTGTCTGTTAGGTTGGTGAGTCGACCACGAGCGCAACGGGGCTGTGCGCGCGCTTGAAGACTCCGTGCACACCCTCCGCCAGTGCCTTCCACTCCCGCGCGACGACGGGCTGGGTAAACCCCGCACGACGCCGCGGCGCTGGCGGACGAGCCGTACCGGCTGTCGTCTGCGGGCCCGGGCCCGGGCCCTACCTACCTCCGAGTCGGACGAGGACGCTGCGGGTGCTTGTGGAGGATGGATGGATGGAGGGTGGGAGGGAGCGCGGGTTGGCCGGGAGGACGGAGCCGTGCGCGATGTGTTGGTTGGTTGGGTGCCTGCTGGGCGTGCCGCATCTGTGCACTATGCACCATGCACCCCGACACGACGGCGCATCCGCATCCGTGCCTGCCCCGCGGGTCTGTCTGTGGCGCCATCGCTGGTGGAGGATGCACTGCCGCCACGCGTGGTGCCGATGAATCGACGATGAACGAACGAGTACACTGCGCGCGGGTGGGCGGAGGAGAAGGTGCGCGGGGACGCGCTCGGCGGGGCTCGAGGTCGATTGGGCGCGTGCGGGAGCGGGAGGAGGCGGCGCAGGGGGTGGGCAAGGAGAACGAGGACGGGGAGAAGCCTTATATAGATTTTCTGGTGTACTACATGCCTGGATGATGTGGCGCGTCCTGCAAGCGACAAGTGGTCGCCGCTGCCACTATGCGCCACACGAATTGACCCCCCACCAGCCGGCGTCGGGATATAGGCGCCGTGGCGTCAATCCTTACTTTTTCTTACAAGTACTTGCCTTCAGACACCGCATCTCGGAGCATCTACGCGGTGCTGTCCACAATTGAACTTCGGATGCGAGGGAGGGCACCGTTCATAACCATTTGATTTTGCATCTGCTACTTACATTGTATACGAAATTCGGCCGCGGAGCTGTCACGAAATTGATTGTCTCTTTCAACCCGCTGGGAAGCACTGCCAGACCCTCTGCAGTGCATCCACTACTTACTCTAATCGGACACCGAACTTAGCGCGGCTTTCTCAGAGCTTGCGCGGCACGCCCGACGGCGGCCCTGCAAGCCTCGTTCGAACGGGGAACTCAGGTAAGTGGGTGTAGCTGGAATGCGACCGACCCCCTTCGACGGAAGGGAGCCCCGAGTTTAGTGGATGGCATGGTGAAGTGCAGGAAAAGCGGAGTGGGGAGCGGAAAGGAAAGGAAAGGAGCGGGGAGAGGGGGAGCTGCGAACCGGGGAATATAGGGGAGGAGCCTGAGGTAAAGTATGTAGTACTACTAGAAGGGTGGGTAAGCACAAAACTAGTGACGCGCGACATGATGAGTGAGCACTAGGTAGGAGGAGCTAGGGCTGGCAACCGTACCGTATACGGTCACGGCCATGCTGGATACGGCCGTGCAAGAACACGGCCGTGGGATTACGACCCAGAACCAATGACTTGGAGTATCAGACGGTACGGTGACCGTAAAATTACGGTCATTACGGTGATACGGTCGTGTCAACCAACTAGATATAGTTTGAGTTGGGTGCTGGTATTCCAACGAGGGGGCTGGGTTCAACGCGCATGTCTGAACCAGAACAAGTCTCGGTTAGATGTTTGAACCGAGCGACCAGTCCCGCGGAGCGCTCCATACCGCTGTCGTTCAACGAGGTTGCATGATCGAGTACTTATTTCTGGAGTGTGCTGGACGGGGTACCAGTTCAAATCTGAATTTGTGCATCCTGGCCGATCCCCAAAAAATGCGTACCTCGCGGGCGATCTAGTAGTTCCAACAGAATAGTCTTCATTTTCGTTTTAGTAATATGTGTCAAGTGAATCCAATGGGACACGGAGTGGAGGCGAAATGAACTACACAATCACAATATAACCTGTTGGAGATTGAAATCAACCTCCATTGGTCGTTGGAAGCGAAGCTGAATTTGTTGGAGAGGAGTGTGCATGGCCAGCCATGTGTGCCTTTGCAAAGGCTGCGGTAAGTATGCACCTTTTCTTTCAGTCTCAGCAGAAGGGATTAGTTCAAGGTTGAATCCACGGAATCCGGAATACTTGGGGAACCTTCTGCTGTGGAGCGAAATATCGAAAATCCATAGCACTGCAAGATCTAGACCAACGCGCCCAACAATTACTGACTTGCCTGTGAATGATTGTCTCAAGGGGTGCTCATTCAAGGATTTCTTGATCCTGTTTTGGGTTCCATGAAAAGAATTAGCAAAGGAGTCGGAATGGACAAGAAACAATGTACTGTATACACAAAATAACTAGTGTCAGTGATAAATCCAGCAGTTCAGTAGAATCGCTCCCTGCGCGGATCGAATTCCCATGTTGGGTGAAATGTCAAGCGCATCCGATATAAAGGAAACACATGCTCTTTGTCACTGCGCTCTTACTTAATGGCACACCTCTACCCTGTATCTCTTCCACCTCTCCAGCTGTCTCACTGTACTTTAATCCTCTGGAGCTGACATCTCTCCCTGATCAAAATAATATTCCATGGTTCCCTGCTAGCCTGAGCATGCCATGAAAAACTCGCCACCATTGTCAGAGCTCTGGCATTCATGGTGACATTGACTTAGGGCTATAAATCTGTCCTCAATCAGCCTCCCTCCAAATCTTGGCCGATAGCACAACACGTCTCATTGTGCCTTCATTCTCGAGGATTTTCTCCCGCTTCTGTCTCTACCTTAAGCAGTTCACAGGTGGCTTTGCTGCCTGCTTCTCGCTTTTACATAAATTTGCTGGTCAGCCTGTGGGTACTGTTTGATTTCCTTCAATTTGTATGGTCACAGGTCACAAGCCCAAAAATCTACGAGAACTTGCCCCTTTCGGCACGTGTCCCGTAAGTTAACTGAAGTTTCCCACGGGCTCGAAACTAACGGGTGTGGGTCATCCAAGTACTTTTTTCCGATAATCCCTTTAAAACACCTCTAACTGTATTCATATTGGCCTCAACTGCATGTAATCTTTGATTGCTGAACCTTTAGGTTTGGCTACCCAGAAGATCAATTTTGTCCATCAGTTTTTGATCAGTTTATCATGCACAATTGGTCATTGCGGAATCTAAAGGTTCAGCACCCGCCTCGGAGAGGCCCAATCAATGTCATTACGTTGTATATAGCTGCCGAAATCCTCGGAGTCAACTGAACTAGTTGTTGATAATGCCACAAAAAGCAGTGAGTACACAACCAGCAAGGGATAAGTCCTTTATGGATAAGAGCCCAAATAGCTTTCCAAATTTTGATGGCGTAGGGCTGAAAGCCTCATTTGGCATGACAAGATCACTGGCACTGAGTTGTTGCTCAATGTGTGAGGGTTTGATTTTAGTGAACAATCCTGGCAATCTGATCCTTCTCTGGACGGAAATTCAAGATTTCTGATTGTCATTAAGGCTATTCAGGCTCATTTGGTCTCATTACCCTGTCCCCACAGCAGGGGGTATTATATGCTCACTGTAGCCTTGACAATGGCGTAATTTGTGCATGATGAACATGTGATCAGGAGAAGAAGTTGATATTGGCAGGACTGCTCAGAGAGCAACATTATACAGCCACAAGACACTTACATGTATATCATAAAAACTCAATATACTTTCTGCCGTGGCCCATCACACACCCAAGCCAACAAGTTGTCTGTGCTTGGCTCATGGCTGCCTCGGCTTGGCTGGCACAGCAGCCTTGGCATCCTTGCCAACCTGAATGAAGAGTCGAATGAACATTGAGCAAGATAACTTGAAGTTCAGTTTGATTTACCATAAGTGTAAGGGCAACCTTAAGCTCGGCACAGGGCACAGAAACTAGTGGTGGAATCTGAAGTATAAATATAGGCACTAGAATACAGGGGTGGAAATACTACACACCTAGTGGGGGAATTCAAAGAGAAGAAAGGATGTGTGATGACTGGTTATAGAGTCGTACACTATGAGCATGCCCAGAGGCCCTGTGAAGGAAAGTTACCAATCTATGCACTCTATGCCACTATGCTGCTCTATCGTACTTAGCTTAGTCAGCATACCACGGAACACACAGCTTTATGTATTAGATAAGCAATATATTTCTACTGTACAACCACCATATCTGCCTAGTCGCTCGTAAGCGAAGAGGCACGGTACACCTGAGTAGACCAGCAACTCAGCTAGGCATCCATTTAACTACCTTCCTCCCTCGGGTGACAAGGGTCCAATTGCAGAGTTACACAAAGTCCAGACAAGAGGCTGCCAACTCTCATCGACGGTGGGGATCCACCTTTGGGTCCTGGGTCAGTGCTCGCAGCGCTGTCTTTGAAGGTCTCCTCCAGCGAGAAGCTCACCCAGTCAAAGCCAGGTCGCTTCACAGGATGGGGATTCCCATGCTAGGCGAAACCTTATATACTAACTAGTAACTACCCAGTAGCACATGTCTGTAGGTATCTACAATGATCCCGAGCCTGATCACATAGCATGTGCCAATGAGAGCAGACGGATGTCCCAGACGGTTGGACAGACAGATGGACGGGTACAGGAGCATCCGGAGTGGTGGATCGAAAACTGTCTGGAGCATTGGATGGAAAAGTGGCCAGAGCGGAACCATCCGGAAGAGTGAAAGCGGCCGGAACGGGGGTTCCCCTGACATCACCCCCCCTTGGAATATGGTGTCCCAATGTATGAAGCGGATGGTCCTGTCGCGCCTCCAGAAGGAGAGCGAGTTGAAGGTGGCTGAGGCAATCCGGTGGGGAGCATTGGGGGTAACGGCAGTAGTAGGCATCAATGACATCCTTGGCGAAGACATCAGAGTGTTTTACCCACTTATCGTGCTCTGGTCTGTAACCCTTCCATCACACCATGTACCAGAGGCTGCCGTAGCAGCCCCGTGCTTCGAGGATCTTGGCGACCTCCCACCTCTTGTCTCAGTCTGCTGGAGGACGGGTGGGGGCTCATTGTTCCGAGGGCAGCCAGGGAACAGGTCTGGCTTTGCAAGCTCAAGCTTCACCACTGGGAAGACCAGGTGGAGCTGGGAGTAGTGTGGTGGGAGCTTGAGCTTGTATGCACCCTTGCCCACAACCTTCACAACCTTGAAGGGTCTGAGCCATTTGTCCAAGAACTTGGGTGATGGATGCATTGTTTCAATGTTGGACACATCCACCCAGACTCAGTCGCCTACCTTGATCTCTGGCATGGGCACACATCGGCAATTGTAGTAGAGCTTGAACTTGTCCTTGGCTTTGACGAGCACGGCTTTGGCCTCGGAAACCCCAGCGGCAATCTGGTCACGGAACTTGTTGACAGACTTGTCAGTGGAGTGCATACCGTTTGGCTCAAAACCCATCTGAGGGAGGCGGCCAGTGTCCATAATGAATGGAACCTGCTGCATTGAGGAGTAGATGTGGTTGTTGTAGGCAAACTCAGCTGCCGGCAGGAGCTCATCCCAGTCATCCTGTTTGTGGCTTGTGAAGATACTGTTTGAGTTCCTGGTTGACGTGTTCGGTCTGGCCATCGGTCTGTGGGTGGTAAGCAGTCGATGTAGCAGGTTCAATACCGATGAGGCGCTACAGCTCCCGAGTGAACTCAGCAACAAATTGTGGGCTGCAGTTGGAGATGTATTACTTCTGGGGGGTTCCATGGTGCCTCCACATGTTCCAGTAGTACAACTGGGTGGCTCCGACAGTGCCGAGGCTGGTGTGGCACTTGGGGAAGTGGGCCCGCTTACTGAGGACATCAACCACAACCATGACCATGTTGAACCCGTGCACTTCCAGGAGCTCAACGATGAAGTCCACCGAGATGGTGTCCCAGTGCTTGTCTGGAATCTCAGTCGGATGAAGCTCACCGTTGGGAAGCTGCCAGAAATGTACTGGCCGACGTGTCGGGACAACTGGGGCCACCAGTAGTTCTGGGAGATAAGCTCCAATGTCTTGAAGTGGCCAGCATGTCCAGCGACCTGCGTGTCATGGTGCTGCTCCAGAATCCGGCAACGAAGGTCCTTATTCCATGGCACAATGATCTTGCCATGAAACAGGAAGAGTCCATCCAAGATCTGCCATTCGGCTGAGCGAGGGGACGGGGCCTTCTGTCAGCAACGGCCTCTGGGTCGGCTAAACAGCGAGTAACCAGGCAAGAACCCCAATCAGGATAAACCTGATAGATGCTAGTAGCTTGTGTGTTCTCCGAGCAGTAGGACCAATCATACGGCATCCTCTTTAGGAGGCCGTATGTCATAGGTCGGGATGCAAGGCGGAACCCAGAACAAGTCAAGGAGGGTGTGATATCCACTCAGGTATGCAACCCGGGGTGTGGATACAACCTGTAGTACGATATAGAGGAAGCGGGGCAGGGTGGAGACAATGCCTATGTCAAGCCAAGGTAGAAGCCTGAGATTAGACGAGGTAGAATCTACTGTACATGGAGATTCTACCAAGCTTATATGGGCTTCTAATAAATTAAAGTGATCGCGGTCAATCGCGATCAGTTCCTGTACTGCAGCATTAAGGAGTGTTAATGCTGATACTCCTGGACTCCTCTGTGTCTGTTTCCGTGGTGTCGGAGGACTTAGGAGACCCGATGTTCGGGTTTTCTAATCCTGAATGTCATTGTATCCAGTGGCTCAAACCCCGATCGGTTTGCAACCAGTCATGTACTTTGTGTACACTTTTGTGTCAGCCGTGGTGTGTCCGGGGACTAGGATCCGTCTGTACGGGTTCCTAGTCCCTAATGTCTTCTGTATCCCATGGCGCTGCGGCTGGGTTTCAACCGTGAGAAGGTCACGTGGTGGCACCATGAGAGTCCCGTGCCACTGAGATGTGTCTGTATCCATACAGACACGTCGCATGAAAAAGTAGAACCTGGGTGATTCATGACACCTTCCAG
Source organism: Mycena olivaceomarginata (assembly GCA_029378375.1). Lineage (NCBI taxonomy): Eukaryota > Fungi > Basidiomycota > Agaricomycetes > Agaricales > Mycenaceae > Mycena > Mycena olivaceomarginata. The sequence continues at coordinate 320,275 of JARKIC010000212.1, read as the reverse complement.
TTCTTGAGGAGCTCTCGGGCAACAAGTGCGATGGGGTCCTTTAGCTCCGGCTTGGTTGCGAACACCTTCTGGACATCGCACAGCAGGGGAACCTTGGGTCCATCAACCATGATTCCCTCCATTATATGGATGCGGAAGAGCTCCGGCCGGAGGAGTGTTGATAAGCACGGGATTTGTCCACCTATGAAATCTTCGGATTTTCGAGTTTTTATGGTAGGAAATGTTCCTGGTTATGCTCCAGAAGCATCAGTACTGAGGTTCCCAAGTAGCTGGCAGGGCAGGAACCACTGAGTAACAGATGGGAATGGGGAGGAACTCTCCATAACCATTGACATGTGCTTGCTATGAAACACATAGGAGATGTGTAGCCCACATGTTATATCCATGTCAGAGAAAGGCTGGAAGATGGAATGGGGCTGGATACGGAAAAGGGCCGGAAGACGGATAAGGCTGGAAGTGATACCACAAATAGTCTTGTAGTAATCACAATCGCCTTGTTGACTGACTGACTGATTATGCAATAAGGTGGCTGTGCCAGCAGTTCTCTTTTCCTTCGTATTGCAACGAATCAGCCTGCAATGAATCTGAGGATATTGATGTGGATCTAAATCAACGCCTAGATGGATGTGTACCACGGACGCTAAGTGTTTCATCCAGCCGTTGTCCTGATATGAGATCGGCTTGTAACATGGTTTGATTTTTTGTCTACAAACTGATCCTATAGCATCCTGAGTTCTGGCTGAACCACTTCGCTGAAAGTGAGAGCCTATACTCTTTTCGAATTCTCTACATACTCAAATATCCTCAGAATTGTTGGCTACCATCACGCACTGTACTGCAGTGTTCAAAATCAGACAGTCAGTCGACAACATGATCGTGATTGCTAACAGACCATATACTGATCCTTACTTGTTCGACATCAGTATACCGGCTCTGTAACAGAGACTATACCACAAAGGTGAGTGGGTACACCAACTTGGCTTTATGACGAAGGAAGAAGAAGTCAGACCATGGAGCAATACAGAGGCAAAGCACGTTAATTTGAAGATACAAGGGAATATAATATGTATTTATACTAAATACGGAGAGATTTGAATGCAGAAAGAAGTATGTTAAAGACAATAAGTGAAACAAAAGACAATAAGAACAATAAGAGAGAAGCATAGTTGCATAAGTCATATGTTTGATTTGGGGAACACTCAGAAGACCTTCATTGCGATGAAACACCGTAACAAGAGCGCACAGCATCTAGTGCTACTTTGCAATTTCCTAGGACCAGTATTTATACAACGGGAAAGCACTAGCACTTCTGAAGTGTTATTACTAGCACTCAGGACTCTGGCTAGGTGATATAAAGGAGAACTGGAGTGAGCCCAAGCTGCCGGTTTTAGCATCAGATACGACTAGGGTGACGCGCTAGTACGATCTGGAGGCACAAATCCCGGGGAAATAACCATAAGCCTACACAGTCAAGGTGCTAGCACCTAGGAAGCGAGACACAAGAGAGTGGAACTGCGAGTACGCTATCAGGAGGTGCGAGCAGTGAGTCTGGAATCTGAAGGGTAGTAAACTATGCACTAGCAGCCTTCTAGCAAGGGCGCTAGTATGCGGTAACCCACTAGTGATCGAACTGAGGCCTGAAACACAGATGCGAGCACGTGATTGTCGCGACACAATCGCGAGTCACAAACAGAGACAAGTAGACAGCAGAGGAATAGCTAGCAGGCTATTGGTGCGGATGCGTGGGTCACCACAAATGCAGTAACAGTTAAACGGACTGCTAGCCAGTGCTCTGACCTGTGCTAGATGACTCCAGGCGGCAGATTCAACTCTGTTTCATCAGGATAGAGGTTCCGGCAGCAGACAGCAGGCTGAGGAATCACTCATGATACCCATAAATGGATGCTAGCAGATCAGTGTGGCTGTTCTGCTTGGCATAGACCCATCATAAAACTAAACAGCAGTCGTTTCATTGGCTGCTGTAACCATCACATCATCTTCACTCATTTATATTATTCATTCTGTTTATCACATGTACCATGGACCTCAGTAGTATAAAGGGAGCACAGAGCAGGCTAGAACCTCAGATTATTACACCCCAACTTTGTACAAAGTTGGTGCAGGTGGTCTCAGGTTGCTAGTGGAGATTGTAACACACTTCACAAGTAGTAGCTTTATTGGAATCAATACTGTTGACTCTGGACCCATCAAGATCTTAAGTTGAGGTTCCTGTTGTTGACTCGAGGAGTCTTCACATATAAAACAAAGGGTGTTCTCTTTGAGAACCAGCTAGCAGTTGCACTAGCAGCTTTGCCTTCACCCCAATATTGTCGTAGTATGTTGGATTGCCTGCTAGGTGATTGTGTATTGACTCGAGCCCACTAAGAAGAAGACAGACTAGGTGCCCCCACCTCTAGACCGACTGTAACTTGTCAGTTACTTTGCCTTCACCCCGATATTGACGGAAGCGCTGTTGTAGTGTGTTGGGTCGCTAGCTGGATGCTTATAGTGTCTATTGCCAATACAAAGTGGAAACGTTCCTGTTCTTGGTTAAGGAATAGGTCAGCAGCTTAAGGACTGCCTTGTCACTTGAGGATTGAAGTCCCCTTGTTGTTAGCCTCAATAGTCTTTGGGTACCCCATTGCGAGGATTTTCACAAACCTACATACTCTGCCCTGGTGCCCTCGATCTAACGATCCAGCCACCTTGTATCCAACCCATAAACCCCTGCCCATCCCAGGTGCTAGCAGTATTGTTGTTGGCAGCTGCGTAGTGCTAGCGTGTTGTTGAACAGCTTTGTTGAAGTCTAGCAGTTGAATTGTGTTTGTTCCAAATCCGCTGGTCGCATACTACGGCCCGGACCCGAACTCACAAAGAGAAGCACTTACATCTTTGGAGGAATAGATTGTTATAGTGGTGGTTTTGTGGTGGTTTTGTGCAAGCCCAAATCTAAGCTATTTCTAGTTGTATATCAAGTGCACCATTTCAGCAAAAACCCTAAAGGGTGTATGTCAATGGAACTAGCCGGATGCAACAGCAAGTTGGATCGGACACGAGCCGAAAGTGTGAGTCGTGTCTGGAAAGTATTTGGACGTAACGGCTGTAAACCAGGCCAGAGTCGGGATGGGGCCGGAAACAGATCAGAAAGTGCATGGTTGTAACACCACAGAACAAGTGGAACAAGAAGTCTACTCTATTTCTACTCATGGAACTGGATGGGGACAGACTGGAATCCTGTTGTAACGTGTTAGGCATCGGACACGTACCGCATTCTGATCAGATGATCACTGGAAGGGGCTGGAATCATCGCATCTTGATGGTCTCACACCGCCCCAAGCATTCCGGATATGGGATGGTCACTAAGCGAAGGTCCGATCACTTGGACCTATACTTGTCAGCTCTTGGAGCAAGTACCCATACTGGGAAGTACTTTGAATGTGATATCCCTGAAGAGCTACGGACTGGGAGCTTCTGTTCCAGATGTTCCAGTAGACGGGAAGGCACTGGCATTGGAAGGAATGGACTATCTAGTCTGGATCAACATAGGGGACGGGTTGTGATGGCTTGGGGACAGTCTGACTGATTGTACATGTGCACCAGATCACACCAGAATGGTGTGCTCGACTTGGGCAACCAATAGACGGACTCAGATACCCAATTCTACAACGGATACACAGCAGTCAGACAGATAAACAGACTATTTTACTCATATCTACTTATTCTTGGACGTTTCCATCTGTTTCAGGTCTTTGTATTTAGTAGCAGGGGCATCTTGGGTGACTTCACAGAATCACCCCATGGCTAGTAGGCGGAAAAACTTGCAAATTGAGCAGAAACCGGGGAGTTCAAACAATTTGTCTCTTAGAATTCATCTTGGCTTGGAATCTTTATTTGTGTGTTTGGAATCTTTGGAAACCGACTTGCTGCTCATCTGGAAGAGTCTGAAAGTGACTGGAACTGTTGGGATTGTGCTGAGCCTGCACTTGGTTGTTTGGGTTTTGTGTGAAGAGCTTGGGAATAGAACCCATTACCACCTGTAGACTCCATCCACGGCCTGATATACCAGGCTATTGGTTGCAGACAAGTCCCTGGTATTTCAGGGAAAATCAAGTTCCATGGAAACCCATCTACGGCATACTATCTGCACCAAATTTTGGCGGAAAAGCAGCTTTCCACTGCTTCCACCACCCTTATCGACCCTCCATTAGTAGGTCAGTAAAATTGTTACCCTCATAAAAAATTCCACCACATCCACCAAACATATTTTTTGACTGGGAACCCTTCTACCACATCCACCAAAACAGGGTCAGTGCAATTTTGTGACCCAGAATGCTTCCGCCATATCCACCGAAACGGGTCAGTAAATTTTGTGACCCCTGTAAATTCCACTGGCAGTGCATCCACCAAAGAGGGTCAGTAAATTGTGTGACCCATATAAATTCCACCACATCCATCAAGCAGGGGATCACCATAGCCGAGTCACACATCCACATGGTATCTCTAACACATGATATCTCCATCCCATCCACCACCTGTTGCTGAGGGTACCTATGCACGTGACTTCTGTCCATCCTTCCACCACATCCATCTGCTCGCCTGCAACCTATTCTGGTATATTCATGCACGTGACACTTCCACCCCATCTACCACCTGCTGCTGGGAGTATTGCGGCATACCCCTGCATGTGACTTTTGTCGATCCTTCCACCGCATCCATCTGCTCACCTGCGACCTATTCCAGTACATTTGTGCACGTGTCACTTCCACCCCATCCACCACCTGCCGGCTGTATCTCTCCCTCAATGTATTTTGGTCTATCCATGCACATGACACTTCCACCAGCCAAGCTAGCAGACAGACAGGCATGATTTAGCCTTATTGATCAGATAGCCTCAAACTGACCTTTCCTTAAATCAAAATCAAAATTCTGGCTCAACAATATTGTCCGAAATTTTCAGGTCCACCAACTCATGGTTGAAGTTTGTATAGATACAGCAGCAAACTGCAAGACTAGTTCTGAAATAATTGAACTTTGCTGGTATTGTTGGGCTTCATCAATTTTGGAAGTTGTGCTCCATTTTTCAACCTAAATGCTTCAAAATATTTGAGAACATTCTTCAAATCCATTGACAGAACAGTTTGGTAATGCTTGTCTGTCCGCTACCTTATTCCGATGTGACTTCCACCGCATCCACCATCTGGCCCTTCCATGACATCCACCACCGAACCTGTTTCCACCACATCCACAAAACTTCATCACATCCATCAGACCAAGAAATTCAATCCCATTGTACAAATATCGGCAGTTACAGCGTATGTAGTTGTGAGTAATTTTTTTTTTTTTTCAAAACAGGCGGCGGCAGCAGCAGAGTGTATGAGGATCCCCGGGGCAAGCCAATGGATGCAGCAGGGTAGGCGAAGGGAGCAGGAGGGACTACTCAGATTCAGAGTCCAACCCCAACCCCGAACCCCCGTCAAACTCGTCACTGTCCTCGTCCTCCACCTCAGTAAGGGTCTTGGACGGCTTGGGGGGCTTTGAGGAGCCAGCGGTGCCTGCGTTGGCAGCAGCCATCCATTTGGCTGCCTTCCTAGCCTGCCTGGCCTCATACTCCACAGACCCCAACCTCACTCTCTCTTCACGAGCATGTGTTCTGTTTTCCGGTGTTGGAGATACCACTGCTTGTTCTGGTAAGACAGTGCAGGGTCGACGAGGTCAGGGGTCGGGGTGCACTTGTAGGTGGGTGGGGCAGGGTCTATGACATCAATGGGGACAATGGTTTTGTCCTGCCCAACATTCTTGAAGGCAGGCTTCGACTGGGGATGGGGGAGGGGTGGAGGAGGTAAGGTGTTGGAATGGTGTGCACTTGACCTTCTTCGACTTGGAGTCCTCAGACTCCTCATCATCATTGTTGAGTGCCGCCTTCCTCTTGCGCTTCCTCTTGCCATCGGCTGTCGTCTTCTCCACTACCTCCTTCTCCTTCTCCTTCTCCTTCTCCTCAAACTGGATATAACAGGAGGCCATCGTCAACACCAAGCACCACATGTGCTTGGTGCCACTCTATTGACCTGCCGCAGAGAGCGGGTCACCATAGTGTGACTTCCCACCTCAACAATGCAGACGTGTTCCATGACTCGTTGGACCAAGTGTGTACCGGCGATGCGTCAAGTGTAGTCATCGAGCGAGAAGCGCAGGCAGGTACAAACAAGATCCTGTGTACTGCTGGCAGCGTGGGATGTTCAGTGGTGTATTCCAGCGGTACACCAGTGGGAGACCAGGCTCTCTTGACTGAGGGAAGAGAGAGAGGTGGGAGAGTGATGATGTGGCAACTAAGCCATAACACCAGCAAGGCCCTGCATACCTCAGGCAGTGTGGGGTGATTTTGCCTCTCCAGGTGCATACCAGCAACGTTTCAGAGGAGCCCAGGCAAGCTGCCTCTTGAGCTCATTGTCGACATTAATCCGTGAGGCTAGAACCCAATGTGAAGCCCTTGCGGTGAGCTCCACTGTGATGCAGCACAGGTTGGGAGACGCGCATTGTAGTTCAGAGGCTTCACTGTGGGTAGTAGCCATAGTAGAAGTGAGGGAGGCAGCCACGAAGGTGCCAGCTCACAGAGGAATGTCGTTGTAACCCTTTGACAAGGGACCATGTTACCCTGAACAAGAGCCCCTGCAACACCGGGGCCATGGAGCAGTTGTACGGATGCTCAGCGAAGCAGGGGGTCTAACACATAATGGTGGTTTGCGAGGGGGACCTTGTACTCGCTATATCATGGTAGATGGCAAGTAAAAGATTATATTATGTGATATATGTGATGTAACTATATAGGAACATGTGATCTAAAACATGGTAATCTATCTATAGGTCTGGCAGTGTCTGCCTTGGAAATGCCATTGAAGACCCCGTCACACATATGCTTCTCCTGCTGCATTGACATCGGCACCCTTTTCAGGAAGGATGCCAATAATGTCTGTGTGGCCTCCAGCAGCAGCAGCCTGCAATGGACTCCCATATCTTCCTCTTGCTGCATTGACATTGGCACCCTTTTCAAGAAGGATGCCAACAATCTCTGTGTGGCCTCCAGCAGCAGCAGCCTACAATGGGCTCCCATAGTCTTCCCCTGCTGCATTGATGTCAGCACCCTTTTCAAGAAGAATACCGACTATCTCTGTGTAGCCTTGAGCAGCATGCAATGGGCTCCCATATTCTCCCCCTGCTGTATTGATATTGGCACCCTTCTCAAGGAGGATGTCAACAATCTCTTTATGGCCTCGAGCAGCAGCAGCCTGCAATGGGCTCCCATATACTCCCCCTGCTGCATTGACATTGGCACCCTTTTCAAGAAGGATGTCAGCAATCTCTGTGTGGCCTCGAGCAGCAGCAGCCTGCAATGGGCTCCCATATGCTCCCCCTGCTGCATTGACATCGGCACCCTTTTCAAGAAGGATGCCAACAATCTCTGTGTGGCCTTCAGTAGCAGCAGCCTGCAATGGGCTCCCATATTCCTCCCCCGCTGCATTGATGTCAGCACCCTTTTCAAGAAGAATGCCGACAATCTCTGTGTGGCCTCCAGCAGCAGCAGCCTGCAATGGGCTTCCATATGCTCCCCCTGCTGCATTGACATTGGCACCCTTTTCAAGAAGGATGCCAACAATCTCTGTGTGGCCTTCAGCAGCAGCAGCCTGCAATGGGCTCCCATATGCTCCCCCTGTTGCATTGACATTGGCACCCTTTTCAAGAAGGATGCTGACAATCTCTGTGTGGCCTCGAGCAGCAGCAGCATGCAATGGGCTCCCATATGCTCCCCCTGCTGCATTGACATTGGCACCCTTCTCAAGAAGGACGTCGGCAATCTCTGTGTGGCCTTGAGCAGCAGCAGCCTGCAATGGGCTCCCATATTCTCCCCCTGCTGCATTGGCATTGGCACCCTTTTCAAGAAGGATGCTGACAATCTTTATGTGGCCATAGTATGATGCCACAATGATCTCTGGGTTCTTTGAATGCTGCAGCAAAGCTGTTCCCTCCAGCAGAAACTTTGTAGTTTCCACAAGATTTGCAGCTGCTGCAATCCACAATGCAGAGGGTTGTGATGGCCGATGCCTATAATTCCATGGCTGATGCCCATAATTCCATGGCGGGGAATTCCACTTATACTCCCAGGGAAATCTGTCATTCATTGCTCTTATCCATTGAAAAGCCCGACTGAGAAACCCAAGGAGAATTTCTCTGTGCTGAACTTCAGGCTGTCCAGCAGCATGTGCAAGGCAATGCTGTGAATACTCCACCAGAGGGGGTAGATCCCCCCACCCCCAGGATGAATCTGGATATCCATCAAAGGCAAAGAATGTGAGTAGACTTTCTGTTATCTCTCTTTGTGCATCTGGGAATAGCACAGCCTGAATGCTGTCCAGATATTCCTGTGTGGTGAAGTGAATGAGTCGCACCACAGAAGATTCCTTGTCCACAATGACAAGCCCAGCACAGACAGAGAGAATAATATCAATGTTCAGAAGATTCTCCTCGTTCAGCTGTCGTGTGCCTGGTTCAATAGCAAGAGCAACTTGTAATTCTTCAATTGTTAATGGCCGCTTTGCATTTGCAACCCAAGTAATGGTTGAGCGAGCTGTCTTTCTGTCTTCCTCACTCTGGTCCTCAATTCGCTGTATTGCAATCTCATAGGTGTCATAAAGACCCTTTGGGAGGGCATTCAGAGCTTCTCGAACTGCCTTGATTGTATTCTTTTTGCTCAGGGAATCAATGTGAAGCTTTGCAAGAAGGAACCTGGTTTGAAGTTATTTCAGTTGCTTTCTAACAGTGATTCATGACAGCTTACATTCCATCCACAGATTTACTGCTGATTTTTGAATGAATGTCTTCTCGTAGGCTGGGTTTTCCCTGGACATGCTTGGACAGGCGTGGTAATGAGTCAATCTGTGCATTGACAAATTTTTGAATATCCTCTGGCATTGCACCAATCTCTAGAGTTTCAACATTTGGAAGAGTAGGGCCCACAGGAACATGGGGTCGAGAAGTGACCATCAGCTTCACACTGAGACTGAGACCCATCTGTTCTGTGATATGTTTGAGTAGGATGAACTGTTGCTCCTCAGGATATTCATCAATGGCATCAATGACAATAAAGACCTGTGAAAACTCCTTGAGGCTAGAGGTGAGGATGCTAGCAACTTCCTGCAGTGAAGGTGAAGTGCCCCTCTTGTAGTGCTGCTTGTATAACTCCTTTGCATCAGAGCCAATGTCCCGGTCAAGGACAAGTTGTCTCCATAGAGCTGCCAGAAGCTTAGGTGGTGTTTGGCTGTCCACTTCCTTGTGGTTCAGATAAATGCAAGCTACACCGATATCCCTGTTATCAGCACTGAGATGATCTACAACCATTGATCTAGGATTGTCATATTTATTAGCACCCACTCAATGTAAAGAATCAACGCACGATAGGACAGTTTTCCCTGCACCTGCTGTAAATGAATTCAAGCTTGATTAGACTGGAGAGCATATGAGGGTGATGAGTTACACACGAATTCCATGGCACCAAAGTGTCCTTATGGAACCAGATTTCCATTTCTTAAAGTGTGGATTCTCCAGTAGCCATTCACCAGTTCCTGGCTGCCGCATCTGTGAAATTTCTTGCTGCCGTGGAAAGAAATTGATTGGTGAAAGCCAGCTAATGATGATGTCTTGGTCCCGGATATTTATTTCTGCTCCCCCTTGAATATGGACAGTGGCAGTTCCGATCTCCAGAGTGGGGCCAAGCCCATCACCTCCCCGGCCACCCTGTCCCTGTCCACTGCCCAGTCCACCAGAGCCTCCTTTGCCTCCTGAGTAAAATAAATACTGATTTCAGTATGCTAATCAATTTCTCTCGCACCTTTCATGTGGACTGTGTAGGAATCAATGTGTTGGTGAGACATAGCTATTCTGAGAATCTTATGTATGAGGGACAGTACTATATCAGCCTGGGTCCAAATTCACATAAGAGACAGAACTGACCGAGGAAGATGCAGTACTTGGTGGGTAGCACAAAGAATGTATCGGAGCAACGACGAGGTTAAGAAGGGGATCGGAGAAGCATGCATAGGGCACGCTGCGGTCAGAAGGCTGTGACGGCAGATCCGGGGAAGTGGACTGCCGTATGGTTCGTGTGCAGTACTTACAGCAAGGTCAAACTTAGATTGATGTGGCGCTTCGGCGATGACGGCCGGCACTTTCGGGCTCCAGAAAGAACTGCTGTAGATTACTTGGAATGCAGATTAGTGGGATCTCCAGCACGGTGTCGATGAGTTGGAGGATAGTAGCACGGTGCCCAGCGTGAGGGCTTGATAAAAGTTGCGTGGACATGCCGTACTTACGTAGATGTCAAACTTGGATTGACAGTGGCGCTTCGGCATGACAGCAAGCATCAAGCAAGCATTCTGACAGCGAAGATTCAGATTAGGCGCCGTTTCAAAGCTAGGAAAAAACTCGGGGAATGTCTGCAATGAACTGGAGCACTCGTGTTGGAAATGCAGTCCAATCTGTGAGACGACTCAGACATCAGCAAATGTGCGCAAACCCCATATGAGCGGGTGGCTCTGATGATCTCGCCTAATCTGAATCCTGATACGGCGCCTATCGGCACTCACCAGCGTATGTCAGCGCCAGAATCATTGGCGAGCGCGCGTGGGTACGAGACTCTCGCCAGAATTATATCTGCTCCCAGTCCACCGCGGGCAGGCCGGGCATTCTTACAACTACCGACATTTGGCACACCGAGTACAAGGGGAAAGTTCCGAATTTTACTGTATAATTCCATCTCGCCAACGGGGTATGCTTAAACTTCATTGAAGTCGAAGCCTGTTGAAGGTTTTGAGCGTTGAAACACCAACAAGCCGCCAGCAGCATCCTTGTCAACCGGATCGGCGGCCGTACCGTCTTAATTTCCTACATTGATCGAATACGTACAGTCCCTGCGCAACAGGCTGTTCTCGCGTTGATTGATTTAATTAAATTTGATATAGCTGATGCCGGATCGACACCTATCACGATTACTCTTCCGCTCTCCGCCGGCGTAGGACTAGTCGAAACACGTTTTCTGGATTATGTCCTTGAGCTACAGCTTCGCGTCTTTGGTGGCTTACGACAACTCGCTGTCGCCACAACTAGGAAGACCTTATTCTTTGCGTTTCCTCCCGAGTTTGAAGGATAGAGGCTCCCTTCGATAGAGCGGGTTAGTTATTTTAATAATGTCGAACCTCCCTGCCCAAGTCGACAGCCCGAGCCCCGAGTTCCATTTCTTCCTTTGCATACTATGCCTCGCTACGAGCAGCACGTCGCACGCCACTGGACCTCAGCTCTGCCACCGCCGCTGCCCATCGCCACTTCCGCTCCCCATCCCGCAAACGTATCGTCTGGCGACATCGACATCGACATCGACCTCCGGCGCCTCTCGCCTCACCCTGACGGGATACGACTCGTCCTTGAGCTCAGCGTCATACCCAGAGTCGCCCGGCTCCGACTTCTCGCTGTCTCGCCGTCCTCCGCGCTCCTCACGCCGCTCGACTCGCTGCACTCTGCCCTGCACTCGCCGTGCGCCCCCGCAGACACGTTCTTTGGCCGCACGCGGGCACGGGCACGTCACCACCACTCTACAAAGATCACCGCGCTGCCCCGCGCCCACGCGCACGTTCTCGTTCTCGAGAGTCGCACCAGCAGCAGCACCACACGCCACAGCAGCTGCAGCAGCACTCGCCGGTCCACCACCATCCCTCGCGCTTTCGCCGGGATCGTGCAGGAGCTTCTCGGGCAGGGTCGCGCGGCATTCGGCATTCGGCGAGGTCGCAGAGAACCAGTGGGGCGCGTACTGCGTACTGCATCCTGCATCTAGCATCCAGCACATGTCACAGTGTGTTTCTCCGTCGTCGTCTATATTTATCGCGCCGGCTGACGCCGACGCGCACGTAGTACACAGCTCTCGGGCACGGGTCAGACACGCACCCCGGCCGCCTCATACCTCCTCCGAATACGCGACGAACGAGAAGGGGAGCAAGACGCAAGAGCGCTGGGAAGGCCCTGAAGCTGAAGGGGGGCGAGAAGGAGGGAGACGCGGACGTGCGACTGCGCATGTGCGCGCCTGCGAGGGGGTACGTCTCCGCATCCGTCGTCTTTGCCCCCGTATGTAGTACTTATTGATGTCGTGCCCGACCGCGTGCGCCGCACCGCGCCACGACCGCAGACCTCGAGCTGCCGCTCCCAGGGAGCCAGCCCATCGCGCGCGTGCTGTTCCCTCCTTGCTATGCTAGAGGCTGCTCCCCCGCTGATTATGCTCCAGGCGGACACGGACCCGCGCGCGCTGGCCCTTGCTCGTATGTACGACTGCATCCGCGGGCACTTGCGTAGGTGCAAGCAAGAGTACCAGCTCGGGGTTGGCCCGGGGCTTATCTGGCTGGCTGTCAGCGTATGTCCTGTCCCGTCCCTCTTCCGCTGCGTGTCCTTTCGTGCTTCGTTCTTGCGTTCTCGTGCCGGCTGTGTCTGTTAGGTTAGCGAGCCGACCACCCGCTCGCATACGAGCGCGACGGGCCGTGCGACGCGTGCTTGACGACGACGTGCGCACCCTCCGCCATCGCCATCGCCATCGCCTTCCACTCCCGCGCGACGACGGGCCGGGTAAACCCCCGCACGACGCCGCGGCGCGGCGGACGAGCCGAAGCCGTACCAGGCGTCGTCTGCGGGCCCGGGCCCGGGCCCTACCTACCCCCGAGTCGGACGAGGACGCTGCAGGCGCTTGTGGAGGATGGACGGATGGATGGAGGGTGGGGAGGGAGCGCGGGTTGGCCGGGAGGATGGACTCGGAGCCGTTCGCGATGTGTTGGTTGGGTGCCTGCTGAGCGTCCCGGGGCCGCATCTATGCACTGTGCAACCCGACGCGACGGCGCATCCGTGCCTGCCACGCGGGTCTGGCTGTGGCGCCGCCGTCACTGGTCGCTGGTGGAGGATGCGCCGCCGCCGCGCGTGGTGCTGACGATGAGCGAACGAGTACACTGCGCGCAAGCGGGCGGGGGAGAAAGTGCGCGAGGACGAGTTCGGCGGGGCTCGAGGTCGATCGAGCGTGCGCGGGAGCGGGAGAAGGCGGCGCAGGGGGTGGGCAAGGAGAGCGAGGACGGGGAGAGCGGGCCTGGAAGCGTTGTATAGATTTTCTGGCGCGCTACATGCCTGGATGATGATGATGGGCGCGTGCTACAGGCGGCACGCGGTCGCCGCTGCCACTGTGCGCCACACGAATTGACCCCCGCCGGCCGGCGTCGGGATATAGGCGCCGTGGCATTCGTCGGCGTCAATCCTTACTTTTTCGACACCGTATCTACGCCTTCGGATGCGAGGGAGGGCACCGTTCATACCCATTTGCTTCTGCATCTGCTACTTACATTGTATACGAAATTCGGCCACGCAGGAGCTGTCACAAAATTGATTGTCTCTTCTAACCCTCTGGGAAGCACTGCCAGACCCTCTGCAGTGCATCCACTACTTGCTCTAATCGGCCTGAGTGGACACCGAACTTAGCACGGCTTTCCCAGAGCTTGCGCCGCACGCCCGGCGGTGGCCCCGCAGGCCTCGTTCGAACGGGGAACTCGGGTAAGTGGGTGTAGCTGGAATGCGACTGGCCCCCTTCGACGGAAGGGAGCCCCGAGTTTAGTGAATAGCACGGTGATGTGCAAGAAAAGCGGAGTGGAGGAGCGGAGAGGAAAGGAAAGGAGCGGGGAGAGGGGGAGCCGTGAACCGGGGAATATAGGGTAGGAGGTAAAGTACGTAGTACTACTAGAAGGGTGGGTAAGCACGAAACTAGTGACGCGCGACACGGTGGGCGAGCACTAGGTAGGAGGAGCAGCCAACTAGATATAGTCTGAGTTGGGTGCTGGTATTCCGACGAGTGGGCCGGGGCCGGGTTCAACGCGGATGTCTGAACCAGAACAAGTCTCGGTTAGATGTTTGAACCGAGCGACCAGTCCCGCGGAGCGCTCCATACCGCTGCCGTTGAGGTCGCATGATTGAGTAATTATTTCTGGTAGGTAGGTAGGTAGCATTACAGTGTGGTGGACAGGGTACCGGTTTAAATCTGAATTCGTGCATCCTGGCTGATCCCCAAAACATGCGTACCTCGCGGGCGATCTAGTTGTTCCAGCAGAATACTTAGTCTTTATTTTCGTTTTAGTTGTATGCATCAAGTGAATTAAATGGGACACGGAGTGAAGGCAAAACGAACTGTACAATATAACCTGTTGGAGATCGAAATCAACCTCCATTGATCGTTGGAAGCGAAGCGGAATTCGTTGGAGAGTGTGCCAGGCTGCAGTAAGTATGCGCCTTTTCTTTTAGTCTCAGCTGCAGGGATTAGTTCAAGGTTGAATCCTCGGAAACCGGAATACTTGGGGACCCTTCTGCTGCGGAACGAAATATCGAAAATACATAGCACTGCACGATCTAGACCGACACGCCCAACAATTATTACTGACTTGCCTATAAATAATTTTCTCAAGGGATTCGAGGATTTCTTGCTCCTGTTTCGGGTTCCATGAAAAGAATTAGCAACGGAGTCGGATTGGACAGGAAAAAATGTACTGTACACAAGATAACAAGTGTTAGTGATAAATCCAGCAGTTCAGTAGAATTGCTCCCCGCCCAATCCTCTGCGCGGATCGAATTCCCATGTTGGGTGAAACATCAAGCGCATCCGATATGAAGGAAACACACGCTCTTTGTCACTGTGCTCTTACTTAGTGGCACATCTCCACCCTGTATCTCTTCCACCTCTCCAGCTGTCTCACTGTATTTTAATCCTCTGGAGCTGACATCTCTCCCTGATCAAAATAATATTCCATGGTTCCCTGCTAGCCTGAGCATGGCATGAAAAACTCGCCACCATCGTCAGAATCTGTTTCGTCTCTGCCCTCTGGTGTTCATGGTGACATTGACCTTGGGCTACAAATCTGGCCTCAATCGGCCTGACCTACTTCCCTCTAAACCTTGGCTGATAGCGCAACACGTCTCTTGTGCCTTCGTTCTCGAGGATCTCTCCCGCTTCTGTCTCTAATTAGTAACACGGCCTCTACCTTAAGCAGTTCGCAGGCGGCAAAGCCGCCTGTTCCCCGCTTTTACATAAATTCGCTGGTCAGCCTGTAGGTATTGTTGAATATTGAATGGAATTGATCTGAGTTTCGTAAAGTCCTCAAATGAGAAGGACTACTTAATCAAATGAGTTTAGGGTAGGCACCGGCATGTGCGGAGTGGGCGGAGTTTGAAATGGCTTCGGACAGACAGTCACACGTAACTTCATAAAGAGGGCGAGGTGACGCAGTACACAGTACGTCACGATAAATACTGGTTTTCAACCACAGATGTCATACATAGTATACGTAGCAGCCAAATCACAAGTCAAAATGTCGCATCGCTCTTAAACCTTTTCATCGTTGGTCTGGGCGAGTTGACTGTCCGAGTCTTCTGACCGACTCTGAGAGAAATCGGCCTGCGGGTGAATAGACTTTGGGGGGATAAAGACTGTGTTGGCCCGAGGAGAACCTAAACTGTGACTGGGCTTGAAGCTTCCAGATGCCGTGCCAGTGGAGCTCGAAGCCCCAGTGCTGGATCCGGTCCCTTTTCGGAAGTGGACCATGCGGAAGATGACGAGGAGGGGTCCGAATAGCTATGGAGATCACTTAGACATAGCGGAGAGCGACAATAGTAACACTTACAGATCCGTACGCAGCGATACTCTCCACCCAACTCACCGCATTCTGATTATTACTCGCAAACGCCGCCATCCACACCAGTCTGCACGTCGACGTAATAGAGGACGACTCGACAAAGATCACTGCAAGTCTTCCATAAACCCTTTGGTGGTTCACACCGAGGATCTCGACGTTGTTGCGGTAGAACAAGAGTTTGCCGGCGATGAGGCATGTAGCGATGACGTCGAAGACGACGGAGGAGATGAGGGAGGCCTCTGTGTATTTTTCGCCGAGGTCGAGGGCTCGTTGAATGTCGACGACATATAGTCCTAGAAATTGAAGATTAAATTTGATTTCAGAAATAGGTGTCAGGAGGTCGGGCTCACCCCAGTTGGCTAGCATCCACAAGGGGAGGGGGATGAGGTACCACGCATACTTTCTCCAAACAAAATACACTCTATAAAGCTGCCAACCCACCAAACCCGTATCAGCACTCGACTTAGCCAACACTATCACGATCCGAGAATGGAACTGACCAACAAAAGATCCGCAGCAGCAAGAATCAAAAACAACGAGCTACAATCGATATACCCGGGTAGATTGGCAGCCTCGTCCGATGCCAGTCCGAGAGCGCCCTCGATCTGCGCCGCGTCGCCCCATATTCTTGCCATGGCGAATATCCACGATGCGCAGTGGGTCACGAAGAGGTAGACGTAGATGGGCACGTCTGCTTTTGTACGTGCGCGGTTAGGAGAGAGGAGGTAGCGCAGTGCGACGAGGAAGACCATGACATAGGCCGCTGTTGAAGTTCAGATTGTGTGTATCAAAGGGTGGATGGGGATTGCGATGCTTACTTTGGAAGGAGGTGACCAAGACGGCCTTGGGGAGGAGCTCAGCTGCGTTCGGGTACTCGTACAGCGCTGAAATGTTGGCTGACATCGCTTCGGATTGAGTTAGGTGGTCTCAGAGTGAGGGGATGAGATGAGATGTGCTGGCAGGGACTGGGGCGCTGAGGAGCAGTGTTTGTTATATGGTGGCCAAAGGCCGCACCACTTCCGTCACCATCACCGCCCACACCTGGGACCTGAATCCAGTGTTAGATGGCGGCCTTGACTTGAACAGCCAATCAGTCGCCTTAACCTTATCAAACATATTCTTGAAATGTACAGGAGGCACTCCAAGTCAGCGATATGCGGGTGCAGAAGCAAACGCTGAACAGTCAATCAGTCGCCTTAAGCTTCGCTTTGAAAAAGTGTGGTGCGCACCGCCGTATTCCACCGGTCATTGGTCAAGCTATTCTGAGTAATCCACCCTAAATCTTTTGGAAGAGTTTCGGGATCATCCATTCCAAACGTCTGGATGCGTTACTTCCGCTGTAACATGCGAGTGGATGGTCATTTATAGGGACAACGGCATACCATAAGAC
The DNA here is from genome assembly GCA_029378375.1 of Mycena olivaceomarginata. Classification (NCBI taxonomy): domain Eukaryota; kingdom Fungi; phylum Basidiomycota; class Agaricomycetes; order Agaricales; family Mycenaceae; genus Mycena; species Mycena olivaceomarginata. Next base: position 303,139 of record JARKIC010000212.1, on the reverse strand, counting down.
TTTTCACCCCATTATGGATATTTTGGTTGAACACAAGAGGTGTTCGATCTTCGGATCGCCGGCAACGTTCCCACGACCACCCACCCTCCTAAATATGAAAATGTCTGTTTACACACCAAACATCGGCAGAGTTCGGCCAACGCGTTGCGCAACCCTTCGGAATAAGAAGGGGCCCAAATTGACAGCTAACTGCAAAACCCTAGAGCGCTTTCGAAAAACTTTCCCACCTCCACCTGTCAATCAATTACCTTTTGCGGTACTTTTGCTCCACTTTCTACGGCTGTCCGCTGCAGGCTACGCCCAAGCGACGTCAGGTGGAGCTTGTGAGATTTTTTCGAAAGTGCTCTAGGGTTTTGCAGTTAGCTGGAATGTAAGCACTAAGCTACTGCATCCAGGCATCTTATATTACGAGTAATACGAGTAATAGGGTTCCTAAGCTATTTTGAACTCCACAATCTCCCGTTGGAGCAGCTTGCCGGAACCCACAGTTTGGTTCTTACACCATCGAGGTACATCTTCTCAGGTGATATTCAGCCTTGTGACTATTCATCTCCACTTTGAGTTTAACTCGAACTCACGCCGGTAGGTAGGTAGGTAGCATTACACGGCACGGTCCCACTCAGGAAGACCGGTTTGAGGGAGTATCCCGATGTAATACAGGCAATTTTATATAGCTCATCGTCCCTCGCAACTTGAAGTCATCCGAGCCGAGCTCGCGCACCCAGTTCCCCGTCACGTTGTAGAACCCAGACGACTAAAAGAAGCAAAATAAGTAGAACACTATGTGAAACACAAGCATCTCCTTCAGACAGGGTTTAATCTGAACACGGGGATGGCTTAGAAAACTTGAAGAACATCATGAGCGAATTTAGCAACAAGAGGGATGGTCAATCGCTCGTATACCATGGTTTTAAAGAACTCGATTAGGCTCAGGTTCTGTTGATCCGCCGAATATCGAGAACATCGGAGTTGCGGATAATTATTTGCTGTGGGGCTGAATTCGAGATCTGCACATATTCGAGATCTGCGAACGCGTATCATGGCCGCCGGCCTTCGCTTGAATACCCAATCAGCCGTCTTAAGCTTCGCTTTAAAAATATAAAGATGGTAACTCGATTTTAGGAGAATATCTGCCAGCGCTTTCTGATTCTGTGAACGCGGGATAAATTGCAAATATACTCTGAACGGGCCCAGAATACTCGTATATTAGGCATTATTAATCGTATATTAAGCATTACTCGTCCATTGAACCATAATGTACATGTTTGATGCGATCCGAAGATATCCCATTAGCTCTTTTGTTCTCAACCGGTGGGTGTCTTGTTAATTTTAAACAAACCACATGCCCATTACCTGCGCTCAATTACTGCTCAAATGGAAAGGCCGCATCCACACTCCTGTCTTTCCCCATCATCATCTCACCCCTACATCGAGCCTTTGAGTCCTCCCATCAAGCCACTGGTCTCTGGCTGTTAATACACGGAGCAAGTCTACTGTCTTTCTCAAGCTTTCTCAAGAGGTCAAGGATCAATCAATGTGTCCAAGCTGAAGAGAAAAAAACACAATATGGTCGTAGCTTCGCTCTCAAGATCTGGCCTGTTTGTTCCCCCTCGTCATCCCGCTCCCCTCCTCAATGTGCCGCAAAAATTGGGACAAGCCCTCTGCGACTTTCAAAGTCAAGGCCAATATCAACTCAAGAACCGAAACAGCAAACATCAAGATTAACCCGGGCGAGCTGGACACACAAGAGCTTGATGTTGAGATCAAGACCTTCAGTTGGGGCTCAAGCTTGCTTCGTACCACTGATCTCTCCCTCCTGCCGCGCTCGCGCGATGAAATTCGTGTCCCCGACACAATTAGGGCATCCCACACAGTCCCAAGCTGATATTCGCTGTGTTTCAATTGTGCTGTTACATAGTGTTGCGGCTCCGCCGCTGCGCCTGGGAACTCCACACTTCTCCTTGCTTTTGATGGTCCAACGGTTCTAGCAGATGCTACTTGTCATTGGCAAGCTCTTCTCCGGATTACCACCAACTCTGAGCCGTTCTAAAGATTTATAGTACCGCCTTATCGTTCTCTTTTGCCCACGGACGCTGCAAGTAGCGGTAATGTGGACAACGGCGGTAAGCACCAAGGTTCTCGCCACACTGATAGTTCGTTCCCAGGCCCAATTCAACCTGCTATTTGCAGTGAATGGGTACGTTTTCCTACCTTCTATGGAGCTTGATGAACAGGACCAGCTTTAACAGTGCATTTGACGTGAGGTTGGAGCTATGTAGGGACGGACTGGGGCGAGCTCAATGCTACCCCGGAAGGAGTATGTGACCGCGGCGGATGTTTCCTTTCCGCTCCTCTATCATGTATTCCCTGCGCATTTGTTTTCAACTGCTTTTAGCGAGTAATTCTTTGCATTCCACTGTCACATTCACACGGTTGCAGGCTCAATTATAAGATTGATTCGTCCCCGCCCGGTACCCGTGCCGGAGCGGAGCAAAGGCATGTCTTGTACTTTTAAGAAGAAAGTACCGTGTGTATATGTAAGATGTTTTCCTGAACTGCCACCCTTTTTCTGTCGCGCCTAACTGTGTTCGACTTCGCAGCGGCAGTTACCGGGCCCTGTTCCCACGGTTCGGAAATGTTGTGTCAATTCACTCAACATTTCATTCGTCTCAATCCACATCTATGGCATATATTGTTCTCAAAATTAAGGAACCCGAGAACGAGAACGGTTCACGCAAGCAGATTCACCGCGTTTTTAAGAGTTTTTTGTCAGCTGCCACACATCGTAAATTCAGTAACCTCGGTCCAGAGCGCCGGATTCTCCAGAAGATACTATTATGAGCCTTTCAAAACGCTCTGCGAATCACTTTCTTACCTGTGGATGTAAATGAAAAGGATTCACGTGTCCCCCACTGGTGCAGGTGCTTGAGGTTTGTGCCCGCGCCGTTCCCGGGCGAGATAATTTCCAAACGTGATAAAATTCCTTTTTGAATGAGAAATCAGCAAATCTGTCGACTCAGAAGCCCGCTTGGCGTGGTCAATTTCAATTTTTGCCTGAGAGTTTCACTCCTTGATTAAAAAATTATGTGTTTCCGTCTGAAACCTTTTCCCACTCCGCCATAGTCTCTCGTAGACAGATGCGACAAACGGTTGAACCTCGTACCACTGAATACGATCTATGTTTCAGTTTCATTCGAGTCTATTGGGTCGAAAACTTCTCCCGCGGAGTCGTGGTGGTAGTCAAAGAACATCGTTGCCGAATTTTGATGGCCTGGCACATGGGAAAGGCTGTGAACGCCGTTTGCAAGATTGAGACGCAATGGAATAATTCTGAAAAGACAGTTTCCTGAAGAAATGGATTAAGATGTGTTCCCCCCAATTCTGCAGAGAGGAGCCCGTGTGCGTTAAATTTTTCTTCATAGTAGACTCAAATTCCGACAATTAGTAATAAGGTCGGCGAGCATCACCGCGGCCATTGATACGCTGCTCTGAATCTGATTCAAGTAGAGGTAAACTACACTGCTATCCCGGCTGACATCCGAATGAAAGAAAAATAGAGAGTGGTATAGCACGGAGGGAGCGAGTCGTCGTCGTAGGATAGAGAAGATATTCGATCACCTCGACGACGCTCAGCCACAAACCCAGTTCTGCCGATCACTCATTCTTCGATCACAGCAGAACGCTAAATATTCATTGGATTCCGATGGACTCAGATGGCATCAGCTGATATGGCCGGCATTGATGCATCAATTCCACTCGTCAGAGGATTTGATGGAAATCAGTGGATTTGCTAAGTTTTCCTTTCGGAATCCAATGATTATACGGATCTTCGGAATTCATTGGAAAACATTAGAATCCCGATGTACAGACTAACTCCGCCATCAGCCCTCTGCCGCTACTGCCAGAGTTTATGGAAAGCAGGGAGCAGCCGGCTGCGGACTGCTTGTAACTTTAGAAATAGAAATTCCAGACCCCACTATCGCCGGGTGCCTTCCGTCTCCCCCATTCGTCTCCTCACAACCCATACCTATGGCTTTCGGAATCCTCATCCTCATCACATTCGCAGCAATTGCGCTCCCTCTCTGCCTATATCTAATATATCGTCGAAGGCTGTCCAATTCTTTCCCGCTCCCCAGGACCACCGCGCGATCCAATCATTGGGCATCTCAGGCATATGTCCTCCACCAACCGGGCTGCAGTCTTTCATAAGTGGTCTCAAACTTACGGTCTTTGCCTCTTCTGACTCCGCCGTGCGTCTCTCACTCTCCTCGCAGGCGATGTCATGTACCTAGAAGTCCTCGGGAACCCAATCATTGTCCTCAACACCGAACAAGTCGCGGCCGAACTCCTGAACAAGCGAAGTGCCATCTACAGCGACAGACCACGGTTCATTCTATACGAGATGTCAGCTTCATTTGGCTCCCCCAGAACGTACTGAAATACATATTATTCTTCTAGGATCGGATGGTCGACTACCCTGAGCCTCATGCGATACGGGAAACGGTTCACCTTGCATCGGCAGTTGCACCAGTCGTACTTGAGTCGCCACAACTGCCTGGAATTTCCGCGACATGCAGACCCAGGAGGCGCACAGCTTGGTCAAAAATCTCCTCGCGGCTCCTCCGTCGGGGTACAGCAAGTTCATCAACAGGTAAGCCTCCTTGATCTGTCCATGGGAACCAAATCGAACATCCGCATTGCGTAGATTCTCCACGGGGGTCATCTCGCAGATTGTCGCTGGCCACAGAATCTGCACCGATGATGACCCGTACATGCAGACCACTCAAGCTCTGCGAGAATCGCTTGGACGCGCGGGCATCCCCGGAGTCACCGCGCTCGACCTTTTCCCCTGTCGTATGTCCTTCGGAGCACCCATCGCAGTTTACGCCGCCTGATATAATGGTGCAGTGAAATACCTACCCGAATGGTTCCCCGGGTTCAAGTCCGGGGCAATTGCCAGGGAGTGTAGACCGGCGCTTCAACGATTGTATGATCTTCCTTTGCAAGCTGTCCGTGCTCAGATGGTGAGTTAACTGACAAGCTCTCGTAACCGTACCTGGTCCATTTTCAGACATGAACGGAATAGGAAAGCGGAACAGCCAAACCATCGTTCTTACTGAGCCACCTGGAACGCATGAAGGAGAGTCAGGGCCTGGAGCCAGGGAACTACGACGATGTCAAATGGGCCGCGGCTGCGATGTTCGGATCGACGGTAGACTGTTATGTTCGATGTTTCTTCACATTCAAGTAACGACGCCGTACAAGTAGATCTGGAGCTCAGTCACCGTCTTCGTCCTCGCAATGCTTTTGCACCCGGAATACCAAGCCAAAGCCCAACAGGAGATCGATTCCGTAGTCGGAGCTGAAGCGCGGCTGCCCGGCTTCGAGGACCGCGGGGAACTCCCCTTGGTGGAATGCATAATGTAGGAGACGCTTCGGTTCGGGCTCAGAGTTTTTGCCGTCTGAGAGCAGCTCATGAGGTCGTGGATTTCAGATGGCACCCGCCCACCGAGCTAGGTCAGTGCACCCCATCATCCTCCAGGGATTTGTCGATTTCTGATAAGGGTTGAATATTGAATATCAACCAGGCGTACCGCACGCGCTGATGAAAGACGACGTCTACCAGGGAATGTTCATCCCCAAGGGGTCTACCGTGTTTGCGAACATCCGGTTAGACTTCCACTCATCCCCAGCGGATAAAAGTCTCTGATTGGCCGATCGTGTTATAGTGCAATGTCCCTCGACGAGAGAACGTATTCGGCGCCCAACCAATTCTTCCCGGAACGGTTTCTCCCGGAGCCACGTGGGAGAGGGGAACCGCATTTCGCCTCGGTGTATGGGTTCGGGCGGAGGTACGTTGCATTTGAGTCTCTTCTGCTGTCCAGGGAGAGTTTAACTGAGCGCGCGCGACGCAGAATTTGTTCGGGCCAACATCTCGCGGACCAGAGCCTGTGGATCGCCATCGTGTCGATCTTGGCGAGCTGCACGATATCTACGGCATTCGATGAGAACGGGTGTGCAATTGTACCGGAGGACAGTATGAGCGATGGGGTGTCGAGGTCTGTAACCTGCCCCGCAGTGGGTGAAGGGTTCTGACAAAATTTGGCAGCCATCCAAACGACTTTCCTTGCATAATTTCTCCGCGCGATCACAAGTTGGGGCCTGCGGAATGAACGAGAGCCTAGCCTCTGGGAATTTGCGGTGGCTCTGGGTCTGATCAAAGAGTCGTAGTCCAACATGGGCAACGGGGCCGCCTCACGCTGATGTGCAGAGGGGGGAATCTAGAGGGGCTTGAGCGCACAAGCGGCAGCGAGCTGCCGCCCCGACGAGACGGTGGGGGGATTATGAGAATTGAACATGTTTTGTTTTGTTTCCGTCATAACAGAGCCATTTATACACGTTGATTGACTATACTTTTTGGAAGAATCGAGTGCTGGTCCGGAATCGCATGAGCGATACGAGGCCAGTAGCGCCCATCCCCATCGACCCGGCGTAGAACATGGCAGGGTGGTAGGCTGAGAGAGTACTTTCTGCGCCGCCGTATGCGTTGAGGAGGTATCCCGCGATCGGGGCGCCCTGTGCACGAGTTATCCTCTGTGTCGGGAAGAACTGACTGAGGACCCAACGTACCATGAGATACCCACCAGCCCAACCGGTGACAATCATTCCCATCGCCACGCTGACGCGCGCGGAGCCAAAAACATTACCAACGACAGTCGGCATCGTGGAGAAGAAGCCGCCGTTGGCCGCACCGTTGATCATGACGAACAATACGAGAGGGGCGAGGGATGTCGAAACAGGCCAGATAGCGAGCATGCTGATGGCGCTGAGGAGCAGTGCGAAAAAGAGGACGTTCACGGGACCGAGGATGTCGCTGGCGAAGCCGAAACCAAACCGTCCAAGTGCAGAAGAGAAATTGAAGGCTGCGACGAGCCCTGCGCCGACTCCCGAGGAAAGCCCGACCGAGTTGGAGTAGAGAGGGAGAAAGAACGGGGCCACGAACAGCGGGAAGGTGCCTATGGCACCTGCGAAAAAGAGGATAATAAAGCGGGGATCGCGGAACAAGGACCTAGAAGTAAAATAGGATTGAGAATTCAAAGAAATAATATCCATGATATCGCTGCCGAGATCCATACCACTCGATAAATCCTGCCGTACGGATTGTCGTACGTTCCTTGATTAGACAAGCAGCAGGCACCCCAGTTGCAAGGGTGATGAAGCCAATGGTGCGAAATGTCCACGCAGGGCCGACAGACTTGATGAGAGCGTCTATGGCGAAACTGGTGACTGCCCCGCCTAGCCCGCCGCCTGCATAACGATGCCATTGGCAAGGCCTCGTCTTTTGTTGAAGTATTGGGCGGGCGTAACTGACACAACCTATTCACAGGCCAGATCCATTAAGGCAGTAGGTGGTGAGATGCAGTGATTACCATAAAACACAAACTGAACGGACAACGTGAGTCCAACGTCAAAAGAATTATGACCCACACCGACCTAGTTCCAATGCCAGTGACGGCTCCAAAAGTAACGAATAATGCTCCAATGTTCAGTGTGGCAAATCCACTCAGAATCTGTCCCAATCCAATGAGGGATATTCCGAGAAGCGCCGTTCTCCTGGCCCCCAGGAATCGAATGACTCTGGCGTTGATAAGACCCAAGGCAGAGATACATGCAGCGGTGGAGGATCCGACGAAAGACAGAGTCGAGGCTGAGGAAAGACCTTGTTTGACGAGCGCTGCCTGCGAAGAATAGGAAACTCGCGAGGAGAATGCTACGTGCGCCGCGTACCTGCATCAGGCCCCAGCTGTATGTCGATCCTACAAACCACCATGCTGAACAGATTCAGCAATATAATCACCTGGGGGTCAGGGGCGGACAAACTTAAAACTGCACATCCGAAGACCACGGCCCATGATCCATGACCACCGTCCGGGACCTGTGACTCATGAGCAGAAATATTAGAGGCGGGAGGTAGCTGTGGTTCAGAGGGCAATCTTGGACCCGCAGAGCGGCGTTCAAGTTCGATTGAGGGGGCAGAACCGGGGGCTACTTCTGCCATGGTGGTAGGTCTGAGTCAAGTCTGAGTCACGGTCAAAAAAATCCAAATGCGGCGTCCCAAGGGGCGTGCAGTCAAGCGCCATCAAAGATCAAGCAGTATGTTGGTGTTTGTCACCGTCATTGAGACTGAACGCCCCTTCGAATGATTGAAGGCATCTACCCGCGTTGTTCCGAAAGTAAAACATGAATGTAGTCTACATCCAGCCATCGGACTAATCTTTTTCGTCTTTCCCATGGTCGGCGCCAATTCAACATCTAGACGCAAGCCTGCTATACATTGAAGTAGCTGTAGATCATAACGGTGCATAAATCTCGTCTAATCACCGCACTTTGTACATTTGAACCACCGTCACACCCGCGACCTGGTCCGCCCCAGTCTGCACCGCATAGTGAATCTCAACATCCAACTCGCGCGAGTTCGTCTTGCTTTTGACGCAATGGAAGTGCCCAGTCACAATCGAGCCTGCGGCGCATCATTTAGCTCACACTCCGAAACAAAGAAACAACGGCCAATCACCTTCGTTCACAACGATCGGTTTCCCGCAGCAAAAACAGTGTCTGCTTCCAGTGCGTCGGGATGCTCTGCGGGCCCGTGCTGAAACTCGTTATTTTCGGCGCCTCGGGCTGCTTCCCGCTGCTAGAGCTGGCACGGCGCTGGGGCGCGGCGCGCCCGCCGACGGGCCACACTTCCGCGAGGACAGGATCGCTCTCGCGGATGACTTTTACCTCAGTGCCCTCGGGTACGGGCTGTCCGTCGGGAGAGAGAAGAATGTGTCGAAGTAGAGGATGAAAGAGTTGACTTTCGTGCGCCGCTCCACCGTACACTCGAGCTTAAACGAGGAGACGAAGTCGAGCTGCCTCGGGGTTATGACGCCAAGATGCAAGTCCTGCGACGGTTTAATACATGCTGCGATCTTGCGACGTGGATAGTGATAATACCTTGACGACACTTGGCGTGCTGAGGATCGTCTCTGGCCCAACGACGTCAACGATAGCTTCGTCATATAGATCCTGCGACATGGTGGACAGGTCGAAGCCTGCCGACGTTTCAACACAGCCAACACGCGCAACAAGGTCTACGCACCGTAAATATCGTCCCAAAAATCAACACGATCCTTCGAAACTTCGCTGGCATCACACAGCGCCAACATCATCTGGCACTGGCTCGGCGCCATCACACCTCCGGGGCGCAAGAAGCGATCCCGTGCGCGCAACACCGAGTCAAGCATGGACTCGTACAGCAGCGCGTACCCCATCCACTCGGAGATAATAACGTCCACCTGTTCTACACCGTCGGGCAGCGTAATATCTTCGACCTTGCCCTGGATGACCGTGATAATATCGTCGAGGCCGTTGGCCTTGACTATCTTTTTGGCCTTTTGGGCGATGTCGCTTGCATCGACGGAGATCACGCGTTTTGCCCCGGATTTGGCGGCAAAAAGGGACAGGATGCCTGTCCCGCAGCCCACGTCTAGGACGACCGCATCATGGAATAGCGATGGGTTCGTCAGGATGAAGTGCGCGTATGTCGATGTCCGCACTTTGTCCTGGATCATGACCTGATGAATATCTGAAGCCAAGTGAGTTCCTCGAAAGCTGATGGGGTGGGACGTACCATTGGCCTCGTAGCTCTGGAAATAATGTGAATCGTCGTCGCGGACGGGGGCAGCTTGTGCCCCCGCAGGGCCCGGCTCGTTAACAGCGGCAAGCAGGCTAGGAACATCCAGCTGCTTGCTCACGAGAGCACGGTAATCTGCCAGATCCTGTTTCGCTGCAGATAGGCGCTTTTCTAGGGCGATAATCCGCTTTGCGGGATCAGTGTCTTCCGCATCCGAGTCAGACCAGTCGTTTGATTGGATCTCTGCAAATGGTCAGAATTTATATATCAGCGATAGGATATATTTACGGAGCAAGGGGTCATCCTCTAACGCGGGACGAAGAAATTCGTCCGAGGAAAACAGATCTTCGGATCCGGTCACTGACGCGACAACGGCTGGGGTAGGATTCTGAGGATCTAAGTACCGGTAAAACAACGCGAACAAAGGGAATACTCACTGTTTTCCGTATGAAATTAATTAAGCGGATGCGCTGATAAGTGTCGAGCGCTGCGACAAGTCATGAAAGAACGGTCTCAAGAAGTCCCGATCGACCCACATAGTCGAGCACAGTGTGCATCCAAATCGAATCCGTGGGTTTCTTTGTCGTATGCTAGAGCCTCCTCCACGGATGGAAGCACTTTGTCTTCAAACAAGGACCGACAAGATCGCTGCTGCATCGAATCTGAGACCCAGTCATCCCAGGTCTCCTCCTCGTCGTCTTCTTCACTCGACACAGTACCCTCTTCGCTGCCGCTATCGTCCTCAGGGATGGTGGTACGGGGAGGTAAGCGGACGCTCATCGTGAAATGGAGAAAAAAGATTGGCAGCACCGGCAATCGCCGGATGAGCCACGTGGGATTCTCGGTCACGGGACTCTCTGGAAACGCGATCGACGGTCCGGACGCTATTAATAATTCAAAGCGAACAGTTGATGCAAGTCTGACGCCAGTTCAGATGCTGGCGGGCCATCATGTTCATTGGCGCCCGCCTCAGAACCTTACAGCCGTTTGCAAAGTAATGACACTAGCTAAAATAGATGAAAGAAGAGCGCGTTTGATCCGGCACATTGCCGGTCGCGTTTATCACTCATTTCTGCACCGATTTGCATGAGACCGGGCGCGTTCGAAAGCGGTTAAGCGGCGCTTTCAAATTGTACCCAACACTTTGGGTATGTCTGAAGGAAACAGATCTGTTAATTTTGCAATATATGTTTTCAACCCGAACTTGAACTGCATTTTTCTCAGCCAGTTCTGAACCGATTGGAATAATCCCGGACTCGTTTGAAAGCTAATACTGAGGCACAGGGAGGGGGAATAGAAAAATTTGCTTGTATAGGTAATTTGCCCCCCTGAACTTTTGATCCCACAGAGTAATTCCATTTTGGACGGTACACTTCAGGTGTGCCATACATTTTGATTTGGTAAACGTGATTGTCGCGACTCCAGCATTGCGGATTATCCAAATTCAATCAAATCGGATATGAAACCCCGTTCAAATCAGGCAGCGGGAATGTTGAGATCAGAATGTCCGGTGTGTTACCCGGTGAACACGGTATGGGTGGAAAGCGCTCCTTCCCATCTCTCGAACGCATCCGGAATTGTCCCAATTGGTTCAGAATTGAATGAGAAATGAAGTGGGAAATCCGGTATGTTCAACTTACTCTTTCTTAATCTACTTTTAGTTAGTGTCATTACTTTTGCAACCGGCTGTAATACTCGGACGGATTGAATGCCATAGTCGGAATCACGCGACGCGCCCACCCGCAGCGTACGTTACCGTTTACGCGCCGTAGTCCGCAGCGGCAGCATTCGCGCCACGGACCGATCCCGCAATAATGGCGACAAGCATAATTCCCTGACGCTCGCTTGTAGGCGTCTAGCATGATGCTAGTCAACTATTCGATCTGTTAAGATTTATGGAGCTGCCGCCTTCTTGTCTAGAAGACTCATGAGCCCAGCCACTCCATTGAGCGGGAAGTTTGTGAAATATTTACCTCTTTTCTCTCACCGACGTCCCCGCAGAACATCCGGCAGTTCAACAATCGAGATACGGCTTGGAGCGTCCTTGAGCTCTCCAATTAGCGAGGTACGAGCCATCATTTCTGTCTACGAGAGACTGAGTCTAGGCGAGGCTTCCAACGATCCCGTTCAAACACTCCTGGGCAATTTTACTTTAAAAAGCGCCTTCCAAGAGAAAGAGGATGTTGAGCCGCGATGCGGCAGACTTTTTGAACACCGAATAACGTCAAATTTCGTGCGCATTGAACTGACCTACATATATACAGTAGCTGCGGCCTGCGGGTCACCACACGTGTGGTGTGAAATGGCGCTATCGGACTGATCCGTGTGGCATTTTGTCTTACAAACAAGGGCAAGGGCAACTTGAATGTTTACTCATCAAAATTGATCAACATAAACAGCATTAAATTCTAAAAGGGCCACTCGCTTTTTTAGTTCCCGCCTCTGCCTCTTGAAAGTTGTCCGCAATGACCAGCATTCATCCTTCGCTCTCCAGCTCGCGTTCTGGGTCGTCAGCATCCGTGCATTCAATTGCAAACACCGTCCTTTCCACCGCGCCACTCACCGCCGCCTACCGTCCACCTCCCAAAGACTATGCCGCCGCCTTCGCGAACCTCCAGGCACATTATGGCATGAGCGGCGACTTCCCGGGGCGCGTCGCCCAGGGTGTTCCCCCGAAGAAGAAACAGCGTAAACCCCCGCCGCCGAGTCGCCCCTCCACGTCCTCTGGCCAGCCCAAGTCATCGAAGTCTACCGGGCCCACATCCCTGCATCGGACACGCAGTCTCGACGCACACGACAATCCCCCTGCCGCGTCAGGGTCCGGTCGCGTAGACGGCGGTGGCGACTCGAGCTCGTCGAAACCAGACGCCGCCACCGGCGATGAACCCGCGCCCGGGGAAGGGGCGCCCCGAGAAGGCAAAGAGAAGTTGCTCGGCGTGGCGAAGCTGAGGAAAGTCCTCCGGCTCCGGCCTCAGCGTAGGTCCTAGCGCGTACTTCCTCTTCGCTCCTGACGTCTTCGACAGGGAACAAATGACTCGACCTGTTAATGGGTCGACTAGTTGTTTCTCGGACCCGCGCCATTGTATTCCATGTGACCACCCTCCTTTTGCCTGGTGTCCACCCTATTTTCTCCTGGATCTCGTCCTGCGATTGGGATATACACGCTTAATATCTCAGTAATTCCCCGCCCTTTCCGGGTATACCCACTATGTCTACTCTTGAATAATTGGCCGCTTGTACAAGTAAAACCCATCCAATATTCTTCGCAGCACAATTTTTTGGCGTTTGATCGGTCTTGAGATACGGATCTTTTGTGGGCCAGGACTCGAGTCAGAGAGAGTATATTCCGTAATTCGTATGGCTCCTGACACGCGAGATGTAACACATACTTATGTACAATCCAATAATGACATCGACGGGAAGCATTCGGCCTGGCGCGGAGAACGGGTGCTACAAAACCCCTGGAACAAATGAATTGGTTGCCCGGATACTGTAAGATTGGCGAAATCAGGGATGACGACTGTGTAAGCGCTGCGGGTTCTCTGGTGGCCCGGTGCTACGTGGAGCCTAGAAACACGTTTTTCGCTGCGGACCTGGACAAACGTATGGCACCATATTATTTAATTCCAGTTATAAGAGATTTGGCACATGAAGGGGCTGCAATATCGGTTATAAAAGAGTACACAAGAGACTTTACCTTCGGCTCCGACATCTGGACTCGGAGCAACTCGATTAATGGCGGTAGGAATTTCTCCATCGGTCGCAAAAAAATCCTGCATTACGCAAAGACTGAGAGCTGTAATATATGGTGAACTCTCGTATATCATACTGTATAGACGCAGCACCGACGATAAGCACATGCGCAAAACACACCCGGTGACACTGAGAGCTCTTCGGAGCTTTTTTCGGAAATGCGGATTCGACGGATGTTGGAGGTGGTCACGAATCATGCGACGCATCGGCCAAACACAAACTCCGACCCCGCTCGAGTGGTGCACAACATACTGTGACCATGCTGCACTCATCAGAAACTGCGGCCTGCGGCCTGCGGCGGGCGGGTATCTGGAATGAACTTACTTTCTCTTCTACAGGAATATCTCACCTGAGGACGTCCTCACGGACCTCACCTCAAGACTTGACCGAGAAACCCTCCTTTGACACAAGCAAAGTCTCCGAGTTGAAGTCTCCAGAGTTAGAGTTTAATTTCGGCCATCACCGAGTTGCCATCAAAGTGGTTGGATTTCGGTTCTTGGATGCCCCTTAAGGATAGTTGTACTTACAGACGATTATCCGTACCTGCCGCTCATGTTTTTTCCGTGTATTCGTGACTTTGGCATTTCCATGGTATTCCGACTTGAGCTTTCTGTTTGACCTCAACATACTATACTTTATGTGGTCGCGCCATAACTCACCGGCCTACTCAGACTCTCGGAGGCAACGAACGAATATATCGTTCAAGGCCCGCATTCAATAGCTTAGCTCCTAACTCCCGACATCACCATTTTGTACTTCAGGCATTTTTATTTGAACCAAGCCTGAATCAGCCTCCCGAAACCTTCGTCGCAACGCTTGTGCTGTTGAATGGCTCCGCTGGCAGCCTGGTGTTCATTGACACGATGATATTCATTGATACGGCTGTCATCCTTATCCGAATCAAGGTACGGCACTAATCTCTGTAAGCCTCAGCAAAGAGATATGATCCAACTTCAATAATACAGCATATTTCGTGGCTTGAGATACAGTTACCTACAGCATTGTACTGGCCGATTGCCAAGACTCAAGAACAGTAACATCGTAAGCTATCCGGAACAGCGCTCAGTTGGTGATTTATCCGGGCTACCTGGCAACAAAACACTATTGAAAACTCAACTCCGTGGCGCTGGCAGGTCGGAACCATCGGAATGGGGTGCTCAGCTTTGAAGATAGACTTGCCCAGGCACGCGAGTAGGTTTTGAGTGGGTTCCCACTTGTCCCCACGTGTGGAGCGCCCTTCGTGATAGATCCATTTGCCCACTTGCCTTCTACTATCCGGACCTGAACCTCCGAGTCTGCCGTAGAAATGATCAAGAACACAGATAAATGGCTCGTCCCGCGCCCTTTGCGGATTCGACAACGCACTGGACTGGGGAACAGTTTTGGCGCGCCTGCACAAAACTAACTCACCGCATTTGCAGCGTTGCAGGTGACGTAAAAATCTTCGCTTAGATGTCTCCCTTGAAAGAAGCGCTGAGATTCGCCGTCCAGATCGCGCGCCCGGCATTTCGCATTGTATCCGGGATTACTCGACCGTATCAGCGACAACTGTTTTGGAATGAAACTGAATGATATTTTCTCACTCGTTCATCCTGAAAACATATAAAATATTCTTCAGCACGTAGAGCTGGGACACCGTATTTCCACCCACGCACGACGATGATCAGCGGGTCCCCGCACCCATCTCGCACTTCTGTCGATTCGACGACTCCACTCGGAAGCAGCTATCGCCCGCCTCTCAAAGACTACGCCGCTGCATTGACGGCGTTGCAGACGACATATGGAGTCCATGGAGTTACTGCAGCGCCGCCCAAAAAGCCACAGGCATCTGTGAAGAAAACGTCTGCGTCGACGACGCCTCGTGGTGCTCCCGGCATCCAGGCTGGCGCTGATCCAACGGCAGCCGCAGAAACCGAGGGTCCCTCGAAAACGCAGGGCATCGTGAAAGCCGCGGGTAAAAAAATTGTGAAGGCCGCGAGCTCAGCCTTGAAGAAAATGTTTGGGGGTGGTACGTGAAATTCCATGTCACTCGCTGGTCACGCTCTCATTGAAAAAAATAGGCGTAGACCGGAAAAAATAAGAGACCTGCATACCTTCTGTGGTGCCTGAGTCTCAGATCTGGGCGTCCAGATTTTGCCGCGTTACTGCCTCGACTCCGAGGTTTATCAGCAGATTTTGAATGAAAATTTTCGGAAGGCTGAGCTATTTCGGAGAAGATAAAAATCATAACACGAGAGAAGCGCTTCATCCTAGCGGCACAGATCTATGATCAGGAACTGCCCACACTCACCATATTCCCCGGCCGCGGCTGAAGACGATGTATCGCCCACCGCCAAAATCGCGAGGCAGCGTACTGCGAGGAATGAATATGGACCCAGTGGATATGGGCATACACCAGCGACCGCCTAAAATCGAGAGAGCATTGCTCGTCATCCCCCGGGGTGGGGTTGAGTGTGTTTCCACGCGCCAGGCTATGCCAGCCTCCAAACAGCGGAGGTCGTGGAGCCCGCTGAGTCAATGCGCGAAGGACTCAGATCGATGCTCGGCTCCGACCCCAGGGCATGGTCAGTACACAATAGCGGTCGCCGATGAAACGGGAGAGAACACGGACTGCGTCCACCACTCCTCCGCGGCTCGTCATCGCCTAAGGTGACGGGAATTTTTTCGCGCCAGGTGGGGGCGGAGGCTGGTTGCGAGTCTCGACTGGGTACAAGATCAAGACTGCCGCAAGACCGCCGGTCGTAGTGGGCCCAGCATCTCCCCGTACGCCTGGAGCACTACCCAGCATAAATAGCGGCTGCAGGTCCATCGCACGCTGCAGTCGTCCTGCTGGAAATGCCACCTTTCGCGGTCCCGTCGCCCGCATGCCATCCCAGCACAACACCCGGGCGTCTCCCCGGGCGTATATGCCCGCCGTCGTAAGGATGCACTCAATCTCAATGAGTTGGATCGGTACCCGGCGAAGTTTTTCATCCTGTGTTCGTTGGTCGAGTCATTTCGGCGGTGAAGTCACAAGGTGCGGCGCACTCAAACGCGTTGGTTCCGATGGCACGATCTCTTGTGTGGTTCAGCGACCTGACGTCTGTCCAGGTAAAGCACAGCGAGGGTGAGGCCTCGGGGAATTCAGAGGCTTATGGTAACCGATGTGAAGATTGAATCGCGTCAGGATGAATTCGATTACGGAACATTCGTTGACCGACTTCCTACCATATGCAGCTGAATATATAAGAGTGAAAAGCTGTAAGAATGCGGAAAATACACATACAAAAAGTATGAATGGACGCGGCACAGCATCAGAAGGTTTCCATCTCAGGCTCATCATCCTCCTTCCCGCCGCTAGTATTATCGCCCTCCAAAATCTTCTGAGTTTGACTTGGCCGCAGCAGACGCAAGGGCTTGCAAGTTGAGTTTCAATGCACGAAGCTCAGTATCCACGGCGGGCGAAATCCATCGAAGCGGCTAAGGAAGAAAATGAAATGCCGAGCACGGAGCCATCAATGATAGCATCATTGATCTACTGATCCCTTCAAGACTCTCATCGTTTTTTGCAAAATGCCCTCATTCGCCTCTCGGATTTCAGGTCTTATTTACCGGAAACTGACTTGGATTCTCATAGCATCGGCCACTGCCGTTTTTTTAGCGTTTATGAGCCCCTTCGATCTCTGGCGTGATAGGCAATGCCGCAAATGCCGCGACAATGACACGTCAGCAACGGTTGTCTCTGGGTGTATTCTCAACTGTACGCTTTGGTCTGTGCGAGAGATCCTTTTACCTGCGGTATACCGGACTCGAAGCAGCTGGATTGATGGCGGTAGGAATTTCTCCGTCCGTCGCAAAAAAAATCCTGCATTGCGCAAAGGCTGAGAGCTGCAATATATCGTGGGTTCCCGCGTATATTGTGGTGTATACGCAGCATTGACGATAAGCGCATGCGGTCTACATACGAAACACACCCGGTGACACTGAGAGCTCCTCGGAGCTTTTGTCGGAAATGCGGATTCGACAGATGTTGAAGGTGGTCATCAATCATGCGATGCATCGTCCAAACACAAATTCCGACCTCGTTAAAGTGGCGCACAACATACTGTGACTACGCTGCACTCATCAGGAACTGCGGCCTGCGGCCCCTGGCGGGCATCTGGAACGAACTTGCTTTCTCTTCTACCGGAATGTCTCTCGTGAGGACGTCCTCACGGACCTCGCCTCAAGACTTGACCGAGAAACTTTCCTCTGACCCAAGCAAAGTCTCCGAGTTGAAGTCTTTGTGAAGTCTTCAGAAGTAGAGTTCAATTTCGGCCATCACCGAGTTGCCATCAAAGTGGTTGGATTTCGCCTCTTTGATGCCTCTCAAGGATAGTTGTACTTACAGACGATTGTTCGTACTTACCGCTCATGGTTTTCCGTGTATTCGTGACTCTGGAAGGTTCTATGCTTCGGCTCGAGCTACTCGACTTGGGTTCAACGTACAATTCCCACGTGATTGCGTAACAACTCGCCGAACGACCCGGAGTGGAGGATTCAAATGATATCGTTCATTGCCTAGTTCAATATTTAACACTAAATTATATGCCGTCATTATCCAGGACTTGGCCTTCTTTTGCGAAATAAGCTTGAACCAAGCCTCTCGAAGTTTCCTGTTGAATGCTCCGCTGCTATTCAATCGATTGGCACGATTGACATCTTTATTTTAATCAAGGTACGGCCGCACTAATCTCTGTAACCCGCGGGATATGTGCGATCCAACTTCAATCATACAGCATTGTACTGGCCGGGGTAAGTTGTCAAGACTCAATCAAGAACAGTAACATATATAGTCAGCTATCCGGAACAGCATATCGCCGGTGACTCACCTAGGCTGCCTGGCAGTACAACACTATCGAAAACTCAACTCTATGGTACTGGCAGGCCGGAAGCAACGAAATGACGGGCTCAGCCTTTTTTGAGTGGGTTCCCACCTGCTCCCACATGTGGAGCGCCCTTCGTGATGGACCCATTTGCCCACTCGCCTTCTGCTGTTGGGACCTGAACCTCCGAGTCTGCAGTCGAGATAATCTAGCTGGAACAGATACGGCATGGGCAAAGGGCACAGCGGGTAAGAATCGGACGTCCGTCCTGAAGGGAAGTGGTGACCGAGATTTATTGCTCATTTTCTATTTGTGTCGGAACGAAACTGACCGATAATTTTCGCGCTAGGATATAGTCAAGTTTAGCATGTCGACCGAGGTACAACACAAGTGCGTGAGGATCAAACGGCCCATCCCACACCCGTTGTTGATTCGACGATGCACTGGACTGGGCAACAGCTTTCGTGTGCCTGCACAAAATTACCTCGCCGCATTTGCAGCGTTGCAAAAACGTAAAATCTTCGTTTTGAACGTTGAAAGAAGCGCTGAGATTCGCCGTCCAGATCGCGCACCCGGCGATTGGTATATATCCGGGCTTACTCGACCATAGCAGCGACATCGAAGCTGTGTCGGAATGAAACCGAATGATGTTTTCTCACTCGTTTATTCCTGGAAGCATATAACATATTCTACAGCACGTAGACCTGGGACACACCCTATTTCCACTCACGCACGACGATGATCAGCGGATCCCCACACCCATCCCGCACCTCTGTCGATTCGACGACGCCACTTGGAAACAGCTATCGGCCGCCTCCCAAAGACTACGCCGCTGCATTCGCGGCGTTGCAGACGACATACGGTGTCCCTGGAATTGGTGCTGGGCCGTCCATAGAGAGCGCCTTCAATAAGCCCCAAGCAAAAACGGGGTCCGAACTGTCCAAGAAAACGCCTACGCCGACGTCGACGCCTCACGATGCACCCGGCATCCAAGCTGGCGCTGGTCCAACGGCGGCCGCAGAAACCCAGGGTTCCTCGAAAACGCAGGGCACCCTGAAAGCCGCGGGTAGAAAGATGATGAAGGCCGCGAGCTCAGCCTTGAAGAAAATGTTTGGGGATGGTGCGTGAAATTCCATGTCGCTAGCGAGTCACGCTCTCATTGTCCTGCAGGAGAACAATAGGCGACCGGAAAAAATGAGAGACATACATCCTTCTGTGGTGCCTGAGTCTCAGATCTGGGTGTCCAAATTTTACCGCGTTATGGCCTCGCCTTTGAGGTTTATCAGTCCATCTTGAATAAAAACTTTCCTGGACGAGTCATTTCGGAGAAGATGAAAATCATAACACGAGAAAAGCGCTCCCTCCTGGCAGCACAGATCTATGATGAGGAATTGCCCACACTCGCCATATTCCCCGGTCGTGGACCAAAATCGCGAGGCAGCGTATGCGAGGGATGAATATAGACCCAGTGGATATGGGCGCCATACACCAGCGACCGCCCAAAATCGAGAGAGCGGTGCTCGTCATCGCCCAGGGTAGGGATAATTGGGTG
The DNA here is from genome assembly GCA_029378375.1 of Mycena olivaceomarginata. Taxonomy (NCBI): domain Eukaryota; kingdom Fungi; phylum Basidiomycota; class Agaricomycetes; order Agaricales; family Mycenaceae; genus Mycena; species Mycena olivaceomarginata. The sequence goes on along the minus strand of JARKIC010000212.1, from coordinate 283,314 downwards.
TATTTCCACGCGCCAAGCTATGTCAGCCTCCGAACAGCGGAGGTCCTGGAGCCCGCCGAGTCGATGCGCCAAGGACCCGGATCGATGCTCGGCTCCGACCCCAGGGCATGGTCAGTACACAATAGCGGCCGCCGATGAAACGGGAGAAAACACCGGCACTGCGTCCACCACCTCCTCGCGGCTCGTCATCGCCTAAGGTGACGGGAATTTTTTCGCGCCAGTTATGGGCGGAGGCTGGTTATGAGCCTTGACTGGGTACAAGACCAAGACCGCCGAACGACCGCTGTTCGTACTGGGTTCAGCATCTCCCCGTCCGCCTGGAGCACTACCCAGCATCAATAGAGACTGCATGTCCATCGCACGTTGCAGTCGACCTGCTGGAAATGCCACCTTTCGCGGTCCTGGCATGGGATCCCAGCACAAAACCCGGGCGTCTCCGCTCCCCGGGCGCCCATACCCACCCTCGTAGGGAAGCGCTCAATCTCAATGAGTCGTATCGTCTAAGGTGATGGGAGTTTTTTCGCGCCAGGTCATGTGGGGGCAGAGGCTGGTGAGCCATTGGCCGGGTACGAGACCGGGGCCGTCATTCGTACTGTGCACTGTGCGCCCCTGTGGGTCTGGGGCGCTGTCCGGCATAGGGTAAATAGCGGGCCATAGCCGCGGACTCGTCCGCCCGCACGGTATTCCAGCACGGCACCCAGGAGGCATTCCCGCTCCCGTACCGCACATGCTCACTGTCGCTCCGTGGAGCGCTCAATGAGTCGAAGCGTGAAAAGACTCGGATTGATGCCCGGAGGAATAAGAATCTTCATCCCGAGTCATTTCAGCAAGGCTCTAAAATGTGGCGGCTCCAATTGCGCAATCTCTCATCTGGAGACCTGACGGCTGTCCCGGTAAAACACAGGAAGAATGGGGTTCTCCCGGGGCGCGCGATATCAGTGATGCTTCGGAAATAGCAATGGCTTGGGAAACAAGTGGGATGACGGCGATCGATGTGAATTGCGTATCAGAGTGAATTTGGTTACGGAACATTCGGCGAGCACTTTGACCGAGTACTTGTATTAGATACAGCTTAATATCAAAGTGTGAACAGCTGTAGAAATGCGGAGAATGCACATACAAAGAGTGTTATGTGGATGGGCGCGGCGGCGGCATCAGGATCATGAAATCTCCATCTCATCGTCCTCCCCGCTTCCATCGCCTTCGAAAATCTTTTGAGTTTGCAGCCATACAGACTTGGCCGCAGCAGATGCAAGGAGCGTGCACCGCGCAAGCTCCACCTCGTCGAATGACCGCGACGACTTCCAGTTTGTCCACACACACCGTGCGTCGTCGATACCATTCCCAAATGCAAATGCAAAACAGCCACTGGCATCAAGGGCTGTTTTCTTCATCCTCGCTCGGGTCAACAATCAGGGCCGACTTTATCCTGCCGATTGCAACCGCGCATACGACGCCTTTCATCGGGATAGACCCTGCATTGAGAAGCGCAATGGTGCTGGCATTTATCATCGTCGCCACCAGTGTATCGGAAGATCTTGAACGTGTCGGGCTCAGAGCCTGAATTACAAGTTGTATCAGGGTGCGCGGGTTTTGGGAGAGGATCAGCGAAGGGATGAGGGCCGCGCGGATGGATGCCGCCAAGGACTTGCTCTGGGTGGCCGGCACATTGGACAGAGGCCGAAGCAGAACCTCGAACGTAGAGAGCGATGGATTTTCGGCTGCGAGTCTGACCTCTATGGGTCCCGAAACAGACGCCACCGCGACTGTGTCTCCTGCAATGGTAATGAGTTTCGAAACGCGAAAATAATATTTTCGGCGGTACCAAAGGCAAACCGAGCGGAGCCATCCACTCGAGCAAGGCCATCCAAGTTGACTTTCAATGCGCGAAGCTCAGTAATGCTTCTGCCTCCACGGCGGGCGAAATCCATCGAGGCGGCTAAGGAAGAAAATGACCAAGGAGCCATCAATGATAGTATCATTGATCTCCCGATCTCTTCAGGTTCTCGTTTCTTCCAAAGTGCCTCAAAACTCTTCATTCGTCTCTCAAATCTCAGACCTTCTTTTCCAGAAATTGACTTCAATGCTCAGAGCCTCGGCCACTGGCGCTTATTGAGCACTTATGAGCCGCTTCGAACTTTTGCATGGCGGGCAAATGCCGCGACAACCAGGCGACAACGACACCTCAGCAACAGTTCTGACTCCCAACTCTGGTGTGCTCTTGGGAAAAAAATCCTTTCGCCTTCAGTGCTAGTTCGGTATACTCGGTCCTTGGATAATCGGCTATTTGACGGAATCCCCACCGTATCATCCTTCGTAGTCTTTTCTGGGGTGTCTATCGGCTGGCGCATACTTCCTTTGTTCCGTCGCCTATATATTGAACGGATAGACTAGGTCCGGTTTCCTGATGGCAGGCTGCGCACTAGAGGCGCACTCCAGTCGCAACACATTGAATACCGTTACGTTTCTTGGTTTCAGCCTCGCAACGCAAAGACAGCCAAAAGATCCATCTTGCCTTTTTCACATACTACGTTTAATCACTACTCGATTTATTCTCACTGCCAGCAGCCGCTGCGACGTGAGAATGCATCATCACAGGGATGATGCAGAATTGATCTGTTATCGCAGAACGCCAAACGCGCAGAGATCCCCTACGATTTCTCGGAGCCACGAGCGATAACGATAGCTAACATGCCTGGCCAAGGGCATATACCACTTATTAAAAGTCGAAGTCCGACGATGACCGGGACCCCTGCCTGCTCTACTACAGGGCCAATCCTACTCTCACGAACACAAACGTTACCGCCTGCATATGGAGAAGGTTGGATTTGCATTCACTTGATGTTTCAATAGTATTGAATGGTCTCCGTTAGAATGGCTAGCGAAGGATTCAGTATAATTTCGAATATTTGTTGGTGGCAGCAAAAGGCGCTTCGAGAAACTAATACAGCGTCTTTAGAATCTGTGCATGAATTCAAACAAATGACACCTTCTGGGTTCGACGGAGGCGAGCTTTACTTACCTCGCCTTACTTGCTTCCACGACACTCATACCTTACTTATAGTTCTTACTTTAGTCTGTCTGTTTGCCGCGTCGAGGAAGACAAAGTGCGCGACGAGGTATGCCGTTGAGGAAGGCAAACAAAGCCCGAGGAAAGAAAAAACCAAGGTAAAGAGATGCAAAACGTACCATATCCGGCGGCGCAAAATTGAACATCACAAAGTCATATTCCTTGCTCTTGACGATGCTCGCTACCTCGTCCGCGACGGCTTGGACGCTCATCTCGGGCTGGAGATCGTATGTTGCGACCTGCAATATTACGGCTCATCAGTGATTATGAAGAGTTGCTCACAATGCGATTGAATGAGGAAGAGAGAAAGAACCAGGAGAGGAAGGGAGAGGAAGGAAACGAGAAGACGGGACGACACAGACGCACGCACCTTCGGCGACGGAATCATAAAGCGCTCCTCGCCCTCAAACTGCTTCTCTACCCCGCCATTGAAGAAGAACGTGACGTGTGCGTATTTCTCGGTTTCTGAAATCGCCGGCGCATCAGGTCAACAAAACAAATAAATGAAGACGGGGAGGATATAGAGGACCAGCGAGAAGGACGAAACGCACCGGCAACATGCGCCTGCTTCACGCCCTGGCTCCCCAACCACTCCGCGAGGACGTTGGTCATGGCCTGCGGCGGGAAGGCAACGGGGAACTCGGTGTTGTAGCGCGACATGGTGGTTATGTGCTGAGTGGTAGAGGGGCGTTAGCATCGTGCAGGGAGTAAGTAAGGGAGAATGAATGGAATAGAACGGGAGGGAGGATGAATTCGAAGGAGACCTACTAAATCCTTCGGAACTGTAACCTCCATCGACTTCTCCGGCAAGCCCAGGACGGTGACGAGCTCGCGCATGCGGTCGGAGCGGTAGTTGAAGAAGAAGAGGGTATCGCCGTCTAGTCGCAGTAAGGATGAGGGAACAGCGTGTCGCAGAAGGGAAAAAGAAAACGCACCCTTAATTCGCCCCGTATCCCCATTAACGATAATCGGCTTCAAAGAACTCATCCGTCACGTCCTTCTCATAGTTCGCCTTGATCTCATCCACGGCACCTCACCCTCCCCGTCCACCAGCCCATCCACAGCAATCTTGACGCGCTCCCACCGCTTATCGCGGTCCATCGCATAATATCTTCCCACCACAGTCGCCAGCTCCCCATATTCCTCCTTCTTCATGAAATCGAGGAGGTCTTGACAGTAGCCTGCTGCGGACGGCGCGGTGTCGCGCCCGTCGCCGAAGAAGTGCCATGGACGTACGTCTCGGGTACGCCTTGCTCTTTTGCTGTCTCGAGGAGCGCGTAGAGGTGCGTGTTGTGCGAGTTCACGCCGCCGTCGGAGATCTAGGTGAAAAAGTATCAGGAAAGAAGGACAGGAGAACTGGGGTGACGCACGAGACCCCTGAGATGTAGACGCCCGTTATCGTCTTTCGCGTGTTTTAGGCTAGCGAGGATGGTCTCGTTCTTGGATGGCGTACACGAGACAGACCTTGTTCTTCACTTGCGCGGGCTTTGCAGGGAATCGAGAAAGAGTCGACGTCACTTAACACGTGCTCATAACGCGTCGCGTCGCCATCAGTAAACGCCCACGCTTGGAGAAAAAAAAACGTCGCAGTCATTTTTTAAACCGGGAGGAGAGAGGACAAGCACAGAGAGGAGTATGCACCAGATTTGGCAGTACTCCTGGCCCCTGAGTAGACTCTATGATCGTCGGTTGACTGTCGTTTAAATTCAACATGTAGCATGTGCAGTTTTTACAACACGCACTTACTGAGTTGAGCTTTCAAAAGATAAGAGTTTGACAAAGATTTAGAGATGAAGCGAACGGGAGCAGTACGTATCAGGAGGATACCGTTCCCTGCAGGGGAGTCTTGCGATACGGTAACATGGAGCTAGACTGGAATCAAGGCGAACGTTATTGTGCCGATCCGACTCATCGCATTTTCCCCACCCGGAAAAAAACGATGACAACCCCAATGTTCAGGCTTAGAGACTTGAGCTTCGATCGCGATTTGCGCGCAGTAAATTCAATTTGGCCACGAAGGGAGATTCGGACGAGAGCTTGATCCGAATCTCTTCGGGTTCGTGTTCGTGTTCGGGTTCGGAGTCGGTTCTGAACCTCGATGGATGTCTTTCATGGGTCCGAACGTCAAGAAATGGGGCTACTCCTGAGTCCTGTAGCTTTAAAAGCCCTGGTGAAGGCAGCCGAGAAAATCAAAATGAAGTCTTTCGCTCTCGCCGCTGTTCTCTTTACTCTCACTGCAATCCCGCAGCATATCAGAGCCTCTCCCCTCACTCCGGATCCGCACGGGGAAGAGACCGGTGGCAAGATAGAGAGGAGAGACGGTCCCTGCCCCGGTCTTCTTTATAGTGTACCCCAATGCTGCACCCCTAGTGTCCTTGGTGTTGCGGACCTCGATTGCAGAGCGCCATCCTCAGCCGACTCCATCTCCGACTTCAAAGCGAGTTGCTCCCAGTCGGGCGGAAACGCTCAGTGCTGTTCCGTTCCAGTCGCTGCGCAGGGTCTTCTCTGCGCAGATCCCGTTGGTGCTTGAAGAGCGACCAACTTCGACGTTCGTCTTCTGGCCACTGCGATAAATACTTGCTGATCAACCCTTACAGCCGAGCGAACAATTGTGTTTGAATGTGGTTGCTGGTATCGGTTTTTTGCGGTGAAGAATTCGACGAGGAAACCAGCAAGTGCTTCGGAATGAAATTACAGCTGGGTCAGGATAGTGGATAATTGTGATGAAGTTGTAGAGACAGTTGTTGTGTCTGATTGAAGTTGGTTTTGCGGTGAAGAATATTAATTGGGGGACAAGAGAGGGGATCCCCAATGGGAAAAGAATGCAGGTCCAAATTTGAGCTCCCGGGAGAAGATGAATAAGAATAGCGCTCTCGCATCCCGTGCAGCGTTTGAATTTCTGGAGTTGTAGCGCCGTCGTATTATCGCATGCCGCGGCCCAAGGACAAATCATTGACTCCCACGAGTCCAGCAATTCCACGTGCTCCTCCACAAACGTTGCGACTATCCTCCAATTCAACAAAATTCCTCCATCCCCAATCGCGCCCGCATAGCGGCGACCGCCACATCAGAGACAAGGCTCTGAGCCACCAGGGAGCTTACGATACAGTCCAGGTCACCAGGCGGCCCACTGGGATATTTGACAGCACAAGATATGATGAATCGCAGAATGCCCGCTCTCCCCCCCCTCCCCAGTCCATGGGTACATGGGATGCAACACCAGATACGCCGTCAAGAGGGATAAACCACGCCTGATGATCGTTCGAGTAATTCTCGTTGTGGTGCCGGCAAGAGCGTCCAGAGCCGAAACGAGTGCCGCGATAAACCTTTTGTCGAGAAGCGCCTGGGCGCCCAGACGCTTCGATGAAAGGTTTATGCACCAGGGCTGTGATTCTGGCCAAGGATCCCGGTGGTGAAACTTTTGGGTGGAGTAGATGCGTGAGATTGACGTTAGTGAAGTGGCTTCGCTGAAAAGTGACAAAAGCTGTGCGGGAGACTGGACGACGATCCCGCGCAAATGAACGGATTCGAGCGTCGGAGAGGAGAATACAGCGGCAAAAGCCGATTGCAGGTCTTGTTCCAAATTATTCGAGTTCATGCTAAAGCCGCCTGACCCGTTCCACTCCCCAGGCGAGTTCTCGAGGAGAGATATCTGCTTGATATTGAGGAGTGGGAGGACAAGAGACAGCGTCTTTATCGGACATGATCCGGGGAGCACGGCGCTCCTTCAGATACCGCCCATTCTCATCATAGTCGAAAGACGTCTCGGAGCCGACCAGCACGATGTGTAATTCGTGAACGAGGGGAGCTAGATGTGGAGACAAGGTCAAAATGTCGTGAAACCTTTGACAAGGACTGTCTCTAGATCTGCTTCCTTGTGGGTCGGGTTTAGGAGGGAGGATTTCGATTTTTTTGAATAGCAAGGTCTGGGATGGGGAGGTGAATGTGCGGGCGATGAGAGAGCACAATTTGAGACTGGGAGTATGGTCATGAAGACCATCCACAATGAGGTCAACCAGCTCCTGTGGGACGTGCATGATGCCGGTCGCAGAGCTTCTGGCGGAGTTTAAACCCCGCGTGACCATAGCAATGTCGGCACTTGGCCGGCCGCGCGGCACTTTAATCGGAGTCCCGACTTTCTACTCAGAAAACAACCTTTGACGAAGTCCTGGAGTAAATTAATACCGATGGTGATTGCACGCTCAGCGACGTCGACGAGGCTCTACTTGCGCTAGACCGAATAAAACTTCGACCGATTGAATACTATGAATTGGGTACTACGAGTCGTAGGACGATCCTGCAACGACAAATCCGTCCAATTTGAGCATACGCTCTCGGACCCGGTACGGCGATTTATTTATTTTTCAATTGAGGTCAAAGAGAACCCGAGCAAGAAAGGCTGGTATTTCTCAAGACCAGGCATATCAGGCCCTCGTATTCCAAACTTCAAGCAAGCACTACTCCCAGCCATGATGAGGGCCGTCAAATGCGCCTGGAACATGAATCAGCAGAAAATCCCCCTGAACAAGGAATCCACGGACGTTCAATTTGTGTCACGGTCAACAGGCCACGGCCGACCAGTGAAGGTAAAAAAGACTGTACCTCAGCTGCCCACTGGTTGAACGACTGGTCGGAGTATTCCCTTAAGTACGCCCTTAGCTCGATCGTCTTCAAGGCACTCAGATGTACCACACCCGACTCGATTGTATCGCGTAAGCGCACGGGCAAGACTAGAGTGTTCGGTCCTTCGAAGACCATTTTCTCAAGGCGAGAACTTTGCGGACATTCAGCGAACACGGCAAGCATAAACGCGGCCATATCTTGTGTGAAGAAGTGGACCGAGGATAGAGTGGGGGTGAAAAAATTGGTCACAGTTCCTAAAACCAGTAAACATACAAAAACTATCAAGCAGGCAGGAAGGAACTGACGGAATCTAGGGCAATAGAGATGCAAGTGCGTCGCACTGGAAGCGATTGCTTGGGCCATCTTTTCCCTCCATTCTTCCTCCTCTGTCGCTATTGTGACCGAAGTGACGTGTGTCAAATCGATCCGGGGATGCAGGAGATAACGGCATAGAGGGTGACTGGGGATGTCGGATACGAGAAGGGATTGAAGCTGCGGGTACCATGGCTGGGATTCCGGCCAAGGATCCCGCTGGGTGAAGTAGACACGTGAGAGCGACAATTCCTTTAGGGAAGTAGCTTCGCTGAATAGTGATAACAGCTGTGCAGGAGAATGGACGACGATCCCACGCAGATGAATAGACTCGATGGTCGGAGAGGAGAATACAGTGGCCAAAGCGGATTTCAGGCTCTGTTCCAAGTGATTATTCCAGTCCATGCTAAAGTCGCCGTCCGACGAATTGCAGTTCTCTAGCAGTGATATCCGCTTTATACTGAGGAGTGGGAGGACAAGAGCCAGTGGTACCGCAGACATGCTGATCCAGGGAACATGACGGGCCTGTAGATCGTCTCCGTTTTCGTCTTCGTCATAGACGAAAGATGTCTCGAAGCCTGCCAGCACGATGTTTAATTCGTGAACGAGAGGTGCAAGATGTGGACTCGATGTCAGGAGCTTGTAAAACCTCTGGCATGAACTCTCGCTGTCGCTGCCTTCTAGACTCCTCGGAGGGAGGATTTCGATTTTGTTGAACAGCCAAGTCTGGGCCGAGGAAACGAATGTGCGTGCCGTGAGAGTGCAAGACTTGAGACTGGGGACGTCGTCGTGAAGATTATCCATGATGAGGTCAACCAGCTCCTGTGGGATGCGCATTGGCCACTGCTGTGTGCTCACTGTGCTGAGGTGAGCGGTGAGGGCAAGACTCAAGTGGAGTTTGAACTCCGCCTTGCTCCATCCAGCTGCCCACTGCACTGAGTCAGGGACACGGGTCAACCCGCGGGAAACCCAACCACGTTGAACCAGTACCCACTGTACCCGCCATTTCCGTACCAAAGTACAGGTGGGGTCCAAAACCACCCGAGTCGGTTGCACTCGGCGGCAACCGCGGGATCGGCGTTTTCAACCCGCACACCCATGCTCGAAAAAACCGCACTAAGTACTAATGATTATCGACTTGCACACCATGCCCTGAAAGTTACTTCCAAGCTTTAAACAATTATTTAAGGCAAAAACTCACAAGTCTCAAGTTGTGAAATTTTATTCTGACCTTTTTGAGGCTGATCGGTATGGAATCTGGATGTCGCGGGAACCGAAGGTAATCAATGGCGAGAAATAATATCTACTGAAACCCGTACAAACCCGCGGGTCCATGGGCGGAACGGGCGTAGATTGAGATCGGCAAATCCGCGAGTGACCCGGTACCCGTGTCCGAGCCAAAGACCTGCACTCAGCTGTACCTCACGGTAGATCAAGTAATTACCTACAACTCTTCAACTCTATCCCCTGCGACAGCAGAAAGCAAATTTCTCTTGCCGTTTATATATATATATATTTTCATATATCTTTTTCCGCCCCTTCCCCCTCCCAACGAGGTCCAACACTCCAAACCCTCTGAGAAACGCGAGCACTGGACATTCACCACCATACTTCAACGCTCATTCCTTCGGAGGCTTGACCTTATCCTGCCTGATAAATTCCAAGACCCTGACGAAGTTTGCGAAAATCCTATCCGTAAACAGAATTCTTTGATAGGCCAGAGCGAAATAGGACAATCACAATTCCCGAGAGGAAGTGCGAGCCATACATGGATGACGACGACTGCGAGTTGCTTCATCCCTTCCCCAGCCATGGCCGAGCAACGAAAAGCCCAAGGCCTCGTTGGCGTGTCCTTTGAGCCAGGGCCCGACTTTGGAGAGAACGATCTGACCGGTGAGATGCATCAGCGATTCCAGAAATGGACGGTCTCTGGAAGATTGAAGGTAGATTGGTGCTACGACAATGCGCGCCAGGTGGTCACCGCCTTATACAAAGCGACGGATTCGCAGGCGCCGACGCTGCTCGCGCTGTATGATGATGTCGTGACCCGCATCCTCTCTGAGTCGAAGGAGTACGATACGGCCAATGGCAGCGCGCCCGGATCCGAGACCATCACGGGGAATAATTTGAACCTGAGCGCCCTGAGCCGCCGAACGTACACCCTCCTCAGCACCATCGTGGATCCAGAGACGCGCGCCGAAGACCTCCCGGGCAAGTATCTGCTTTCCGCCAGCTTCGAGATCACACCAGAGAACGAGAACGATTTTAACAAGTGGTGAGTGGCGCTGCGCCTGTCCCCGGCGTCTCGTGTGTGGAACAGTCCACTGATCATGCTTTCAATTGGATTTGAATATCAAGGTATGACGAGGTAAGTGCCCACCGCCTCCTCCGGTCCCGGTCCCAAAACCGCCAAGTCCTGACATCGCTCCTTTCCTTCGTATGAAGGAGCACATGGCCCTGGTCGCCCGCATTCCAGGATGGAAACGAGGAAGACGATACAAGCTCGTCGGGCACAGGCAGCTTGAGGGCGGGTCACTGGTCGAGCAGCCCGTGCCGGCCGAATACCTCGCCCTACACGAGCTGGACAACGGGGACTTCGCGCACAGCGCAGAGGTCCGGCATGCGAGGAATACCGAGTGGGCGCAGCGCGTTATCGGGGCGGCGCGTCGGCGCGAGGTCAGGGCGTTTAGGCTGCACCAAGTCTTGACGAACTTGCAGGAGCGGAAGGGCGAGGCGTAACAAGATCCGTGTTTCTCTGCATTGCGCATTATTACAAAATATCTATGTATTATTCTTGAGTGGGTGGGGTGGGGTGAGGCTACATTCCGTAGTAGTCGAAAGAGTACATACAATCTAAATACTGCAGGCGCCGCGCGTGTATCATCTAACGGACGGCTAGACAAGACAAGTCGTGCGATGCGACTAATCCATCTCGTCAAGCCGTGACCTGTCCTCCGCGGATAGCGGCGGCAACGCGGGTACGGGTATGGACAGCAACGTCGTCCCCGCATCGTTCTGGTTCTGCGGGAAGAAGTCGTCTAGCGTAAGGGGCCGGAGGTGGAAGCCCTACAGACACCGGTGTGAGCTCAGGGTGAGATAAGAGGGAGCGAGAGTAACTGAAGCGCACCTCGAGCTGCCCCAGCTCCAGGAGGCCCTTGTCGCCCCCCGTCTTGCGCACGAACTCCCGTACGGGCACCATGGCCGCGTTGCGGCACATCTCTCGCAGATCGGAGCCTGATTGGCCTGACGAGTAGTCGGCGAGGGCATTCATAGAGAAGTCCGGCGCGAGGGGAGTCTCTTGCAGGATCTGCATACAGCGCAATGTGAGTGGGGGTTAGGGAGGAAAGAGGAGAGACGTACAAGCGAGAGGATATTCAGCCGCTGCTCGAGGTTCGGGAGCGGGACGGCGTAGCGCTTGGGCATGCGCCGCAGGATCGCAGCGTCGATGTCGTTCGGGCGATTCGTCGCACCGAGGACGAGGATCCGGTCTGTGCTCGAGAGCAGGCCGTCCCATTGCCTGGCACACAGTCAGACGGGTATATGAGGTACACTGAAGAGAAGGATCGCACGTCATGAACTCGGCCTTCATCATCCCAGTCACCTCGTGGTCCCCGCTGCTCCGCTCCCGCAGAAAGGAGTCGATCTCGTCAATGAAGATGATACTCGGCTGGGTCTTGCGCGCGAGCTTGAACAGCGCAGCGACGAGCTTATTGGACTCGCCGAACCACTTGTTCGTGAGGACGCTTGCGGCGATGTTGATGAAGGTAGCACCACTCTCCTTCGCAAGCGCCTTCGCGAGCATCGTCTTCCCGCATCCCGGGGGTCCGTATAATAGTACGCCCTTGGGCGACCCGAGAAGGGAAGAGGAACTGAAGAGATTGGGATACACCAGCGGATATATGATGGATTCCCGCAGCGAAGACACGATTGCGTCGAGACCGCCAATATCTGAGCTAATGAGCCGAGGAGCGCGTCATGGGGAGAGCCCACATACCCGAGAATTTGGTGGTTATGTCGTCCGGATGTATCACCTCATTCGCGACGGTCCCTGCGTAGTTACTTCCCTCAGCAACATGCAAATGCTTTTGAAAATGGCCGGACATACGTTCGTGCTCGTCAAGGTCAAGATCGCCATGCCCCAGTCGCTTCAGCGCCTCCATCTGCTTCGCCTTTACTTCCTTGTTCTTCTCCGGAAGGAATTCATCGAGTGCCCACTGTCGATAGAGAATAGATGTTGTTATTTATTCATTCTTTTCTTGCACTATAAGTTCTGCTCACCTTTACGGTGTAGAACAAGGCTGCCTTGCGCAAAACGAACTAAATCTCTTGGGTAGACCGCAGAATAAGACCACGTACTTGTCCCGCAAGAAAGAGAGCAACTACGCGGAAAAAGGTCAGAAATTGTCAAGAAAAGCTTCGGTTTCAAGCGACGTTTGGTACTCACCCTCCACTGCGATACGTTTTGTACTGGTCATTTGGTCCTAGCCTAGGATTTCTAGCAGGATGCCAGCTTTGCAGAGGAAAAGGATTCCCGAAATTATTTCGTACTAAGGGATGATGGTTGTCACGTGGCAGGACGATGACGAGGAAGAATTCTGAAATAATTACAGCTTTATTCACCAGCAAGAGGGAGACGGATACAGTCATACATAAGAAATACACTATTAGCGGTAGATAGTGTATCGTATAGTGCGTAGCGACCAAAGATTCAGTAAACGGACGCTTAAAGTAGGTATAAGGGATAGGCAAAGCGAGGTATCTGCAAGGAGAGCAATACGAAAGCGGATGCAGATAGAAACCAGATAAAATTCGAAATGCGAGTGCGAGGGTATCGAAGGCAAATTGCAGGAATGGCGAGGAAAGGCAGAGAGAGAGGAAATGCAGATGGGTCATGGGAGTATCGGGATATCGTGAAGTTGTCAACGACCTGTGTGCCTGGGGGGAGGGGTGTCGCATTACAAACAGAGGCGTGACTGTCGTCATGAAAGTCATGAGGGTAGGCGGAGGGTGGAGCAAAGAAAATGTGGTGCCAGCGATTGTGGATTGTGCGATGATGCTCTTGAGACAGATAGAGGGAAGGGGAGGATGTCGTGTAGCGGTCGAAAACGCTCTAGTGAGGACGCGCACCCTCCATGAGCGGCACCCTCGGTCGCGTATGCCTCGTCGCATGGCGCGCAGCCGGCGGGCGCACCACCACCGGCAGCACCACCATCTCCACTCCAGCGACGACCGAATCTCCCCCGGATGGGCTATCCGGGCGGGGCTCGCTCGTCGGTAAGGCGACACCTGTATTCGAGGACGGGGACGGACCCAGGCCGGGCGGGCCCCCGTCCACCGCCGAATCCGAGATGTCCATGCTAGACTTGTTATCTACGTGGCTGCTGCTCGCCACAGTGGTGTCGGTGTTTGAGGACAGACGAGGGTTGTTTGGGCCCTGGTCCGCCGTCGAGTATCTGTTGCTGCTGGGCCGGCTGTGGGCACGGGCTACGAGGGCAGGAGTCAAGGTCCCGTCGGAAGACGAGGAGAGCCGCCGGCTGGACGTCGGCGTCATCAAGATGCTCACGGCGCTGCGCGCGAGTGGGATGACAATTCCGAGTCGCAGGACAGGGATTTTCGGACGCGGAGGGGGGAGCGGTTGTGGCTCCGGTTGTGGCTGCGATCTACAGCTGCACCTACGAGAGAAACAACACATGCTCAAATAAGCTGCCAAGAATATCACTGATAGGGCGAGCGGTCAGATCTCGCGAGGCGGGCATTGGTAGAGGACGCACTAATGGCAATAACGATGCAGAGGATGACGCGCAGGGAGGGCGTGCCTCCGTTCTCCATGAATAAATTGAAACCGACGGGGACGGAGGGCGGCGTGGGGGTGGGCTGCTGGACAGTGGTGCTGTTGTCCAGCTGGGGGATCAAAACTTGGGTGGGGCGGGGAAGGACGCCGGAAAGCTGTGGAGTGACGAACGTGTCGCTGGTGCTGTTGACCCTGGAGCCGTTGCATACGGTTGTCACAGACACGACAGTGGAACTCCCGACAGTGGACTGGGTGTCGACAGCTGAAGTGCCTGTGCTGCTGTTGCTGATATCGACACTCTGTGTGGGAGTGGGGGTGGACGTAACAGATGCGACGAGGGCGACGAGGAGGATCGTGCTATTGCTCTTGGACGTCGCAGACACGATCGTGGAGCAGTCGACGGTGGCCTGGGGGTGGACAGTCCCAGTGCCCATACCGGTGTCGCTGATATCGAAGCCGTTTTCAGGGAGGCCACCAATGGGGGTGGTCGTGGCGGTGGTGGCGAGGGCGACGAGAAGGATGGTCCCGCTGGTCTTGGAGCCGTTGTTGTCTATGGCCGTAGAGACGATGGAAGAGGGGGCGACGGTGGTCTGGTGGAGAGCCGAAGTGCCTGTACTGCTGCTGCTGATGTCGACACTCTTCGTGGGGAGGCCAATGGGGGTGGACGTGGCAGAAGCCACGAAGGCGACGAGAAGGATGGAGCGTAGGAGATATATCCAGAGGGTGTAGGAGGGCATACTTGGCGGCAGGTCGGAGAAGCCAATAAGGTGGCCATCGCCCTTTTGTACCCCGCGGGTAAGCCATGGCTGTGCCAATTTCTGGAGTGAGGGGTGACGGCGCTTGCTGAAAAAAAGCTGTGGAGGGCGTCTATGGATGAACTAATGGAAGGCGGATTGCAGAAGACCAAATTGCGGACTCGGCCGTCCATGAACCCAGGGGTCGGAAGATTCTTGGCAACCGTTGGGCGAGGGGAGGAAATCAGCCAGCAGGGCGCTTGTATGCATTCCATCTTGTCCAGGAAAGGAAATACATCACATAGTCGACGGAAGATCCAGTCTAATCCCAGTTGGGCTAGAGTTATTCCAGAAGAGCGAGAGAGGAAAATCAGGGCGCACAAGAATGTCCACGGACGGTGCGGCGAAAAATGACACAGCAATTTGACATATGGAACCTTCCCCGAGAGAAAAATGGAGGTTCTTGCAAACCTCCCGGAGAATACGCGAGGGGCCGGGGGGGGGGTCGTGAATAGCCTCTTGTTATAGCCCAATGTGGTCATAGATGTTGATAGTGATAGTGCGGGCGGGGCGCAGGAAATCGCCGGGAGCACGGGGCGCGAGGCGGCGACTGGGCGACTGCGGGCGTGGCGCGCGGGAGAACAGGGAAGCCAGAAACAAAGAAACGGGGAACTCGGGACCCGATTTAGCACATGAATATCCCCTTCTGGAATAAGGGCAGGGTTTTTGAAGAGCAGCGACCTAAAAAGTATTTCGCAGTTGACACGGATCCGAGTCCACAGGAGCAGTCCACAGGAGCAATGTCGGACTCTGGCGGAGTTTACTGAAGAAACATACGTGGAGGCCTGTGGAGGCGCTGTCGCGTTGGCGGGCTGTAGAGTCTTTGGTCTGATGGTTTTGCTGCGGGGCGGGGGCCTCGACATGGGATCCGGAGAAAGGGGGCGCTCCGCCGCAGCCCTCTGCCACAGCTGAATCCGGCGGATCGGATCGCGCCCCGGGGGGCGCACATGCGTGCAGCTGTATCTCGCAAATCTTGACGATAAAGTTTGACGGTGCCACTGTGCGGGCCACACCATGTTTGCACAATTCAGCCGGAGTCGTAAGACGGGTGTCGTTAACGCCCAGTGGAGTACACAGCCAGACAGACAAGTGGCGAGCACGAGGGCACGAGGCTGAAATAGCGAGCGCGGGAAGTAGCACATAGCACATAAGCATCGCATTGAGGGGAATTTAGGCGAATAAGCTTGACCACGGGTTGAGGGAAAACAAATTACAGAGGACGGAGATAGATCCGCCGTTGCTCGCTTTTCTCTTTTATTCGATATTTTTTTTTCGTCCTTGGGCCGAAGGATATTATGAAATGCAAAAATACTGATTGGCTGGCAGCCAACCCTGTGTGAATAACAAATGGATGGCGGTCAACTTGGGTCCGAAAAATGGTGGCAAAGACAGATCTAAAAGAAACGTTCGACTTAGGAATGGTTAAGTGGAGGAGGTTGACACACCGCATCTTACAATTTCGACCGAGCAGCACCAGCAACGGATCGAATCATCGATTGTATGGCGGAGATAGGTCTGGACTTGTTGCTGTAAAGCCTGATATGTACATCTCGAAATCTCACGGTAACAGGTGGCGTTAGGCAGCAAATGAAGAGGGATTCGGGTCACCGCGCCGATTCGTCGGCGGGGCGGTCCATAAATCGTCAGACAACGAGACGAGCAACGATCCCGAGGCATATCATTGTATGACAAGGGTTCAGACATTGTGCTGTGAAAACAGGTACATGTCACGGGAAGCGAACAATTCAGGTGGCGTTAGGCGAATCTTACCGCCAAGTCGATTGGCAATTGAAAACGAAAATAACGGATGCGGAGAATCTGGGGTGCTGTGCTACTGTGGGCGGCCAGTCTATAAATTGTCAGACAACGAGATAGCGCAGTAATGCATCGCCTACAAGAACAACCGACGAAAGGCAGCGAGGGCACGGGAGGCGGGATAAAGGAACGGTGGTCCGGAGACTGACAGCAACGTCACAGTAGGATCGGCGCGGACGGAGCTAGTGGATGTAGTGGCTCTGTGCGGACCAACGGATGCAGAAGCTTTAGGCTCTCGTCGGCGAATAAAGGATACACCTGCAGTTGGACTTTAATTTCGATGAAATGATATCACGCAATTGGACTCACAGAATATACGGCAATCGAGTAGGACATTGGTAGCCAGAGGCAGATTGAAAGCAGATTCGGGAATGTAGAGTGATTTCGGTACAGTATTGGGGTACAAATGAGTGACATGCCCAAATTAGCTGCAACGCAAAACAAGGAGAAAATAAGCGGTTTAGGAGAGCAAAAAGGGCGAAGGAGCATCACCTGCCCCAGGCCAACGTAGCAAGCGCCGTGATGACATTTTGCTGTAAGCTATCCGCAAACAGTAAATGAGTTCCGCAAAGCAAAGGGGCAGAGAAGCATACATAACAGCATCTATCTCATCCCACCGAGGAGACTCCGGGTGGCAAATGTACAAGTCGCCGAAAGTTACGATCTTCTGCATCTCGGTGTGCCCGAGATGGCCAATCGCTGGTTTCAGTTATCAATCTGCATGGGTGGCGTACAAATGTGGCGTTCCATATCCCAAACGAGGGCGAAAACAGCATTAGAGTTCTGAATCAGCCCCACACAGCTGTTGGTGATGCGGGCGGGTAGAAACTGACGGTCGAGGGCGAAAATACGACAGTAGCCGTCTGGTTTTGAGCAAGACTCTACTTGAAAATATAAATGACACTCAGAGGTGGAGAATGAAAGAGTAGAAAGAGGTATCTACGCTTTTGAACCGTGCCAAAATACCCATTCTTAGTCTGGTGGACTTGAGGAGAGCCATTGACGGCAGATTGAATCAGATTGAATCCTGTCTTCCGCGATGATTACCGATGTCTGGACGGGTAGAGACGACCCGTGGCTCGAGGGACCGAACTAATCAAGGTCGAGATTGGCCAGTAATTTTGGATAGAAGCTCAGGAAGAGTCGACACCTTCAGTTGGGTTGTCATGTTTGGCTGTACAAGATGTGATTGCCAAACATGTACAGTTTCAACTTCTTTTTCGCCATCACTTCAACATCACTTTCAGATTCATGGATCTCCTTCTTGCTTCATTCCATTGGCTTCAAGTTTTCCTTTGGCGTAGCACGCTGGCAAACTGTTTACGGCCGTGATAATCTGAGATATCGATTCCGGAATTTCCTGCAAAACAGTGACACTAACCAAACACTGTCAGACTCAGTATCCCAAGAGTGTCATCTAGTACATCGCTGACACGGTATTGAATATCTGCGGCTTTTTTCTTCGTCGAGGTTTACATTTTGGTTCTCCTTATAACGATTTTCTGAGCCTTGCGTAGGGTGCCAGCCTGAAGGAGGCGCAGTAGGCCGCAGGGAAAGCCACTGTGCATTGGGACTATTCAAAGCGACTCAGAGGAAAGAAAACCCTCTACCAATGAGCTTTGGTTTCCTCTATAAGCTGCTCAAGTCCAGAAGTTTGCGTCTCGCAATGGTCACCGGTTACTTGTCTTCACCAACCTTGCCAACATCTCGGAGATGAAGTTGAGGCGGACGGTATCTTTTACCTCTCCGTATGGGTTTCGGAGCGCCGTTCTACGGTCGTCAAAATACTTTCACTTTCTTCCCTTTTGGCATCAGCTGTAGGTGACATTATTGAATGCAGACCACAAATCTCCTATACTTCCTCTCACGTCTTCCATTCACTTCAATATCAACCGCAAGCTTGACGGAAGGGAAGAAGATATTCACGGTGCGTATATAATCCGAATGTGCACTCTCGCCGTCCTGTCAGTGAATTGCAGGCGGTGTGACAGGACAATTACATTACGACTCGATGAAGGCGACTGGATACATGGTACAATAATAAAAAGGTACATCTTCCCCAATTACATCTGTCCGTCTTATACATATCAACTAATGTGTCTCAATCAGAGCCCCGGGGAGCATAACAGCGGGGTCTCGGACCCTTATAGACTCGTCAGCGCAGGAGATCTATACTGCGATGGAACCCTGACCTTTGCACAAATCGTGGCAATATCAACTTCTTGCCGAATCAACGGCCGAGTATCGGTGGATGAAAACCCAGTGACTTCGAAAGGCATAACGAGGACGAAGTACTGGCTCCGCTAATGTGTGAGTGCGACAACTTCAAATTTGATGCTATGGTTCACTCACCGTCAGCGTGAAATGGGAAATCAACGAGGTGGGTTTCAGGGTCCTGGCCAGGTGAATCTCGCCCTCGAATCTGCGACTACCTTGACGCTGATTTTCCACGCTCGCTGGCCACCACACGGCCCGACCATTTTCTTCGAAGTCCTCGATGGGGCGGGAGGGGTTGCTATTAAGCCATGGGCTCGACGACGAACATTTCACTTCGCGATATAAGCGAACGTCGATGGATGTCGGCGTGCATAGCAGATTTAGCGCTTGCAAATCGCGACAAAAGAAATCGATGGAGCAGGGAATGACGCTTCCTCTTGTATAGGATAGCTTAAATATGTCAGTGTTTTTTCCTGCGCCGACTCAAATGACTCACTGGTTTGGACAATGAGAACTGGGTGATCGGTTCAGCCATTAACCGAGATTCAACCAAACAGCACCGGAATTTCTACGCACGACACATTGGACTTCGGCCGTTCGATTTTTGAATACCGTTCCCTTCACGGTGACCGCGGGACAAGTGTGCCAACCTTCTGCGTCAATTTCAGGCCCTGGAATGGGTGTGTTTTCCTGATACGCGAGTTGCCGCAGTAGCGACGGTGGATCCGGTCGTAGAGCGGGCACATAAACGAACATAGTTCTGAGTCTAAAGATGCGTGCCAAATCAGTGCGTGGATCTTTTAAACAGTTCCGGAGTTACTCGGCGTCATCCCGGAATAAAAGTGCACTCCGAGTAATCTTGGCCAAGAGATAGTAATGCGCACTGCCAGTGATTTTGGCGCTTCTTTTTTCCATGAAACTCTGAGGCAAAATGTAGGTACGGACCGCGCCAGGTATTCGGGGGTCCGCAAGTACCACGTCCCTGGGTATATCGATCGAAAACGGCCAATGAAATTCGCCAGACAATGAGGGAGATGCGGCGCCTCTTTGGTTTTTCGACCAGAGTGGGACGGAGATGTCCAGGAAACATAACGTGTTCTGTTGTTGTGGCCCCGGAATTATTTCACCTCGTACCTGTGGTGAATAGTCAGTTATCAACGTCCCCAGACTAGTTGAATCCTCCCTCACAATAATGGAAACCTCCGCGATTTTCTGGTTGGCCGGGATATTCAAACTGAGCGCGCCGGTTATTTTATCTCCCTCCAGGTAGGTTGGTAAACTGCTTGGAGCGGGTGCGCTGCTGGCAAGCGTCAATGTAGCCCAGGTTTTGTTTTTCTTGTCCTTAAGCGCGAAAATATGCTCTGTGGATCCCCTGGACCCACTAAAAGCACGTGTCGCCATGGCATCTGCAGCTCGGGGACTATAGGCCGGTAGAGACGCAGAGACCGAAAATGTGCCCCGCTCATAGACCGGTGGGGAAGACATGCGCAAGAGTTGCGGAGTTAGAATAAAGGGAGGGCATCAAAAAAAAAACCCTGGAGAAAAAACGCTTCATGTATTTAAGCTTCTGTCAACGGGATACCGATCTGAGATGAATTGCCGCGATCCATGAATAGGTTTGTGGTAAGAACCCGTAGTCGGTCCGCCTCGGGAACCGGCGCTTGATCTCGACCGTTTTTGACCGCGTCAAACCATTGACCGCGCCAAATACTTGCCAAGTCGATGTTTCATCTCTCGCGCAGTCTCGCGCCTAGACCTCTATTCAGTATCCGGCTAGGCTAGCTTAACTACTTGTGGTCGGTCCCGCTTCAAAAAAGTTTTACTTAGTTCGAGCAACAGTTTCCCCATCCTCTTACTGTCACGGCTACCAGTCACCCAGACTAGACCTGACTGTTTGCGAGGGAGGATCATGATAGCCGGTCAAACCGCGACGGAGAACTGCTCAATGAGCCAACTTCATGTACGACAATCAAACGGCAATCTGACAAAGAAGCACGCCACGCCAGAAGACCACATATGTAGAAGATTGCCGGGTCTATTTTCTGACGATACTCTGGTTACCTATTATTGAAAGCACCCGTGCGCATCATGTTAGATCATGTTGCAACCATAGCCAGCTTCTTCAGCCCCAATTTGCATTACTAGCGATGCGACGTTTATAGGGAATCCGGGATTGCGTTTTAACGGCTATCTTTCTCGTTGTCTTCCGCTGCCAACGGAGCCAAGCTAGGCTTCTTGCACTCCTTGCGACCTAGTTTCATCTTTGATGTCAGGATTTATGTCCTCATTGCCAGATGGAATCTTTTCCAACACGCTGCGGGCGGTTGAACCACCCTCACTGTTTTAACTTTTCTCTGCCAGAAGACAGCCCACATGCACCCACCATTGTCATTAGGGACTAAAGGGACACTAGTTTTTCTGGACAATTGTCATAGATACCCAACCAAACCGGACTATCCGCGGACCACGTCGACCCGAAAGTAATTCCCCCCAGTTCCCGCCTCAGTTTCAACTAACCCCACAGATCCGTATTGATGCGAGGTGAAGAACAGCTCGCAGAACCACGTTATGTACGGGTGCGGTTGCAGCATTTTGGGTAACGGCGACTTGAATTACCTTTGACAGTCGGGTTAAATCGGTCGAGCTCGCGATCGGTTGAAGTTGAAAACTCGTCTTGCTTGTAATGTTTCTCCTCGAACATCATGCATTAATATTCTGTTGTCATCTACTTCACAAATACGACTCCGCGTACGAGCCCACAGCGGCATATTATCGGCAGAATAGGTGGGAACGGGCTTCGGGCTTCTGCGCGCGTCTGATTGATTCTTGATCTCCCCCATGTCGTCAGTACGGTTATTTTAATTGATTATTTTGCGGGTATTGCACTTGAATGGCCGCCGGAGTCGTAGTTCGATTGGTCTAATTACGGTATGTGATAGCCGAGCTCCCTCCTGCCGAGAGTCAAGCCGAGAGCCGGGCCGACGTCGCTATATTCTGTGGCCTACAACCTGAGCACTAATCTAAGGATTTAAAATGGCAAAACATGTTAAGACTTTATACAACACTCAGGAGGTCATTTTTGGATCGAAAAATGACAGTATATGTCCCACAACTCAAGGAAACAAAGTCTTAGAGAAGTCAAGTGGATTCATCCAGAGTTGGGGTAAAGAATCTGTGGAAGCTGAATGTGGTATGCGGATAACTCAAATCCATATAATAAGAAGGTTCTTCCTGTGGGATCCGCCTCAGAGCACTACTCTTGCTCATGCCGTGGTCCCAACAATAGCTTTTAAACTCCGGTGCAACGGAAGGTAAAAGGAGTGCGATGCATGCATAAATCACCCTCGGTATCGTATTACAGGAAGAGAAACCTCCGGAAACCCAAAAAACGTGTGACTTATTCCTCACCTATTTTACATCCCAGGTACTTAGAAATAGCGGCAGAATGGTATACTATTCCAGCCCGAAGAATGCTTCAAAAAAATACTGTTTTTGTATGGAAAGTATCAAGAGTTCAATAAGAACCTTGCTAAGTTTAAACCCCGGCCAAAAAGTGTATATTCTCTTCCAGCAGTGGTTGAGCAAGCCGGAGGAGCCGCACGGCAGAGGCACGTGATATTCCTTTCGGGGAAATCTAATTAGACCAATCGAACGGTTCCTCATGGCCGCCGTACAGGATTGAATACGGAACACACGATGTCGGACGTCGAGTTCTGAGACAGTTTGACGCTGTTTGACGGCTACCCTTCTGCCGAGTCGCAAGGGTCTCGCAGGGTAGACCGTGATGCCGTCCGGAAGCCGTGTGTTAGGAGGGACAGCACAGACCAAGGTAGAAGAACATGGATCGCGCGGTCCGCAGTGCGACCTCGCGCAACCTCTATTGTTGGCTAATTATTATTGAGCCCACCAAGTCGCAACTCTTATTCAGGACTGTGTTGAGTTTACGGCCCGGTGGACTTAGAGCGCTGGGTCCATTAGACGAGATTTCTCCGAGACGTTTATACCGTCTACGAGTCTTGGTCGTTGGATTTTTCGCATTGGATAGAAGCTGTCTTAAGAAGCCCTGAATTGCGCCGGATCAGTCGCGCCGTCCTTTCGAGTCGCGCCGTTGCTTTTCTAGAATTTCAACCAAATTTTCGCTCACCGCGAGCAACTGCTGGGAATCAAATTTGTTTCCGGGAAATCCCACTAATGTTCGTTGGCATGCTTCCCAACTGGGTTAGCTTCCCGGAAGGGATCAGATCGCGGATGATGCATCCTGCGGGATGCGCGGGTGTGTGTGTGGATTGATATTTATCGAGAGAGTCGGAAATCGGCGGGCAAACACCACTCCAAAATCTCGCCCACATCCTCGCCCTCAGAGCAAACTCAAAGCCAGGCTGCCAAACTATGGTTGAATGTAACAGAATACGTAAAAAATTCTGCGCCGACTGCCCTTATACGGCATCCATGCAGCGATTCCTGATCGAAATCTCCTGCTGTGTAGCACTCGCCAGCGCGGGAGGCAGCGGGCCACTCCCAGCCAAGTTGAACTTACGTTAGGATCGGCAAACGCCAAGCCAGTGATCACCGGCAGGCTGCAGCGCAAGTTTGGGATCGACAAGGATCGGCGTTGTTCGAGTTTTTGCTCCCTGTGTAGTCGCGCAGAAATTCTACCACCAATGGCATATAAAGAACCCCAAGTTAGTCCGAAAATTTCTCACGCAGATCGTGAAACCACCTTCACACGGACCGTCCGGTGTTTTAAGACGCAGTGAGGCGTAGTCTTCCTGAGTAGTCAGACACTATAACAATTTTTGGCATGGGTAGGTAGAGGCGGTACGCATATGATCATATCTCAATATTCTGGCCCTCCAGCCACGCCTTGGCCTGTCTAAGCAGCAGATCGTGTTGCTCGCCACGTATTCCAGGCATGTCCCGCTTGACCTTGATACCCGGCATGCACTCCTCCTGGCAGTATCCCAAGTATCTATATCCCGCTGGGAACGTCCCAAGCTTATCGTCGTCGATGACAGGAACGTGCCTCGGGTCAACCGGTATGAGCTTGTCCTTCTCGTAGAAGTGCCGCACGAATCGCGCGCCCCACCTTCCTGCGGAGTCTTTTTCGAAGAAAAAGCAGAAACTGTAACCGGCTGCTTTTAATACCCGGGACCAGAAACACCCACACATTCGACACACCGGCAGTCAGATTCTGCGTCCACCAAGATACTGCGCGACGTTAGGCTTGATTTTACCGAATTAAGGGAGAAGACGAACCTGTCGGGAGGGTAACGCGAACCGTTGGCTTATGGTCGCTTTCATCTTGACCACCGCACGGTTTCCCGCCAAGTCAACAGAGGATCCGTGCACCCGATGCATAATAGAAGCGCCGCTGTCCATCCCGTCCTTGGATGTTTCGATAAAGTCCTCGATGGAAATTCGCCCGGTCCACGTCGTGTACACAAAAGCTCCCGGGTGGAATATCGAGCGGAAATTTTCCCATTCCCGAGCATCCCTTACAGAAACCGAATGAGTGCGAGCCATTCGACGGGGCCCAATGGAACGCCAAGTTCCTGGCTGCGGAATGAATAGAGGATACAACCCACCTGTAACAAGGCCAACCCTCTGCGAGCTCGCGTAACTTGAACCGCTCGAGTACCAGCTCGTCGGGTCCGTTGTTGCGCACGGCGTTTGTGGGGCGCGTCCCTGCCGGGAGAGAATGCAGCCCGGGCAGCCTCGCTTTGTGGTGGTGGTTTTCCATTCAGAGCTCAACGGACAAAGTCGGAGTGAGTGAATGGTAAGGCTATAAAGGAGGCCAAGAGAGGGGCGTATTTATGGCGCAGGATTACCTGACCCTTGATATATAGGATTGCGAAGTCCGTCCCCAGATCGGAGCGGCTGCCAGTAGGATAGGCACGATTGGTGGGGAGTGTGACGCCATTGGATGCTCGCGTCTTGCACTAAATATATTTGGCATGTAGAGATACAGAAGAGCAGCCAGCCGCCCACAGCGTACGTTATTTTATTCCCTGAAGCCAACCAAGCATCATGTACATACAAAAATTAAAACTAAATATCCTGAATTGACCTGTCTGCGTTCGTGTCCATTTCCTACCTAGCCTCGAAAGACTCCCTTTTTGAGGTATCAAAATTTATTGCTGTGCTCGTGCCAATGTGGTTGAGGTGGCAATTCCTTCATACCTTGCTCAGCGCTCCGCAAGACATAAAAATAAAATAAAAACAGACTGACCTCTGACTCCAGGTCGGCCGCACGGTCGAACAGCCACGCGTTTGCCCCGTTCTGGATGAATCCAGACACATCGAACCCGTCCACAGACAGATACACCGACGGGTCCACCTGCCTGAAGCGCGGCTGGAGATCGTGATCCAGATGCTGCTGATTCCCGTCGAGCGGAGCGCTGCTGTACCCGTAATCTGCGGGAGCCCAACTCATGGTGCCGTCGCCCGCGGTTGGATGCGGTGGTGGAAGCGGCGGAGACCAATGCTCTTCCGCAGAAGGTTGCGAATACTCGGTGTGCCTCCCGTCAGTGAAATGGAAGCCAACGGTGCTACTGCTGGCGGACCTAGAGCCAGAATGCGGGGGCGACACGCTGGAGAGCGACGACGGCGAGGAAAGGGCTTCGTCCGGCTGTGCCCGGATGAGCTTCGTCGACGTCCCGAGCAGATCCTCTGGGTTGCCGCGCATGTTAGATGTCGGAAACTCCAATTTCGAGCCGGCAGAGGGTGCCGGCGGTCGCGGCTTTTTGGTATTTCTGTAGGCCTCCATCGTCTGGCTTGCTTTCGCCGCGAGCCATCCGGCGCGGATGGCAGCTGACTTGGCTCGCTCGCCGTCTGCGCGCTCGAACAGCTCCACCGCAGCCTGCATGCTTTCGAATGCCGCATGCGAGAGAGGATGCGACGGCGCGACTATCACCAGGACGGCTTCACATACAAAAGCAGTGAAACTGTGAAAGACCCAGTACCACATGCGACTTGTAATCGCTAGATACACGTATTTTAGCTCGCTGCCGATGTAATTCTCCGAGTCAGTTACCTGGGTGGAGCGCGAACAGTCCTCGTGCCACATTGATAATAGCCCGAGCAGCCTGAGAAATTCAACATCAGTCTACTTCACGGAGGAAACAAAAGAAGCTTTATGTACACCGTGGAGACTGGCGATACTCGCAGCGTACCGGGAGTTGGCCAGATTCTTCGCGTTCAACATCAACGCCCGGCAAAATGGCCCACGGTGCAGATGCAGGAGAGTCAAAAAATACATGTTCGCAAGCGAGGCTATTTGAGCGTCTCTCCGCATGTCTGACTCGGCACCCGTCGGATGCGCAGGGAGCTCCCTCACCGGATTCTTGACCGCGTCGCAGATTATCCACGCAGGCAGCTCGGTGTAGTGCTGGTTGATTTCACGGTCGAGCTGCATGATAACTGAGTAGGCAGGGTGCTTGACGCTGAAGACGAGGTCCACAATCCTCCCGAGGAGAATGGCGAACCGGAATTTGTGCGTGTGCCAGCGGGTGTGGGACCAAGTTGAATTGGTGACGTCGGTGTCTGATGGCAGTGGCGTGTCGCACGACTGAGGCATCTCGCAGTCGTCTGGGAAAAATGGTTCAGTTGTTTCTGAAGGTGTATATTTGAACCTGAGGCTTACGGTGGTTGTCGCTTTGGGCGTACGGGCGCCCGAAGGTGAATGATTGCTATGCGCGAGATTTAGTTCGTCTGTGGGATTTCCAGAGCCGCACATACCAATCGGTCATAAGTATGGGTCTCCCAAAATACTCGTCTCCGCTCTTCTAGCTCACGCTGGGGTAAGCCCCAGCGGGAGCCATCCCGATGACACCCTTGTGCTTGAATGGAGCGCATTGCCATCCCCAACATCTGCCAGGCGGAATCGCCGCCGTTTTCGCCCCTGGTGCTGAGGCAGTACAGCGCCATCAGGTGCAAAGTTTGAACCGCGGGGATTGTGTCGATCTTCAGTGGGATGGATATGTTGAGGGCGGTAACCGCAAGGTCATAGAACTCGGACGCTCGGCTGCGGACGCTATCGACGGGAAGGGAGAGGTCGAAGAACATGCCCAGGGAAAGAACCGCGGAACAGAGAGCAAGTACGTGCAGGTTTGCGGGAAGGTAGACGTTTACTGCGTCGGGGTAGATGGCGGGTAGGTGGACGGAGAAAAATACATTTTCGGGTATGATCTCATACCTATGACGACGTTGAGCTGGCAAGAAGAAAAGAGGATGGAGGCGCTTGCATAAATGAGGCGTTTTTGAAGTACAGACGGGCGATTCGGAGGGCCTCGTCGTGCGGCGGAAGACAGACAATCTTTGCCATTATCTCCGCTTCCGCCTGAGACGGGCGCCCCGAGGATGCAGAAGGATCGGCTGCACTCAAATAAGCCCCGAAGAAAGGATGCAATAATCCACCCACCGATACTAGAGTCCTGAGCAGAATGTTCATCGGTGACACAGTTGAAGCGGAATTCACATGCTTACCTGACCGCGACCAGAGGTATGGTCCTGCGAGTTTCCTCTGCTATGTGTCTGATTTGTATTCATCTTCCACAGGTCTGCATTCAAATAGGCTGCACCACCCGACGGACCCACGTATCGAGACCGGTTCTCGACGTCGATGGTCAGGGTCCCGAACCCCAGGGTAACATCTGTGGTATCCACAGGCATTGTCACGGGCTCTTTCTCCGTTGTTGGAGGCGAGGCAGAACCCGGTACCGACAATGTGCGCTGCCGCTTTGTCCGTCCCTCGTTTTCCTGCGATGGCTCTGCATTGACGCCAGACGGACCAGGAATACTGAGCCCGGCTCTGCGTGTCCTTTAGTAAGAGGATTCCGTAACAAAAAGGACAGGACACACGCTACCAAAGTCGCCTCGAGCTCTTGGATCCGCTTCGTCATTGCGTTGTCCCGCGCAACAAACATCGCGACCTCCGAGTGCTCCATCTCCCCACCCGCCTTCGGATACGCTGGCAGAGACTGCTCCAGCCGCTTCAAAAACCCCCGCTTCCCCTTCTCGAGCGTCCCCGTGGGACACAGATTCGCGCATCCCCGTCGTATACAGGACGAGCAGGGGAATATCCTTTTATCGTCGGTATCACCATTTGTGTCGCGTGGAAGCACTCACCGGTCACACCTACAATTCTCGGTCACCATTACCCTCCACGGATTCAAGCGTAGCGCACCGACATACCTCAGCTTAAGTCTGCGGCACTCCGCGCACGATGTGATCTGGGATTTCCTTCCGTTGTGGTTTGGGGTGGCGCTGGAGCCTGGCGCTGGACTGGCTTCCATCGCTCTCTGCCAGTGACATCACCAAAGCAGAACAAGCCGGTTTGTACTTCTGAGTGGGAAAGGTGGGAATTGACCTAG
Organism: Mycena olivaceomarginata; assembly: GCA_029378375.1. Taxonomy (NCBI): domain Eukaryota; kingdom Fungi; phylum Basidiomycota; class Agaricomycetes; order Agaricales; family Mycenaceae; genus Mycena; species Mycena olivaceomarginata. Next base: position 255,321 of record JARKIC010000212.1, on the reverse strand, counting down.
ACACACGTCACCCGGGGGCATCAACGGGCTCGGTGAAGGAGATTACCGTACCAGTGGGTCGCGCGTTTGCCGCGTCACCCGTTCTCCGTGTCGTTAATGAAGCCGGGTTTTATTCGCCGTGATCGACGAGTACTGTGAGTGCTCAGGGTGGAGAAACGAGGGATTTTTGGCGGTCTAATAGAGCATATTTGCAGAATTTTAGCCGAGATTTTGCTCAACTCTGATTGGCTGCTCCACACCTCTCGACCAATCAGAGGCTAAGCAAAATCTCGGCAAAAAACTGCAAATATGCTCTAATAAAACGAAAAACTCGAGGTAAATCCGAAAAAGGACTCCGCTCAATTGCCGACCAAGGCGGCGCATGACTAGGGAGAGGTGCCGAGGTGTCAGATCGTTGTTTAGTTTATACAGTTTACAAACTTCTACAACATTTATTTTCTTGCTCTTGGTCTAAACCTAAAGGTCCACCTTAACGACGACCTCCTCGCCCTTGCCTTGGATCTCGCTCAGAGAAGTGTAGCCGGAAAGCCCGAGCGTCGTGTCGAGATCTGCGAGCGTGTGCTTCAGCACCTGCTCGATGCCGGCCTGGCCCGCGACGATGCCACCGTAAAGCCACGGGCGGCCGACTGCGCAAGGAGTCAACGGGAATGCCGTCGGAACGAATAGGTGGAACACGCACGTAACACGGCCTGCGCACCCAGGGCTAGGGCCTTGATAATATCTGGGCCGGTGCGAATTCCAGAATCAAAGAGGACGGTGAGCTTCCCGGACGCTTGCGCCTCCTTGACGACGGGCGAGCGCATAATTTGGGCGAGGGCGTACAGAGACGGAATAGCGCCGTCAACCTGGCGACCCCCTAGAAGCGTGTCAGCCCTCTCAGGCCACTAGATAGATATAGGCATAGACATACCGTGATTCGACACAATGATGCCGTCCACGCCGTAGTTGAGGGCCTTCTCCGCGTCCGGGACGCTCTGTATGCCCTTGAGCACGAGTGGGCCCTCCCAGTTCTCCCGGATGAAGCGCAGGTCCTCCCACGAGCGGAACAGACCGGAGTTGCACTCCTTGAGCCACTCCATCCCAAGAAACACGCCGTCCTGCACCTCCTTGTCGCCCGCGAGGAACGCTTTATCCGTGGCCTTCGAGTCGTACGGGAACTTGGGCCGTGGGCTCTTGAACGGCTCGCGCCCGAAGCGGCCCATAAAGACGGGGTCGGACGTGCCGACTTGGACACCGACGCCGTGGCCAAAGGGGATGTACGACGTCTCGAGGTCGTGCGGGCGCCAGCCGAGCAGCATCGTGTCGAGCGTGACGACGAGGGCGGTGAAGCCGCTCGCCTTGGCGCGCGAGAGGATCGAGAGCAGCACCTCCTTGCTGGCGGGCCAGTAGAGCTGGTACCAGCGGTGCCCATCTCCGTTCGCCTCGGCGACGTCCTCGATGGAGCGCGTCGATGCCGTGCTCATGATGAACGGCACGCCCACGTTCTTGCCTGCGGCTGCTGCCCCGAGCTCAGCCTCGGCGGTGAAGATGCCTTGCACGCCGATGGGCGCGATTAATATCGGCGACGGGAGCTTCACGCCAAAGATCGTGGTCTATCCCACAGATAAGTACCCACCGATCAAGGAAACGGAATGCGATGGAGATACCTCGAGACTTCGGGTGCTCGCATCCACCAGCATGCGGGGGACAATCCTGTACTTCTCGAATGCCCGCAGGTTGGCGTGGTACGTGGAATTGATGCCGGCGCTGCCCCCAGCATACATGAAGGCCCCTTGACGAAGGGTCAGCGCGAACGCATAGATACAATGCGTCACTTCTCGCCTGGGTAGTCCTTGAGCTTCTCCTTTGCTTTGGCCTCTATTTCATCGAAGACGACGGTTCCAAGGGGCTCGACGCCTTTCCTGCCACGGTAGATGTTGAGCATATAGCCGCTCCATGCTTCGTTTCCATTGGCGTTCATCGTCGCAGTATATTCTGGGGCAAGCTGAGCAGTGAGGAACAGGAGTACTCGTCAGGTGGGATTTGTTATCCGATCCCCCACGGACCCGGTGATTATTGTCAATCACATCTTGAAGAGTCAAGGCAGCAGAGCCTAGAACCAGATGCGATGTCGAGTGGCAGTCGGTCAGACTCTGTCGCTTCGTTCAACTCTGCAGTTCAAGACGAAGGCGAGCCGGAGCTTAAGATGAAGGCGAGCCGGAGTTTGAGGAAAGACTCAAAGAGGTAACAGCAATAGAGAGTTTCGGCAGTTTCGGCCGAAGGTGATCGTCGACTTCGTGTCTTCGTGATTCGGAGATTCGGACGACGATCCGAGACCGGACATCACCGAGAGCAAGTGTTGAATTCCTGGTTGAATTTTGCGGCAAAACAACACAGCGCATTTACGTGGGACTCCCTATGAGAGTTATTTTACCGACACGTCTTTCAGATCGGACACGATGTTAATTTAAGCACACATGTTGCGAGCAAGTCGAATCTGTTACAAAAATCTGAACTAATTTTCACAGGGTGAATTTCTCTCCAATTACGTCCTCCGTAATCGCCCATAATTTCGCTGCAGTCTCCTACATTATTGTATTAGGACGATGGCATCAAAATAGGAACAAAACTTGCTGGGTTGGAAGTATGCAGAGCAATTGTCTCGGTGGCCACCGTACAATCCGAAAGATATGCACCGGGCGTGGCTGGCCGACCGCATCAATGAGAATCCGCAAAGAAGGAGAAAAAATCAACTGACCGTCGAGCCTCGGGTCAAACGCCGCAGTTACGGTTCTGCAGACGAATTAAAATCACTTCACACCGTGACGGATAATGCTGAATTATTTTACGTCGCGGCTCCTTGGGGGATCGTCTTCCAGTTTGGGCCTTGTGGGCGACGGTCAGCGGTGAGCATACCTGTGGAACGAGGTTTATCTTAGATTAACCGAAAAAATAAATCCGCACCCGCAGCCGCGAACTTATCCATGGTCTCATCGTCCGAATTGATGTTAGTGAGGATGACTGAGGAACAGAGTTGAATGTCCTGACGAAAGCAAACCGCATATCACGCACTTCCGGGGTGGAGACTGAACGCGTTGAGTTTCCCTCCAGCCCGCTTGGATAGCTCGCGGCCGAAGAGAATGTTCGCGCTTTTGGCCTGGAAGTAGTTGTGCGAGCCTTTGTACTTCTCTGGATCCGCGTTCGCAACCATAGTCAAGTCGATCCCGGATCCGAATGTGTGCGCCAGGCTCGCGACGATCACGACGCGGGGGGTGTAGCTTTCAGTACGGGCTGCGAGGAGCTTCGGCACGAGCAGTTTAGTTAAGAGGAAGGGCCCGATGTGGTCAGTTGCGATTTGGGTCTCGAGGTTGTCGACGGTCAGTTTGAACTTCCCCGCGGGGGCTGCAGCATTGTTGATCAAGACCTGGTGCGCCGCCGTAAAGAGATGAGCAGCAGATGTATAAAGATACTGTACATGGAGCGGCTCTGCATATGCGTTAACTTCCGCTGCAGCCTTGCGAACGGCCGCCAGAGAAGAAAGGTCGAGAACGAGCTGTCGAATATTTGCACCGGGTACCTCCTTCTTAATCGCCTCTTTGGAGAGCTTCAACCTAGGGAGAGTAAGTCGACGGTAGGAACCGGTGAATTATACTTGCCTCTCGGAATTGTAACCGGTGATAATGACGAGGTTTGCGTATTTCGCGAGGACCCGCGCCGTTTCGAACCCAATTCCATTGATGGAGGTTCCAGTTATCAACACTACAGAAAACGTCAGAATGGCCGTCCCTAGACCTGAGTTGGTGGTCCCCACCATTTTTGCCCATAATTTGGTTGGCGAGGGCAGTTGCGACCTCTTCAGCGGTCGTGGCGGCGGTGAACGTGGGGAAAGACATGATATCAGAGAAGGTGGCGATGAAAACTATACATCGGTCGGGGCATTTATATACGCGGGACGGATATGCAATGCTTAGTGAGGCTTCCTAACCATGAGTAAGGAATGGGATACCGAGGAGGCTGTTCCGACGGGATTTTGCTCGGCGGCAATTCTTTCGGCGGCGTAACTCTTAGCGGCTGTAACTTCTTTTTTTCCCCCTCGAATTGTCACAATCGTAAAGGGGAGAGAGCATAATAGGCCGAGGGAGAATTGATACTGAACTCTGGAGACGAGGGTAATGGAGATGATTGGTTGGCGGAAAGAATTCCCAGTACATCTGCGATCAGCTTCAAAAACAGACGCCTAAGAGGACTCGAATCAAGGAGGTACTACAGGTGGTAGGGTAAAGGCATACCATGTCGATTAATCGTCGGGATTCACATTTTGAACTCGATTATTGATGCCCCTGTGCTTAGTACTGGATGCTCTGAGGGTGGTGATACGGGCGGGATTTGGGGAGTTTAGACGAACCGGCCTGTAAAAATCTCTCAGGAGAATCGGTGGAATTGGCTCGAAACCAATCCGACGCCATGGGTTTGTTCGTGAGCCAAAAAATTGGAGGAAAGGACCAGGAAAGCAGCGACCCTGGTTTTTCTGTGATTATACATCCTTCCGCAACATCCTCGTGCGGTTGAAAAAGGAGAAGCAATTTTGTCTGCCTCAATCGATTTAGCAGATCCCGACCTCCTGGGTTGTAGTCTTGAAGAATTTGAATTTCTCTCGAGTCTTTATAAAATTAAGCATGTCCGAAACCCTCAGACTCCGCCCGGCAATCTGGGCTTTGAAGCGGCGTGTCATGCCGGATTCTTCAGACTCCGCTATCAGCGCGTCGGCACCACTTGCCCTCATTTGCTAGGATCCTCAAAGCTAGCGCCTACTAAATCAAGCGCCGGACTCAATTCAATTCTAGCTCTTCAACCGAAGTGGTTCGCGGCCCACTGCGCTACCTCGGAGTCTCACCCGCTTTATGACCTCAGCCCTGTTACGCCCGGGGACGGTTGGTTTTGTCACACCTAGCGCGCCAAGCCTTTCGCGTTAATTGGGCACTGATTGGCTAGTACTGGTGCCAAGTATTGAAGTGCGTATCGGGCCCGACCAAAAATCAACTGCCATCAGAGTTGAGTCCATGTTCTCAAGACGTTTTCACCTTGTTTCCGAATCACAATCCTGTGAGGAAATGGCGGACTAGTACTTGGTCTTCTCTATATTTTATGAAGGTAAATGCAGAGTTTCTGGACTCTGTGGGACGCTCTGGCACTGAGCAAAAACTCGAACAACGCCGATTCTCGCGATCTCGAACTCAACCCGCCGGTGATGGAATCAACTAACTGGCTTGGCGTTTCCCCGAACCAACGTAACTTCAACAAGATGATCGTCGTTTCAACTGCTGCGGAGTGACATGCGGACTCCGGGCCACAATACCAGGGGCGCTGAACAGAAGTATCTCTTCAAATAATTCTTGCGCTTAAGACAAAGAGATCCAATTGTTCACTCGCTAGTAGCGACTCTACGATGTTTACCACTCGTCTCCCGGCGTTGAATGGGAGTTACATTGGCTCAGTCGGCCTGAAATTTCGGCCAGAAGATCGTACCCGCAGTTTCATGCGTTACGGGCATTTGAGGCCGGTTCTACCTGGACTCCTAGCCACTTTGAGACAGTCAAATCTCCATGTACATTGATAAGTCAAAAGCTGATCCTCCCCCTCCTCATTTCCATGGCCTTCCTGACCAATTCGGCGCTGAAATCCCTTCCACCTGCCTGGAGACGACCATTCTTTGCATTTTTGGGCGGAACCTGCGTCTTGATAATATTTTCCTTCAATTTCATACATAACCGGCTTGCGCAGGCGCCGACGTCCTTCACAAATGCTCTCGCGTCTGTCCCCGAATTTTCGGACTCCCTTCGACTGGCGACTGCGGATCCGGACTCCTGGATGCAGCTGAGTTTGTCTACTGTACCGACTTGTATGGTAGCAACCGCCCAAGGAGCGTTACGCAAAATTCAGGTTACGATGTAGCAATGGGTTGCCTTATTTGGCACCGTACCTGCCTAAAATGGTAATTACGGCCCCGCAGGGCCGAAAAAATTCCAAATTCAGCCCGGAAAAGTTGAAATTTCGGCGTTACGCTCGAATTTAGGCAACATTTTTGCCCCTGCGTTATGCGTTACGTTGCTACCATACAAGTCGGTACAGTACTCTCAATTCCGGAAATTTTTTGATTTCCATCGCGCCTCGTCTTTGGCGGCATCAAGCATTGCGGCGGCAAGGTAAAGAACATAGGAACAGAAGACTCAGCTAGCCGCAGGGGCAACCATCCCGCTGACTTAGACCTTGCAGAAATCACGATCCAGTCCCAATCTGGGCCACGGCGAAAATTTCGACCGCCAGTTGAGTCGAACTGGGTTAAAATCGGCAAAGGTGAAATCTCGTATGTATGGAAAGCCGGAGCATCACGCTCTGAAACGAGTGATGTTATCAGTTACGGCATGATAGCCGAAGCTGTGCCGTGACTCGTCCCAGCGTGATTGCTTTTGTTGTAGAGTTGTTCATGTAGATAAAACCAAGCGAAATACTACCAGGGACGGAGGGCTGAAGAACTGTGTCAAATTTAACCTGAAAGAGAGGCACAGTCCCGCTTTTTCGGATTTTGACAGCATCATGGACGTCACAAAGGATAATGTGAAGTGCTAGATGGACTTTCGGGCTTCCTTGAGCTCTCATCAGGTGCTTTATCTTGTGATCCTCATCTTTGCATTAGTGTGAAGCCTCATCCTTCCATTGATTTCTCATTCTTGAATTTTAAGATCAGTTCAACCATCAAGTCACTGCTCACAGTTGTAGAAGGTGAATGTTCCCGCTGTACTACCTAATTTGATCTGCAGGCCTACAGGGAGGGGTGTTCCACCAGTAGAGGATCTTTAGTATTGTAATTGGGGTGTTCTGGCCAAGGGAATTATTCAATCCAGATGATATATTGAAGCGCTGTCGTCAAGCTAAAATGATATTCCAGGCCAAGAGGCCAGCCGGGAATCCGGCATATTTGAGCCTGGAGCATACTAACAGTTGAGGAACCTCAGGAATACTCACTATAACCCGTTCTCCAGTCATGTAAAACATGGCATGTATTGTTCGACTTACCTCGGGCATCTCGGGGATATCAAAACCCGCGCTCAAGGAAATTACAGGATGCCTTATCGGGCGCAAGACGATGTAATTGAACGTTTTATATCGATATAGATGTCATGCGACCTTAGGAAAGTCCTAAACTCACAGGATCAACCGTCTCTGTGCCTGTGCTTCCACAAATATTACCTCTTCGCGGTTTTAGTCACTTCTATTGAAAGGGGATAGAAGCCACCGAATCAAATAAATTTCTGAGCTGCGTAGCGCTACTCAGAGCCTCCACCGGACACAATAGAGCTAGTTTGACACTGCAGGCAAAGACCGATGCATGTGGAACCCAAGTGCATTACACGCATGTGTTCCACATGTGGTCGACACATAGAACAAAGGTCTCAATCATCTTTATGGCAACTTTGTTGCTGGGGCAGGTTCAAAGCCCAAAACAAAGGTGCCAAAGAGGTGATTGACACCTTTGTTCTTCACTGATCCCAGTCGCCGGCCACATGCATGTAACGCACCTGGTTTTCAGGTGCCTTGGTCTTTGCCCCCAGTGTGATCTCAAAACCAATTTGGGAAGACAGCGGCCAAACGTTCGGCATTTGATCAAATCATTTGTTTCAAAGCGTGGTGCTCCGGCTTTACGTATGCATCTATTTGGCAGTCGCTCACATCCGTTCCAGTGTGTCGTGCAGGATGGGTGCCGCCATTGCAGCTGGATTTATGGGACGAATTTTTTGTATGTGGCCTCTCAATCTCCTGGTGTTTCCATCTATACCGGAGCGAAGTCATATCTTATACAAGTGAAGTATTCCAGGTGTGAATGAAAAGAATCCCATCTCATGACTCCGCCGTGTTCTATGAGGAAGCGACAGAAGAAAACTGGACGGTGTTTGCGCGGGACGGGCGAGTTGCGGCACAGTTAATTTTACAAAGATGGGAAGATAACAAGATGCATTTACCCTAACCGAGACTCATTGAATGCGTTCAGTACGGCGGAATTCTTGATCTCCAGACCAGACCACGGGTGCTCTTTGGATCCATCCCGTAAGCATTCGATTGGACACCACACTCCTATAAAACCAAGGGAATGTATTGGACGGCTCCCAGGCTGTTCGCTCCCCATTCCAATGTCGCAGTCCGCCCGCAAGGACAATGTCCATGTCATGATTGTGCACAAGGTCCCCCCGCACCTTACGAAGCATGAGTTCGAGCGGAAGCTCGAAGCACTCCTTGACGAGGTGGCCCTACTTCTGGTGGTGCAGAAGAATGTACTCAAGGTTGAGATGGTGTGTATTCTTGTCACTAATGCAGCACAATCTAGACCTCCGCGTGGTGGACAGATCTTCCAGGATGACGGGGTGGACGAACACGTCAAAAGCTTTTGGGTTCCCGCCACGAGAGCCAGTTGTTTTCGTCGCCATTCACTGTGAGGTGCGTCGTGCAAAATCATGTATCCAGAATATATCTGATCTGCTACATGATTCCACTCAGACTGCAGACCATTTTCTTGCGGTGGGTCCGATCCTTTCAAGATGTATTTAGAGCCTTGAGATCCTATTATAGATGTTGGCGGCACCCGAGTTCCGCCAGGCATTCGAAAAGGGGAAGGAGTTTGGACTACAAACCTACAGTTCTGGCTTTTCTGCCGAGGCCGTGGCGAAAATAGACGATCCCGCCCCTCAGGACGCTGCGCACCTCGTATGCGTGTACAATGTCCCGCCCCATATTTCCTCGCTGCAACACGACCAAAAGTTCGAAGACTTTATCAACAATTTTATCAGTGTTCCCGCAGTCCAGAAGAATTTTATTAGATTCGAAATGGTGCGTTTTGGTCGACCGAACACATTTGAGTGCATCAACAACTCATTGGTATTTCAGTGGCAGCCCAATAACATGCTTGACGACCACATTCGGGCCTTCGGATACTCGGAAGCTACGCCTACATTTATCCATCACGCCAGACTTGGGGTACGATCTATTCCATTCCAGCAGCACCTGATCCTGAACCGCTCGTAGAATTGGGACAGTGTGGAGGAGGTATTAAAGTGTCAAAACTCCTGGGATCTGCCTGACGAGTGTTTTTCTTTTCAGATGATGACCGATGCGGCGGCCCAGCAGAATGTCCTGGACGCCGGAGATGACGGGAAGCACTTCAATCTCAAGACAGACGGCTACGTCTTCCACGCCCGGCTCGTGACGAAAATTGATAACTCTTGAACGGATTGTTCCACTCTTTATTATTGATGCCTTTTTTCCGGATGGACTCATGTATATTAGTCGACTTTCCGTCCGAGAATCTCAATAAAAGGAACGGTGCAGTCCTGGGTTTTAACAGATCAATTTTCTCTTTTTCCTGTTTTGTCCCACTGTGGGCTGCCATTTTCGGTAAGGAACGACCATATAAGGCCGACAGGTTGACATTTGGTACCCTCATCTGCCACAGAAGAACATGTACGGCAGCTACTCGTTTTTGGAAGCGGGAATTTAAATACCATTCCAGGCGCCATTGCGCTCGCCGCCGAGCCGACGGGGTTCAGGATTTGAATTACAACAACCTTCGTGAACGCCTTCGGCGTGGAGATCTCGGGAAGACTGAGCGGAGTCAGTACAGCGCGGGTGCCTTCACGTCCATATGGATAGACGCGCAAGGGTCACGTATTATTGTCCATCGCACTGTGGTCACAGAACCCCCTGACTTTCAGGGTACAGTGGCCTGGATTTCACCATTCACTGCCTTTCATAGTGATTTATTTTTCAGGCATTTACAATTTCACATACCCTCGGAAAGCACATTTTCAAGTGCATGAATTTCACGATCATTTAGAATTATTTTTTCAACACAGAAGTACATGAATTTCACAGCCTAGATATAGCAAGCAACCAATCCGAACTTCTTCAGAATTGGTCAATCTTGAGCCTAGTATGTCCGAAAAGTTTGAAAAGTTCAAAATAATACCTTCTACCATGAAAACTTCAGGTAACTTTGATTTTCAACTTGTAAATACGTGAACATCAATCATTTAGTAGTCCATAATCTTGTGACTGCTCAATACCTTCGATTTAACCTACACTTAACCTTCCTAGCTAGGTAAATAAGATAATCACTTACGGTCAATAGTTAGTTAGTAGTTAGTAGCTTAATATTAGTACCCTTGAGGTTGCTTTGAGGAAGTGTTCAGTGTACTTTTTTTGCCTTATCATTTGATGAAAATGCTGTGAACTGCTGCCCCACTGAGTGCTCAAACTCCCTAGTTTGATGTTGAAAATCACTGAGAACATAGTGAATAAAGGTAGTGAAAGAGCCGTTTCAAGGGGGGATATCCAGGTACTTTCAATACAGTGAAAATCACGATGCCTCCCTGAAAACTCACACAAAAAGCCATGGATTCAATTCCAAATCACCGTGAAAGACTTGCCTGAAAGTCAGGGGGGAATGCGACCACAGTGTCGGTCAGTACCGTTCACTGTGTTACGACCATGAGCGCAGATGGTTCCATTCTTGCAAACATCTGCGATATTGTCTCATTCACCATACATAACACAAAGCTCCTAGGTAGGAAATAAAAAATAAACATGACTTCAGTTAATGCAACTCCGGTATGAATTGAGGATAACTTGAAGTGTGAAAAGTGGTATAGGTGTACCGAAGGCATGAGCGATGAAGAGACGAAAAGGAAGTGTCAATGGCAGAAATGTAACACAGTTTCGATGAGCGTTGAATGCATAGCACACATCAGAACCATTGAATGCGATTTCGGAACCTTAGTATGCGAGGCATTGTGCGCTAATAGTAGTAATAGGGGTTGTTCATCGAAAAAAATCTCAAAGGTCGAGGATGCACACTCGTGAACATAACCGTACTCGTTAGCACACCCCACCGTCTTGGGATTTGCCGGATCGGCCACGTTGACAAAAATCAACCTACACCGCATGCACTGTACAGGAGGGCATGTTAACGTAGACTGATAAATCAAGTACAATTGAGAGCATACTCTGTGCGAGGAAGGCACCGACGGCAACGATGAGATTTTTATCTGCGTGAGACACCAGGTTGTGAGACGATCCGGCAGGAAGACCGCTATAAAGGGATGTCAAGTCTTGATGAAGAATTCTTTGGGACTCTTGAACAAAGACGTGTCGAGCAGCTAAAGCGAACCCCCCCCTGAGTGATATCCCAGTATTGTATATAGGTGTACCTTTGTTCAGTTGAAAAACCTGAATCCCATGCCCTGGAGCTTCGCTACCAAGGCATAGTTTCCGATAACTTTCATGTCCTCCAGATATTCGTCTCAGTCTGTGTGGGTAAGCGGCCCAGATACGCAAGCTGTCCCATGGAAAGTCACAAACGTAGTGCCCCAAAATTGCCCGATGAGGCCAAACTCCCGCGACACTCCATCGCTGGTGTGCACCCAGCCCCAAATATCGTTGCCAAGGTCGGTGGTACTGCCCATCAAACCATGCGGCGTGAAGGAGTACAAATCGAGGTTTCGGCGTGAGTAGGTGTTATTTTTGTCTTTGCCGGCGTAGCCACCGCTGCAGGGGGTATACTCTGTAATAGAGTCGCCGGCTGGGCACATCTCGTCAACGACTGACGTCAGTGTCGCCATCATCGCCATGTGCACCATGCCCGACGCGTACTCGTCCGCAGGCACGAGTGGAACGTAGATGAGGGGCTCTTGGTCACCCCTTCGGACACCATATTTCGCAGAAGTGGCGGAGCTCAGAGAAAGACCTCCCAAGAATAGAGCACTGGAGAGTAGCTTCATTGTTCGTAGTGACGGTGCGAGAGAATACTTGGTTTACATATACCTGAATGAAGGACATTGCAACATACAAAACTAGCTTGGCGTCTTTTGAGCGTCCCGCGATAGTTGGTCGGCAACGCCAGGATCACATAACATCGCGGTAGGTGTCAGGTTCATGGCATCGCGCAGCATCACGAATGTGTACCAGTGGGCGGGTGGGCCGCAAAGGGCCCACCACTTCAATTGAAAAGTGGAACGGTGCGCAGACTCGCTGGTTGATTTAGCTAAGTCGATGCCACACTGTTCCAACTCTAAAAACTTCAAACACATTTTAACAAAGAAAGAGAAGACCCAGCGGTGCTGCCGTGTCATGACCCAACGGTGAGCCATCCCGTCGAAGAATTTCATGGAATTGGAGAATCTGCTGTTTCGGCCTTGAAACTTCGCGACAGAATTTTCGGAGGGTTTATCTGGAATTTGGAACCGAATCACGTGGGACAGGGCACGGCGATGTATCCGATTCCAAACCCCACCACTGCGGGACCCACCGCAGCATCCTGGTATCATCGGCCTGGGAACTAATTTCTTCTCAGTCAGCATCAACCCACGAATGACTACTGCGTCAAGAAGCTTCTCGAACTGCACCGATTAGACGCCGATGAATGAATGAAAGGGCACAGTCTTTTGAAATAATCATAGAATACAACAGTCGACAGATAGATTACCTCTGCACCACATTACTGGGCATTTCCATTTTTGCTCAGCCAGGTGTGCGCCGACTCGAAGCCGTTTCGGCCTTCCTGATCTGCGACGACAAAGTGAGCTTCACGCATGAATGGATGGATGGATGGGTCTGCTTACAATCCCGCAGCGTCTGCTGGATCTCTTCCTTCGTGTTCATGACGAACGGGCCGTACTGCACTATCGGCTCGTCAATGGGCTCGGCGGCGGCCTGGCCAATTGCAGGTCAAGAGACGATAATTCAACTCGGAGCCAGACGCAACTTACCAGCATGAACTCGGTGTCTTCGGATCCGGACTTGAGCAGGACACCGGTTTCGTTCTGGTTTGCGGAGAGCACGAGTGTGTGGAACTGCTCCTGCGGGATGGACTCGTGTCCAACGATGAGGGTGCCTTTCAAGATGTAGATGAACGCCGTCCAGCCCGAGGCTGACGGATAAGAGTCAACGTCGCTACAGGTAGGATGCATGGCGACATACGGAGGTCCTGGAACACGCTGACTTGATCCTTGGAAAATATGTAGTGGAAATACCAGCACCCGCCCAGCGGTCGCACAGGCGGACTCGACGCCGTGACTCAAGCCAACTGATGACCTTGACACGGACGGGGCCCTCGGGGCCTTCTGGGTACGCGGTAGGGATCCCGCTGGGGGCGAGCTCCTGGTACAACGGCTCGACCATCTTGTACTTCTTTCTGGAGGTTGACCCATAGTTGAAGGCCTATCGGGTCTGGATGACCGTCGCCGTGGAACGGCATTTCCGAGTGGATTATACCACGTCCCTGAGGCATGGGTTACGGGGGGGTGAGGGTGGTTTGAAGAAGGGTGCTAACCGCTACCATCCACTGGACGCCACCAGTTTCTATAACTCCTTTATGACCCATCGAGTCTTCATGGCTGCTCGATCTGCGCTGGAATTATGAGGAAACATATCTAATGAAAAGGGAGGCGCGCACCCTTGGAGCATCTAGATCAATATTTAGTTGAGTGCTCTCTTTGCAGAATAATACTGAAATCCTACATACGTAGGTTACAGTCGATTGTCCGCGATGCGGGTGATCGGGAAAGCCTCCAGTCTTCCTATACATAAAAGACTCTATCAGCAAAATCCGGCGCTATTTGCAAGACCTACGAATGAAAATGGTCCAGCATGAGGAATGGTGTCAGATTCCGCACTACAAGAGGATGGATTCAGTCGAAGTTCTCAGCCACAGCATAACAACACCACGAACATCCGGCGGATCCGATACTTCTGCGAACTGAATGAATGTCAGTAAATCACATACAATATCCGTGCGGGACAGTGTACCCATTGCTCCCTGCCCTTCAGGGGTCTCGATAGCGAGGACTTTTCTTCGTCACTGCACGGGATATCGATGTTGCAGACATGATATTTCTGCTTGGGTTGTGGAATGGGACGGCGAGGTAGGCTGCGAGGGAGAATACGAACAGGGAGACAGCCCAGAGCGCGCCTTTAAATGGCATGCAACTTGGGTTGCAGTGAGTAAGGTCATAGACGCTGTCAGACGTATTTGCTAATCTGACCAAGCGGGGCACGTGATACAGTATAACACGTCGCGTCAAGACGCGTCCCTGTGGTTAAGAGGAAAATGTACGATTTATGCCTTGAGAAGCGCTTCATATGGATCAGCCAATATTATTCTGCATCAGAAAAGTCCTCGTGGGGATTGTTCTAGTGCTGATTTTCAACTTCAACGGAACACCGCTCGGAACACCGACAGATTTATAAGGCAAGCATACAAGACGGGCACGCTCGGGACTCAGGTAGAGCCGGCGTATTTAAGGACAAACAAACCCCTCTCAATGGTATTGACGATGAGATTATCCGCTTTCAAAGTAGGGATATACACTCCACGCGCCCGCCGTATTCTGCGACGCCATTCACGTCGTCGTCCTCAGGGTGGACTGGCAGAATCAAAATGTCAGAACGCGTGCGGCGAAAGAGTGAAAATACGCGCCATCGAAGAACGCTGCCTCAAAGAAGCCCGCACCAGTGGGGTCCTTTGTGACGCTGGAGACGTTGACGACACGGAGGCCGCTATTATAATTACTTTCATAGCAAAGGCCGTTCTAAGAAAATCATGAGAATGACAAACGATAGAAGGAGCTAAGGAGGGACTTGCAAGGACATAGAGATTGTGGTCAATCGAGACGGCGGGGGACTTGTAGTGCCCGGTGAGAACCGGGTGCTCGAGATCGGTGATATCCCAAATATAGGTGACGGTTTTCTGGTCTTCAGCCCAGCCTGCGTACCCCGAGAGTGAGCGCGGCGAACAGATAAACAGCATGAAGGACAAACCGCGGGACTGAGCCTCATCATCCTCGTCGTTCAAAAGTAGGTGCGTCTGGTTCTTCTCGTCGATTACCCATCCCTGGTGAGAATAGCTCACACCGTAGTACGATGTGGTTGAAATTATGAGCGGTTCCGCGGGATCTGATACATTGTAGATGGTGAAGGAATCCTCGTTGAAGCTGTAACAGACATCGGTGCCGTTGTACTTCGCATGAGGTCCGTAGTAAACGAGACACTGAGCGCTAAGAGAATCGTCAGTCCAGCATTTCATGCCAGTGTAGAATTATGTACTCGTGCACGTATCCGTCTGCAGCGGCACATCCAGCGCTCTTTGGGCTCGAAGGATCCGTAACATCAATGAATATCAATCCCGCAGCACAGATGCTGCGCAAGAAACCGTTAGAAATAGATATAGAAGGGCATCGTGACCCACTCCGTGCGAGGAACAGAGCCGACGGCGACGATAAGATTTTTAGCAGCATGTGCCACAACGTTGTGAGACCTTCCGATAGGAAGTTCATCGTAGTGCGCTGTCAGGTCAGTGTGAATGCTAAAAGTCTTCGGGCTCTTGACCAAGGAGACATCGAGGAGCTAGATGTGCAAAATTCAGAACGAATAAGAATTGAAAGCCTTCCGATGAGAAGGGTATGTACGGACCTTCAACAAATCGAAGACTTGAATTCCATGTCCTTCAGCTTCGCTTCCAATATACGCATAGTTTTCCGATAACCTTGATGTCCCGCCAGATGCTCGAGACGGTCTGAGTCGCCAGTCGGCCGAGATACGCGATTTGCCCATTAGCCAGAACCTCCACAAACGCAGTGCCATCCATCTGTGCAACCAGCCCAAATTCCCGGGTGACTCCATCGTCGTTAGTGTGCGCCCAGCCCCAGACATCGTTCCCAACGCAGTCAGGTGCTCCCCATGTCCGCGTGCGGCATGAAGGAGTACAGATCCAGGTTCCGGCAGGCGTACGTGTTGTTCACCTCCGTCCCCGCATACCCGTCCACGCACGGCGTGAACTGCGCAATGGGCTTGATCCCCTCTCTGGGCTCAAATATGGGATTGCCATTCGAGTCGAGCCTGCCGGCGCCGTTGACACCACGCATCTTGTCGACGGCGGCCATCATCTTCTCCATGAGTATCTCGTGGACTTTTCCCGACTTGTAGTCGTCGGCGGGCGCCAGCGGGACGTGGATGAAGGGCTTCTCCTCCCCGCGGTTCAGGACATCCGATTTGGGGGGGCTGGCGGAGACGAGCGCGACCGCTAGCGAAACGAGCGCGACTCCGAGTCGGAGTTGCATTGTCAGTGGTGGGGAAAGGGCAAAGACGAATTTTAAGCGGCAAAGATAGGTAGATAGTAGATTAACCGTTCTTTAAGATTTGCTCGTTCGGCGGTGCAATTGCTCCATTTGGCTTCATCCTCCGTTCTTCCTCTCCTCTCGTGCTCGAATGCTTCGCTCACCCCCATTCGGCCCTGCTTTCCCTATAACTGTCAACTGACCAAACATTTTCCAGCCTCCCGCAGTCTCAACCGCAACTGTCGTCCTTGGCAGCAGTAGGAAAGCTTCGAGAGTGGATTAAATTTACACTCGAGAACTGCGTGCCACTGAACAGCTGACCCAGGCGAAGCCTATTCTGGACAGGGCGCAGCGGTTCGCAGCTGTCGTGGCGTAGGCGCAAAATGATTGTATTGCCCTCGGGCGGCAGGCCACGTAGTCCCCGTTCTCATTGTACAAATCACGGTGTGTTCCCCCATTTGCACTGGCACGGAGTGTTTTCGACGTTCTTTTCTCACACAGCAGCCTGCGCAAACTTCGTCGCCGTGCACTCATTCCCATTCAGGCCACATTTTCCGATTCTGCGGACCTGCGGAGTGACTGCGAACTGTCCGACGGCTGGACAGATTGGGACGTTCGGGGTGCTGAGGCAAGTCGGCTTGCGAAGTACACTTTTTGAAGTGCTCGCGGTATATGCGACTTGCGAGATCTTCAAACCTGCCGAGTATTTATACCAGGCGATGGAATGATACTTGCTTTCTTTCTCGTACTCAACTTTGGATGTCATACGACCCTGGGGACAATTGGTTGCTCAGGTTATCAAGTGGCTGAAGATGACGAGTATCTGTAGCATACATTAGAAGACGCGATGTATGTAGTACGGGCCCCGGTTGTTCCTTAACGGGACTGCGCCGGAATATACCTACCTACCTACCTACCATGAATTGCCGGAGGAGGAGGAGGTATACCGGCGCGGTCCCGTTAAGAAACAGCCGGGGCCCGTACTACATACAAGTGTCAATTGTATGCTACGGATACTCTCATCCTTTCACCATTTCACAACCTGAGTACCCCGTCAAACACCTCCCCAGCTAGGTCGGTAATAAAAAGTGAAAAAAATACCGGTGGGATAGAGATGCATTCAAAGCCCCAGCGCGGCCTGGTGTCCAGAATTGAGTATGAAGGATGATTTACTGGTATTAATGCAATGTGCTGTATGTATATCCTGCAGGCCTGAATATCGGCGTAGTAGGAATAATGAACGAGGACATTGTAAGTGTACTTGGCTAATCGCTGTATAATATCGAGATTCCGCGTCTGTATAAGATATTGTATAAAGTCGTCCATGGATGGCCACCTCCGAGGGATAGTGGGCAGGGTCAAATATATGTCCATGAGAAAGCACTTCCTCATCTCGACAAGTGTGGGCGCGCTGCACGTCAGTAGCGCATGGCCCTCGCTCTCCACATCAAGCAAGCACAGGCGGCATAGCCTTGTATGCCTGGGGATGGGGGGCATCAGTTGTTCCTGGTAGCGGAGTAGTTCAATCACCAAGGAGTGGGAGGAGAGGAGGATGCACGTTAGGGCCTTGCGGTGCGCCGGGACCGGGACCCGGAGGTATAAGCGAAGTTTCATAGCCGCAGGGCTTTAATCTCCCGTCAGCGGTACGCTCGCTCAACCTTGTATGAGGGGCAGCCGTCCCGACATGCTGATAATTTGCTCTCCAATCCAGGTAGAGCAGGAGGCATTCAGGCGGCGCTTAAGGTCTGCAATACCGTCGGGGTGAGGGAGTCCATGGACAGGAGGACAGGAACAGGGAGGTGAGATAGCACGTAGGACAAGTCCGAGAGCCAGCACGGCAGGCCGTCACGCGTGATCTGAACGGAGTCTCGGTAAGCGACGCCAGCAAGATGGGTTGGTGGAAGCGACATCAGGTGTGATAGATAGCCGATAGCGAAGGATAGTCCGCCTTGAGCGCAGGGGAATAATACCAGTTTCGGAAAATAGGATTGCAATCACAGAGCGTCTGTTGAGGCCGAGGAGTCGGCACAGATATTTGTTCTGGACATCCTCCAGCTTTGACACGTGGGCGTGAGTGACGGTCCAGGGCGACTTCGCACCCAAATGTGAGATGCGGATCAATTCGAGCCATATACAGCTGAATACCCTGCATGAGTGCCCATAGATTGCCAAGCCGTCGTTTACTTGAAATATCAGCAGGAGTACAACCTTTTTGGGCACCGCGTAGAGGTGGTGGGTGTTCCGTATCTGTACAGTGTTGGGTTCGTACACGCAGCCGAGGACATGGGTGCTGCCGAGGACGTGGATGAGTCTGTGTTGGATGCGCCTGTTGCCGGGACCTCTTCACCGAGTAGCGTTGAGCCGCTAGATCCAGCCCACCCCGAGTCGGTCCCTGAGGACAACAGCGGTACGGCAGAGTACTTCGCTCGGTTTGGTCATCAACTGAGGGGATGGGGGAGTAAAGCATGAGCAGAGAAGGGTGCAGCCTGAACTAAGGAAGAGCACAGTGTATAGGGATTCAATAGTAAAAGCATAGATGACCATGTGACCATGGGTATGAATACAGAGAAAGTCGGACAGCGTCTGAGAACGTATCAGCTCAATCCGGTTGTCACCGTGCCGGTAACCTTCCTTCCTTCCTTCGCCTTTTTTCGGTGCGATTTGGGAAATTTGCAATGGTGCGGGTAGAATCAGGAGAGCG
Organism: Mycena olivaceomarginata; assembly: GCA_029378375.1. Lineage (NCBI taxonomy): Eukaryota > Fungi > Basidiomycota > Agaricomycetes > Agaricales > Mycenaceae > Mycena > Mycena olivaceomarginata. The sequence continues at coordinate 236,484 of JARKIC010000212.1, read as the reverse complement.
GAATGTCGCCCTGAACGTCCCGAAGAGACAGGGCACAGGGAGGTCCTGCCCAATGCACGAGCCATTCTAATGGCGAAAGGCGCGGGAGGAATAAGAGGTGTTTGGACATGCAGTATAAGCAGGCCGGCGAGGGGAAGGAGAATGATGGCGAAGAATTATCGAGCGCTCCTATTATGAGCGATGGCCACACATTAGGTGGGATGTAATATCTGCGACCGTTCTGAGTACACCATGTCTCCCTTATGTGCTCAGGCTATGCCCTATGCATCTGGGTAGTACTGGTCTCCTCTTTCTCAGGTCATTAAAGTGTGGTAGGTGATGGTAGTGGATCGTGTCATGGGTCAAAGAATACTCGAGTAATGTCGCAGAGGAAGATCTGGTGTACAGAAATTGACTACGCCGCAGGGCGACAGATCTTTGTCACACTGCGGCCACGTATGGCTTTTACACATATAAGAGACAGGGTTCCATGTCATCCTTTTATCCCCCCACACTTGCTTTTGGGCATGGTCTAACTGTTACTGGTTAATTCTGCCTTCCCCTCATTCTCATCTGACTTGATGGGTCCTTTGTTGCTTGACTTGGGTCTTAGCTTGGGCGTCACCGCAATTCCCTCTGTGACCCAATTTTTTGCCTACCTTGCGGCTTCAGGTTCCGTCTTTGGGGGTGTCTTTGGTCGCGTAGCTTGGGTCTTTTCTTGGGTGGGACTGGATGAATTAGCATGGCCTACCTTGGGACTTTGAATTCCGTCTTTGACCCGTGATTCCCGCAATGACATAAATGAACCAATGCCTGTGCGCGGTCTCGAACGAACAACAGCCTTGGACAGAATTTATCTGGACGATGCTGGACTAACTGCTTTTGGAGGACAAAATTCTGATGATGTATAACATTCGTCCATCGGTATTCGGGTACAGACCGCAGTTTCTTTTCTTACGCCGAAAAATTTGACTTCCTGTCAGAGTTAGGCTGAACCTTTCAAGTTTCATGTCAGAACCGCCTCAATGGCTAGAAAGGTCGGCTAATCCCCCTCCTGCGGTTTTTTAATTTCCCAGTGATATTCCATACATGATGTTATAGTACACTCAAGGGTGTCAGGTTCTAAAATTTCCGACACAGGGTCGGAAAAGTGGATTAAGGACCTCGACACCCCTCCCTCCCTATTAGCCGAGCATAGCCACAGCCAGCCACGTCCAAATCCGGAAATTTTCACCACTGAACCACCAATTTCGGCCGCTAATTGCACGACGTGCTCTGGGCTATTTTCTGGCAGACCAGTAGCAACAGGACAGCAACAGAACTAGTTATGTCGCCTTTTACGAACTGTCTCACCCGCATTTTCAAGGCAATCGTCGTCACAAAACCAGTTAAGACCTTCCATGGTCTTCAGCCCAACGCAGCACAGGTGAGCCTATAAAAAAGCTTCCCCAGTTGATATTCCGTACATGATGTTACAGTACACTCGCAATTTTTTTTTTAAAATTCCAAGTTCGTCTCACATACCGGAGCGAAGCGGAGGAGGTCTATCTTGTAGTAGATACCCACATCAAGGCGCAGCCGTGACTGCGCGCCGTGGCGGCATCTGGCGGCATGTGGGCGATTTGAAACCGCAAAACGCGGTCACATGATTCCAAGGTTTCGGGTGGGGTGACTCACACATCACTTCCGATTCACGAACAAAATTGCGAGAAATTGGTTTGCAAGCAAGGGTACATACAACACTGGTCTGAATGTGAAGTAAGCATGGAAGATCAATTAAAACTGCTTGAATAATCCGTCCCCCGGGCTCCGAGCCCGAGTCGGGGCTCCTGGCAAATAAACTGAAGATCATATGCATCCTGATTCCTAGGACCCTCCGAGCCGGAATATAACTCCTCGCCCACCGCACCGTCTCCTCCCGCGCATTTAACAAGGGATTAAACGGCGCAAAGTCCCACTGCCCATATGCCCCTCGCACTTAGCTCCACCCGCGGCGCGTACATCGCCGCCGCCGCGAGGGACAGGTAGGTGTGGTAAAAATCTACGTGAAGGTCAGATTTCGGAGCGAAGATGACTTAGGATTTATATATGGGCAAATGGATGGACCGATGGAATGAGATTAGTACGATTAAACACAGACATACCAGGAGGGCTGCCCGGGTGCCTTCGCGATCCCGCCGAACGGAAACTGGCACGCCGCAATAAACTGCGTGAACGTGTACGCGTTGATCTTGTCGTGTGCGCCGAGGATCTGGGTGTGGGCGTCAATCCAAAATCAAAACTCAATCCAGATGGGAGTATGTAATCAAGTGAAAAAAAAAAAAAAAAAGGTAGTGAGGCGCCGAAGGAGTGTGAAAGAAGGGGTGGGCGCTGTGTATCAGCTTATTCCACTCACCCTCGCGCGGCGCCGCCCCAAAAACAATAACACGCATCGGGTGCCTTCCCGTGCGGCCGCGGAACCCGCCCGAGGCGTCCTGGCTGTGGACGAGCCAGTGCTCCGACCGCGCCTTCTCCGCGGGGGTGAGCCGGGGCCGCGGGCCTGGGGGCGCAAGGTGCAGTGCAGCGAGCGCGAGGTATGTCGTACCCCCTGTCACAGTGTGGGTAGAGGATATTAGACTTTATTTCGGCGCGCCGCGTAAATGTAATATTTATGTACTGTACTTACCCTGTGCTTCGCACGAGGGGAGCTGGCCGTAGCCCCCTCGTAGGTCTATGTATGGTGCCGCACTTTCATGAGAAGGGGGAAAGAAGCGGAGGAGAGCTGTCGAATGGAGACGACCCGGCATGAATCAACAAAGCCTATCGCGCGTTCGACGTCTATGGACGACCAATCGCCTAGCAGGGCGCAGATGGCGAATGCAGAATACAGATTACGCAGGTCCGAGTCGCCACCGCCGTTGGGGGTACTGGAAAAACTGAGGCAGCGTCCATCAGAGAGACCAAAAGAAAAGTTGCAGGAGACCGAACCTGCCGTCGCGGTTCTGACACGAGCCGACGAATTGGAGCAGTCCCGGCCGGTTTAGACGCGCAAAATCGTCGCGGAGCATCGACAAAGTGAGTAGAGCGGTGTAGGACATGATTATATGAGGGCTGTCGTGGCCCGAGTTGGTCTGCGGGCGATAAATCAACGCTGCTGTGTCGGTAGGGGCGGTACACACCGACGACCTGGACATAAATGGCCCAGGTTTAAATCCAGTTCCATAGCGCCCGACTGCATTTATAAGGGTTTGAATGTCAAACAATACTACGACATACTTGCGTATTGCTCCCATATCCAGGTCTGCCAGGACACACGCTCCATGTCGCTGGTCTGGTCCTGGAGTGCGCCGAGAAGGTCGAGGATACCGACACAATAGAAAACTATGGCCATTCTAAAAAAAAGTCCATCAGAGTTGGCATATCAAAGGACGTGAATAATACCGTGAAGCGTCGAGGTCGACCAAGGATCCCGGAAGACGTGCCAAGGCATGTTTGGCGTGTGAGATGTGCGACGCACGGGCTAGTGGGGGGAGAGGTTCACTGAAGCGGCTCATGGCGGGTGGCTGGTGAGAGCGCCCTCCAAATTATATATACGTGGGTGGGGAGGGGTATAGGAAGACATGGAGGTATTTGCGGCGTCGATCATCAGCGGAATATGGTCAGAGACGCACTTCATCGAGGTGATTGAGGGGAATGACCTCGTCGTTTTCACAGACATTTGACAGGGTTCGCAGAGGCGTTCATTCCATGCTGTGTAGCGGTATATTGGACCGGGTGTTCCGGACTGTAAACTGGCTTCGAAAATGTGTAAGGTGTACGCTTCAGGAGGCATCCAATCGCGGGCTACATCGGCTCACCCCCAGGGGCCCGCGGTCATGCCTAGCTGGCCATACGATCGGCGTGCTGTACTCTTGGAGCGCTCCAGCGTTGGGCAGGTTGGGATCTAAGGTTAGAAGGGATGGTTGTCTCTTATCACCTGGAGGACTTTGACTCAGATCCCAACCTGCCCCGTTGGGATCTAAGGTTAGAAGGGATGGTCGTCTCTTATTACCTGGAGGACTGTTTGACTCATGAGGCAGCGAAAGAAGCTATGGACATCGATTGAGGGCTTAGATCTGGACAGCAAAAGAGGATCGAATGCCTATTTGACTTGACGTCCTTCTGGTTTTCATAGCGGAGGTTTATAATGCACCGCGAAAGGCCGATGACAGTCGGAGTTGCAATTGACTTCTTCCCGACTTGTGGGCCCAAGTTCTAGATACGGAGTCCTCGCATCGTCAAGATAAATTGAGAGGAGGTAAACGTTTCAAGCAACCTGAAGCCGCGAGACTGTAGGAAGTGAGATTTGATTTTTCTTTGAGACGGGCGACAAGGAAGCGTCATGACACCACTAAATGAATATGAATCAATGAAAAGACGAGTGCGTGAAGACCGGCCGGCGCCGCGATGAGGACATGAGAAAAACAACCAAATATGAATATGTAGGTTTAAGGGGAAAGGGTCGGATCGCTAGGATATTTTCTCACCGGAAAAGGTGGGACGAGCGAAACGAAAACACGGCATCGGACTCCAGTACAAAAGGACGAAAAGGGCCCGATGAGATAATGCGACCCGAAACAGCCAAGGGTGACAACAGGAATGTGTGTGGGAGCACGAAAAAAAATGTTGCTAAAGGAGCAGCGGGAATGAGGCCACAATGGAGGATTGAGACGCGAATCGACGCGACAGGGTGTATGCGGTCACGTGTGAGAAAAGATGCCATCAACAACCGGACAATGCCGAAGCTCCGACTATTAAAACTCGATAAGCAGCAAGTCTTTCTTCGCTTGGATGGTGGAAAATATATAACCCCCTCTAGATCTCGCTGTTGCTTGGTTGTCTCGAGTTTGAAGAGTCTCGGCCCCAAGTGCGAACTCAGGCTGGGAGTGGCTCTGTCGCAACGCGCGCCACGGATATCTTCTCGACCGTAGATCCATCATGGGTATGTTTTCACATGTGGACGCCGCCAGACGCCGTCTATCGTCCGGATATCGGTGAATCTGAAAGGAGGATTTTGAGAAGCAGCAGATTGGTCCGCTCGAGTCGTTTTGTTTTGTTCGGTATACTTCTGTTATCCTTGGCTGTTTCCAGACCCGCTGACCGTCGTTCAGATGATTATCCAGGAGTCCGACCGTTTTGAGTCCAAGTCAAGTCCAAGTACAGCCCTTGGTACCATTCCCTGGGCCTCCTTCTTCGCGGGAGGAATTGACAACAAGAGTTTGCAGTGATCGGCGTCTCCACATGACTTTTATCTGCCCTCTACAATCGACAATGAATAGCTCATGCGTCCCAAGACTCTCAATCTCAAATGTTCATGCGACTCTCCTCTCCTCATGACCCGGGCTATCATGGGATATTTTTACTCCCTCGCCAGCGTCGCGAAAGGATGCAAATGGCGGTACGCGGCAAGAAGAATCAAAAAGAAGCGTCGAGATGGCAAGATGGCACCTGAAGTTTAAGAGACTGTCGCCAACATCGCTTGCGCTCCGCTTTCCTGCCTGCTCATGAAAGTCTCCTTGATCACCTTATCCGCCCTCCTTCCTTCCGCCTTTGCGCTATGGCCCCTCCCCACCGGCCTTTCTTTGGGCACCACTCCCCTCAAGCTCAGCAAAGGCTTCGACATTAAAATTGGCATCCCCAACCCCCCTGCGGATCTCGTGGCGGCTGTCTCGCGTGCCAAGGCTTCCTCGCAAACGACAAGCTCCAAGCGCTGGTCGTCGACCGCGGCGCCTCCTCCGCGTCTGCGATCGCAGGCGCCAAATCGCTTCCTTCCTTGACGCTCTCCCTGGCCACCACCGCAAAGGGTTCGCTCAAGAGCATATCTGCGGAAGCAATCGCTCCGATCGAAAGTCGCGTCGAGGGGTACACGCTGACAGTGCCTGCCGACGGTTCCGGCGCGGTCCTCAAGGCCAACTCGTCGCTCGGTCTGCTGCACGGCCTCACGACCTTCGGCCAGCTTTGGTACAGCTGGAAGGATAACACCTACTCGCTGTCGGCGCCCATCCAGATCACTGACGCCCCCCATACGTACGTGCTTGCACTACATCCATATCCCCCCCTAACCTATATTTATCTTATCCGTAGCCCTATCGCGGATTTATGTTGGACACTGCGCGAAACTTGTACGTTTGTATCCGCTGGTGTGGGATACACATGCTAACAATCGCTCCGGTTCTAGCTTCCCGGTCTCCGACATGTACGCCCATATCTCTTGGCGCGGGATGCGCACATGCTGATCTTTTCCCCAAAAAAAGCAAGAGGACAATTGATGCTATGAGCTGGGTTAAGGTGCGTCTATCCTATTTCCTCAATCGGAAGCGATTTCTGATGCACGCCTGCAGATCAACACCCTTCACTGGCACGTCGTGGACAGCCAATCGTTCCCGTAAGTTCCGCCCTATCTCTGAGTGTTTGTGGCGCTCTGACTGACGCACGCCTTATCGCTCGCAGTCTGGTGGTCCCTGGCTACACCGTGCTCTCCGAGAAAGGTGCCTACTCCGCGAGCAAGGTCTACAGCCCCAGCGACGTGAAAGACATCGTCACCTACGCCGCGGCCGTGCGTCCTTTCCTCTGTCATGTCCGCGCGGCGTGCCCTTCTCTTCCCTTCTAACCCTATCCACAGCGCGGGATCGACGTCATTCCCGAAATCGACACTCCCGGGCACACCTCGGTCATCTCCAAGGCCTTCCCGGAGCACATCGCGTGCCCCGAGGCCACGCCGTGGGCTTCCTTCGAACGAGCCCCCCGCGGGGCAGCTGCGCCTCGCATCGGAGGCCACGGTCAACTTCACCGCCGGCTTGCTCAAGGCTGCCGCGGGGCTCTTTGAGAGCAAGTTCTTCTCGACTGGTGGAGATGAGATCAACGCCAAGTGCGTACTGTCTGCTTCATTCACGTCCCGAATGCGTTAACGATCGTTCGTTTCCCGTTTCTAGCTGCTACAACCCAGGACAACGAGACGCAAGCGAGCCTGGCGAGCAGCAACAAGACGTTCCTCCAGGCGTTGGACACCTTCACCCAGGCTAACCACGCCGCCCTGCGGTCTGTTGGGAAGAGCGCGGTCGTCTGGGAGGGTGTGTCCTCCGCCCCTGCCGCTCCAATCCATGGCTGACTTTGAACGCGCAGAGATGGTCCTGGATAACCCCGTCACGCTCGCCAACGATACCATCGTCATGTCCGTGTCGTCCTCCTCCTCCTTGTAGTGTATCTCCGTCTCACGCGTCCGCTGTGCAGGGTGTGGATCTCCTCCGCCGACGTCCGGCGGCCGTAGCGGAGACCGGATTCCGGATCGTGCACGCCGCGTCGGGCGACACTCTTACCTCGAGCTGCGGCCATGGTGGATGGGTCGGCGACTTCCCCACTGGCAACAGCTGTGGCGACCCCCCTTCAAGAACCTGGCAGCACGTAAGTCGTTCTCCATTCTCCGCCCTCCTCCCTCTTGCCGGCACCTACTCCTGCTCCTGCTGATGCGTCGCATAACAGGCATACTTCTTCGACCCCGTTTCGGAAACCTCAACGCCTCGTCAGGCCGAGCGCGTCCTCGGCGGGCAGAGGCCTCCGCTGGACCGAGCAGAGCGGCCCGGAGAACCTCGACAGCACGACGTGGCCCCCGTGCCGCGTCGACGGCGGAGCTCTTCTGGAGCGGCCCCGGCGGCGACGTGCAGGCGGCGCTCCCGCGGCTGCACGAGCAGGTGTACCGCTTCCGCCAGCGCGGCGTCGCGGCGAACGCGCTCCAGCCCCGAGTGGTGTGCGCTGCGCCCAGGCGCGTGCGATTTGGACGGGCGTGAGCGCCCGCCTGAGCTGGGCTGGGTTTGGAAACGGAAAGCGCGAAACAAAGTATCTATGTAACACGGTGTACTGTCCTTCTCCGGGCGTGGTTAATATTTGGCTAATTATTGGCTATTTGCGCTTTGCGCTACCCCCATGATCGGCCTCTATGCAACGACCGTATCTACGTTTCCGATCGTCGTCGGCCCAACACAGTGTTGTCCTCAAGTCCCTGACTGCTACTGCTCTCTGGTCTCAGCTGTGCGATTTGGGCCTAGCTCCAACTTGGCTCCTTACCGACTGGGACAGTTTGTGATTTTGTGACTACTCAGTATGTCGCTACTATGAAGCTGAACACGGAATGCTCACGGCAAGCAAATCCACGCTGTGCGCCAAGTATTTTCACATGGGTGGATTACAGATACCGCCAGCATTCCGAGTTCCACAGCGTGGAGCGAGTGTATTTACCGTGAGCATTCCGAGTTCAAGATTGATAATACGATTCTGCCAGGAAAACTACGGTATAAAACGGAGTGTTACCCAGCGAACAGCAAGATCATATCGACATGGCCATCCTCACCTCCTCCGTTCTTCGTACATTCTTCCTTCTGCCCGCACTGGCTCGGGCATCGGTGAGACCCGAAACTCGAGCTGTCTCCGACGCCTCCTTGACAGACGTGTCCACTGCTTTCTCCAAAGCGGGGATTGTACCCGGGCTTGTCCCTGTGTTCAAGCCCACTGGGCTCCTTGACGTGGTGTTCACCGATCCTACAACTCAAAAGGGCCGTGAATGCCACGCCGGGAACGAATTTGACGATGCAGCGGTAAATTGCAGTTACTTTTGTCCTTCTGGATTCAATCTGACACCTCATCCAGAAACCGCGGACGAGCCGAAATTTGTTCTGACGGTGTCTAATACCGCGACTGTATCTACTGCCGAATTTGTGATCGCGCTCGTTGACCCGGATGCGCCTACTCCGCAAAATACCTCGTTGGGGCAATTCCGCCACTTCCTGGGTGCAGGGTACCGCTGGAATGCCGACACTGGCGTCCTCACCAACAGCACGGCAGCTCCCACGGAATGGTTCAGTCCCGCCCCCCCAGCGGGCTCGGATCCGCATCGGTAACTCAAAGTCCTCTCATTCACATCAAGCGGCGCCGCTAAGAACGTGTGCCCAGATATCTCGTGTTGGCCTACGTTCAGCCGGACGACTTCGCTTCAAAGGTGTCATCGATACTTAATGCGACCACACCGCGGACGAACTTCAACGTGACCGCGTTCAGCAACACGCTGGGTCTCGGTGCGCCGTTTGCGGGCACCTTTTTCATCACCGGACCGGATTCAACTCCAACGTCGTCTGTTCCGTCGTCTGCTGCGTCGTCCGGGGCCAATGCATCAGCCTCGGCGACTCCGCAGGGCTCGGGCGCCACTGCTCTCCATTCTCAGCTCACTGTCACTGGGGCATTCGCCGCGATCATGGTTATGTACTTTCTGAGATAATCAACCTTTCGTACCACGTACAAAACTTCCCACTTATTCTACATTATTTTCGCATAGATGACCATAAATTTATCTCTTGCAGATTGGTTACTGGCTCACTGTGATCGGGCTTTCTCTCGTCCACTATCCGCAAATAAATTGTTCAGAAAAATTCAGCATATATATATCTCTCTTGCCTTCTTGGCTACGAGGATGAGTGGCAAAGGGTTTCGAGACAGTTTAAAACTTGAAACAGTTCAGATCACAACTTGAAGTAGCAGGGGATTAAAGGCGGTGACTGTATTCGCGCAGTTCGAGGGCAGGAAAGCGATCCTAATCAAATGGTCCACAAAGGCATGCGCAGTATCCAGAAGTGCGCAGTCTGCACAGACTTAAAAAGCTAAGTATTGAAACATCACCGAATCAGCCGAAGCGCAGTCGTACATTCCCCTTCTCTTCTTCTTGAACTCCAAACCTCTGTCGATGTTCATAAAATGTCTTTCATTCTACCGGTTCACGCCGAGCAGTATCACACAATTTGGATCTTGGTTGGATCGACGTCACCGCGATAACGGCGATTAAATTTTCAACGGGCACTGCCCCGATCGGTCTGCTACCCGAGCCTTTACTCAGCGCCGATCAGCACTGACATTCTGCTATAAACCGCCAACGATTTCTGCTCTCCCTCAACAACATGGCCTTGCAATACACATAATCCACCCACGCATTGCCGTCTCCTCGAACAACCAAATCTCTCCCCCCCTGACTTTCCCTCTCTGGCGCGCCGATATGAAGCGTTGCGCCTCGAAGCCCTCCTGACCTCTCCGTCAGCCTTCGGGTCCACGCACGCGATTGAGAGCAAGTTCACCCCGGAGGAATGGGCCGACAAAATCTGGCGGGACGACGCTGTTGTTCTGGTTTGTGTGGCCCACTCTGCCGCAGAATCGAACCAAACGCCTGGAGCCGCGCCAACCCTCGATGGCCAGTGGGTCGGGAGCGCAATTTTGCGCGGCCCGATGCCTGCGCACGAATACTCCCTCCCACCCGACAGCGGCGCCCCTCCCTGCGGCAGCGACGACACAGAGACGAAGTGGCAGATGACCGCCGTGTTTGCCTCAGCCGCACACCGCGGTCGCGGGCTGGGGAAGTTGCTCATACAAGCTGGGAAGGATTACGCACTGGCGCAGTCTCCGAGGCTGGTATCGCAGCGAACCGGCGAGTGTGAGACTCCGGGTGTTGATCCACCCCGACAATCTGGCGATTCTGTCGCTGTATTCTGCAAGTGGTTTCGTCGACGTTGCGCGCACCACAGGACAGGAAGCCTACCGGACTAATGGCGACCTTTCGTCCTGGGAGTTGAAACTACAAAGCCTCACGGATGAGATGAAGGTGTACTGGAAAACCGCAAAGGTTGCTGTCGTCATGGAGTGGCTGGGCGAGGTTGAATACTAGTGGTTATTCAAGTTGAACGCACAATGATATAATGCATACTTTTACTTCCGAGATATTCGAGGTGAGGAAGATTATACTACGTGAAATGGTTAATGATCGCCGTTGTGGTGTCGAAAACGCTGCAAGACCACAAGAGAAAAGCCCTCATCAACACCGAACAACCACTGGTGACACACTCAAGGCTTGTTGCGAGCTCGGGCAGGCGAGCTTGCGAGCCGCCTGAGTGGAAGGCAAGGTAGTGGGGAGAGGCGAGGAGGTGCGGGCGTCTTCGTAGATCTAGACGTCCTGTCCCGTAGATCTACCAATCTAATCGGTACAGCCACATCAAGTCTTTCGGCTCCCTCCACAACGTCGCCTCTCGCGTCCAGCATCCCTCCGCCCACATCCACGCGTTTTCACGAGCCCACCCACCCATCTCCTGTTTCCGCTTACGCTTGGGTTGCTTCGGGTCTCGTTCTTCGGGACCCGTGGCCGCCTTTGCGTACGGGTTCGGTCCCGTCCCAGTCAGTCCAATTGACCCAGCACGTTTTTCCGGGTCGCGTCGGGGAGCCTCGTGGGTAGCCCTGGACTGTCCAAGCATCTCCTGCCTAGTCTAGCGGTTAGCATCTTGATTAATAGGTTTTATTTTGATTGGGTGGGTGCCCGATCGATTCTCCCGGCGCTCGTTTACTTTTTCACCCCCGCCTACTTTCGTCCCTAATTTCCGCCATCGTTGCGGCTTGTAGAGAAGTACTTGCCCACTAATTTATCCTCAACTGCCCTGCTTTCGTTTGAACCTTTACCATCTGGAGAATATTCCGGAAAATACATTTGTTTCACTGAAGTCAAGCCCGAAATGACGGAGAAATTGTTCCCACCTCATGTGTTTCACCTATTTTCCACTCCTGTTGCACCGTTTTACGCACCACTTGTTAGCGGAGAATCTTCCGGTAAAACACATTTATTTCATGGAATCTGAGTGCAAGGGAAACCAAAAAAAAAAAAAAGGATGCATTTAAACTGTTCTATACACCCTAATATCATATATCCACCCGCAGATATTTTCTTGCCTCCTAAACGACTTGAGAGTCACCCGGAAACTGAGCCGAGTGTGGGTACTTACCATAAAAGGGAGATCAGCACGTGACCCGGAAAAACTTGCTGGGTCAATAACGGCGAGTTCCCGTCCCGCGCCCCGTCCTCCTCCGACCCGGCCTTTCCCGCAGCTCTCCGCTGTCTCGCGAAAGCCCCGCTCGGCCGGGACGGCCGAACCCCCCGCACACACACACACATCTTCACCACGTCTGCTTCACAGGCGCACAGCGCCGCTTCCCTCCTTCTCCCACACCGGGCCACGAGCTCCCCTGATCTACCCTTGCGTCTTTTATAACCGGAAGTGCATTGATCTTTGTCCACCCTCTGGTGCAAACTTCAACAGCCAATACTGAATCCGATTAGTTAGAGGAATTAATGGTGGGCAGCGATTAAAATGGGAGGTGATGGAGGAGAATGCATAACCACAGTAGTGGATGCAATAATCGATTGGTTCAGGCTCTTCGGTAGATTAATGAGCACAGCTGGGAGCAATTTCGATCTGAGCTCCATACTCAGTCTTGCTTTCCAGGTGAGTCCTTGCCGCTGAGCGTCTCGTGCTCGTCGTAAATCTCGGCGGCCTAAGTGAAAGACGTTTAATTGGCGGAGCTGTCCGCTGAGCTGGTCCCTTATAAATAGAAAACGAGGCGTACCTCCTACATTGTGGGGGTGTAACGTCCGAGCCTATATGCGCCTCTTTTCGTGGGGGCTTCGCTCCAAGGTACAACTTTGATAATAGGAAGCCTGTCAGGCTATTCCAGCAGACAAGTAGGAAGAGTATGTACATGCACGTCACTACTTGACAAACGATACTCTCCGATAGGTGGTATAAAACCCATGCGGAAGTGCAACCTTTCAGAAGCCATACCTCTTCAAGGTCTAGCCTTTGGGTCGAATACCCTTGGCCGCGGCCTCTTGTGTGAGTGTTCTGCCGCCAGCATCGGGGGTTTTGGATTTCAAGTACAGAGAGAGACAAGCGTGAATCCACTTCGCGGTTCCGGTAAAAATATTCACTCTTCGTCCTCCCCACGCCCATCCGAGTCCGAGGTTGGATCGGGCTCGCCCCCGGCAGTATCATGGAGGGTCCACAGGTCATTCGCCAAGTCACTCATTTCGTCCAAATCGATTCCGCCGGTCGTCTCCACAGAAATTTTCCGGCGTATGCTCTCGTCGAGGAACCTCGCGTAGCCGGAAGTAGAAATCCGACGCTCCACTCGCCCCAATCGAAGAGAAGAGGACCGTCGAACGGGGCCGGGACAGGATTCCAGGCGGCCCGCTTTGGGGGAAGGTGGTCTCGGCGGAACTGAAGAAAGGAGGGAATGATGTCGGGAGGGGATACGCCGCTGCGTGAGTGCTGCGGAACCATGATGAAAAGGAACGGATACAAATGGGCGGCCGTACCTGGATACTACGGAAGCCTCGAAGCCGAAACCACTGAGCCGTTGATTGTAAGCTGCGATGCCCGATGAGGGGAAACCTCTCGTAACATCATAACGACTAAATTGGGTCGCCGATGTCTAAAGAGCGGTCAGTCATCACAGGCAAAGGCGGGTAAGAAGGCGGACCGGGGTTGGAGTACAGGAAGAGAAGTTATAAATACGGCGTTCTAGATCCACAGCGTCGACATAAGGGAAAACACCTCTCAGCTCTGCAAATGGTACTGCGGTCCTCCACCCTAACCGCGCAGAAAAGCTCAAAATATCTTCTTTGGCAGCTTTCAGTCTTGGAAGCAATAAGTAAGATTTACAAAGTTGAAAAAGAGTGGCGGGTACCGCAGAGGCAATGTTGCCGTCTCAATGTGGGCGGACAAGATTGCAGAGGTATGATATGCATGTGCTTTCTGGTTACGGCACGGGTGAGAGATGGAGAAGGGGACAGAAATGACATACGTCGGCTTGGATATGCGTGTTGCTACACACTTCATCCGTCACGTCGTGGGAGATTGTATTGGGACGCTGATGGACGACATCTCGCTTAAACTCCGCATGGTGAGAGCGTCGTTGACCAGTTTCCGCACCCCGCGTTTGTTCTAAACCAAGTCAGAGATGGTGAGCAAACGCGGTGGTTGTGCTCCTCACATCCATAGGTTTGAATGGTGTCGCATCCGAGAGCAACGACCATGAAAATAGCGGCAGCTTAGCAAAGTCATCGCGCACTGACGTTAAAAAAGCGTCGACGAATGAACCAAACGTTGAAGTGTCGTGCATGAGTTGAATACCCTTTGTATGGGTTGTCGGTCAACGGTGACTGCTCCATATAAACGCAAAATACCTGGATGGTCTCACATTCCTCCAGGAACAATCGAAAAGCTCCCTCCGTCAGCCCTGTGTCCTATGGTGGCGCATCAGAAGAGAGCGACGTGCGGAAATGGCGGGAAGCGATACCTCATCGTACCGTGTAAACATTTCACGTCCACCGGCCCAATTACCTTCCGCATCCTCCCACTCAGGTATGTCTGGGACTTTCTGGATTGTACGCGGGACATAGAACAGGCGATTAAAATCCGACCAGTATCGTATGTCTTGACGCTGAACGGCGGAAGATGTGTATCCAGTGTCTAATTCTTCCATATCAATCTGATAATGACTCTTGCTGACCGGTTCTTGCTTGTATTCAACGGCATTCCCGGACCTGTGGGGGATCGATTAAGTACGTACAAATGCTGGTCCGAGAAACTGGCGCGAACCAAAGAGCTTGCCCGTCTGCGGCGTCATCCATTCCAAAGAGCGCGTTCGCCTGGCTCAGCGTGCCAAAGTGAGCTTATTGGGGATTCAGGAAGCCGGGCTTGTGGAGCAACAGCGACTCAACCTTTGTGGTCAAATGCAAGAAGCCGAGGGCAAAATGTCGGTTCCCTCTGTGCGGCGAAAAAATATAGTTACAAACCGCGGAAATGTCGAGAGAAAAACGCACCTTTTGATTGAGTCCCTCCCGGAAAGATTATGCCGTGGTCAGTTTCAGAGTCCTCTCCATCTTCATACGTGAAATAGCTCTCTTGAGTATTCCAAAAATGAGTCCCAATGTAGTTTGCCCTGTTCTCCTGCCTGAATATAGAGAATTTCTTTCATGGCCAACCGAGTTCGCGATCGAAGATACTAGAGACCTTGTGGTAGACGCCTTGAAAAATAGTCGCGTCACTGCGTCACAATCCGTCGATTGCCACTCCGGAACGACTCGAGCCGGCGGACCGACAGGGGCTTCCCTGTTCATCAATTTTATTTCAAGCGGCGGCCCTCTCGATCTTAACTTGGTTCTGACATGGTGGAACATTTCTGACGTGTCAGAAAAAGTATAAGCCTCACTTCTCGCAGGACGGCGTAATTTCGGGGCGCTTTTTTGGTTGAAATCCGAATTGTCTTACTTTGCCGAACCAGATCCGCACGAGAATCGCCTGAAAACCTCTTGTCGTTGACCGGACTTATGGTACTCACATCATAAGTATTGCTACCGACGAAGTCGCGACTTAGTTCCGATGCTATTTAGTACAAGCCTTCTCTGATAAGATTTCTCGAGCGGGATGCTATTGCAGTTCTGGATGTGTACAGGAAGTTCAACTGTAACAATACAACAAGCTGTTACGGTGTATTTGTGTTGCTGAAGTCCTCGGAGAATGTAGCTGTAGCAAAAATGATGTAAAATGAGGCCATCGATATTATATCACGACACGGAAACTGTCCAAGATACGACGATCCTCCGGTGAAAGCCGAGTACGCACCTGCGTGGTTGACGTGGAATGTCGGTGGGGTAGAGGGGGCCTTGGTGTGTGGCAACCAAGCGATGCAAGAGGAGGTAGACTGACGCGCTCATTCACCTCCCTCCCTTGTTGGAAGTGGCGGAGGCAACAGGAGGGGAAATTCTGCGGGCTTGACTGTGGAACCGTGGCGCCAGGCCAGGAGACCTCAGTTCGAAGGTGGGGCTCACCGGCGAGTGCGATCCACGCGTGGAATCGAACTCGTCCGAGTGCGACGGAAAGCGATCATGATTGCTGCATGTCGTACGGTTGCTGGTGAACACCCCATCGGGTACGCGAATGGAATCGCAAGTAATCATAGTTGTCTACAACTGGAAGGCGCGTGTAGTCGCATGCCTAGTGAGTGGCACATTAGAGACACTTCGCGATCCGGCTTCCGGCTCCTCACCGAAAAATACGCAACGATGTGCCATTTGCGTGTGCTGGAAGCGCCTGGCATGCGAACAGTAACAGAGTATGTCTGCTTGGTGAGTCCGTTCACTTTCGATGGACGGTCCTTTCTTTTTGGCGGCGCAGGAAGATTACCGGTCAGGTCAGAAGCCTTGCTGGCACTAATGCAAGCGGATGTGAATAAATATGCCAAGGGGCAGACCAGACGAACCGTCGTGCAGCCTTTAGCTTGCTTTTCCTCGTGTGTCGTCTCTATTTTTTCTGTCGTAGAACAGGTAATCGCCACGCATCCTGCTCGTGCGACCTTTGGGCCAGACGGATAATCATTAATCCGGGGGATGTAGACGAGAACAACAGCCTACCATCGTCCTCCCTTCAGTCCACCGCACCAGGCCAACCCTCGTCAGAGTCTTCGGACTCCTCCCAACAAGACATTAACCGCTCTTTAGCTGCGCCCCTCTCATGGGCAAACCAGCCGTCGTCGGATGAGAGGGAGGATATTTAAGCGGACGGCCTCTAAAACTTTGTGTGCAGCAACCACGTCACGAATGTCTGTTGCAGTTGATCAGATCATATAGCGGAGACAACCAAAAGGATACGGCACATACGAGGGCGGGATGGGTAACATACGGTCCTGGCTGAGGATCGTTTATTATTGCCGGGACGAAAGGGACATCAGGGGCGGAAAGATTATCCCTCACGTTATAGCAACTGTCATTTATGAGCAGAAACTTGCCACCATCTTCGGGGAGTTAACGGGAATCTGGACAAGATAGAAGAGGAAGTATTTGTTGTATAAATAACTAGAGTAGTAAGGATGACACCGACCGCGAGGATTGGGTTTGGTAACGAGATGACGGACCGAATTTCGATGACCAAACGAACGGCCTTAGAAGCGATCCCTTCCGATTTTAAGCGATAGGCATGGGAAGAAAGCCCGGGTGGAATCGCATGAGAAGAATCGCATGACGGGCAAGCCGCCCAGCAATTTGGAGTACCGAAGGTGTCTTGGCACAACCGGCGCCGAACACGACGACAAGCTGGCAAAACCTCGGCCATCCGAGCTTTTCCCTGCGACGGTTGAAAAGATGCACTCGTAAGACGAGAGGCGATATGTTCCGATGGATACCGGAAGCTTAAATCCAAAAGGTATAGCTTTCGAGCGTTCGATTCCGAGAGAGTTGATTCGGTATGCCAGTCCAGGTCAATTGACGATTGCGGATTGGGAAAACCAGCCGGGATGCCGGTTTTCCTCAATTTTGAGACTATATTTACCTCGCTGACCTTGGCTGAGGGCGTTGGGACATCCAGAAAGAATTCCATCCTTCTTTCATTTGGGGAAAACTATCAAATACGCAGAATCAGCGGGTTTGTGGCTCTGGTAAAATGCCTCAGCGCCCAGAAAGCCTACGACCACTTGCCTACTGGAATTTGTACCTGATCCTTGCCCTGATCGAGCCCGCTGTTCTATTTTGCTGGACTCTCCCAGGCAAGCCATTTCTCGAGGCCGTGGTACCAGCAAAAGAACCCACCTTGTGTTGTAGTGTGTCCCGCACCTAAACACAGGGGACGCTCGGGAGGATCAGAGAAATAGTATTGGGGGCTGGTTTGAAAGGGTGTCGTACACGGAGCGCCGTTGTTGAAGCCTGCCGATCACGCCAGGTGTAAAGCGACCTCATGCGCGTCAACCTTGAATAGGGATTATTACACCACTGTCTAAATGATTGGCATGGGGCCGCGGCTCGATGATGGGAAGAGCCAGGCGGGACCCCACGGTCAATTTCATATTGTCCTAGAAAATTGTTTTATTTGGAGAGTTCCATGAGAGTTTGATTGGTACCGAGAGTGCAAAGACGATGTTATCGCCCTGAAAGAAGTAGAATCGCCAAGACCACCGCAGTTTTTAGACTCGCGTGAGCGCAGAAATCTGCGCAGGCTGGGAGAATATTACGGCCCTCCTGAATATGCATCAGGTATCCTCCGTTCATTCGTTTGTCAGCCGTTCGGAAGGAAGACGGGCGTGGGATCGAATTCGTGTGCATACAAGCAGAAGAATCCTGTGCCGAAAGGCGAACGCATTACCGAGGTCTATTGAGTCAGAAGTCCACATTGACTGCAAATCCACGTTGCTTCCAGCAAATTGAATTGCTAGTCGATAGTGGGGACATAAATGTTGTCCCAAAGAGGTAAAGACGACGGTTATCAGCAGCAGTATTACCATGTGTTGGAAGTCGTGCCAGGTCCTAGGAAGGTTTGTTCGACACCGGCAAACGACGGTTATCACAGACCCGGGAGAGCGTAATTCCAAAACGTACAGTTTGGTGTTTCTTGGTCGCGAGCAGCTGGTCTTCCCAACACAGGATGGATCAAAAGTCTTGCTCACAAGGTTATGGCGCGGAAGACATTACTGAGCAACCCATGACGTCGAGGAATGTCTTCGGTCTATGGACGGGCAGTGTATGGAAACCAAGGTCGCGGTCCTCGGAACACGACTTACTTGTGTGAAGAAAATGCTCTTTCCCGCTCGCGTGAAAAATCACAATGTCAGGCGAACCAATGTCGAGTCAGAATTCCTTACCAACTGTCACGAATCCAGTAAATTGAATTGCTAGTCGACGGTGCAAACATCGCGGTTTCATTGTCTCAAAGAGGTAAAAGCGACGGTTATCACTATGTGTTGGAAGTTGTGGCTGGGGTCCTACTTTGTTCCGAAACTGGAAAAAGCCGCTATCAAGGACCCGGGAGGAGCGCAGTTCAAATCGTACACTTGGTGTTTCTTGGTCGCGAGCAGCTGGTCGTCCCAAAACGATGTCTCAGGCACATCACGTCTTGTTCACAAGATTGTGCACAGAACACATTGCCAAGGAACCCATGACGTCGAGGAATGTCCTCGGTCTATAGGCAGCAATAAATACGGACCAAGGTCGCAGCAATCGGAACACGACTTACTCGGTTGTGTGAAGAAGATACCCTTTCCCGCAAGGTGCGCGTGAAAAAAAATCAATGTCAGGGAATCTTATATCAAACAGAATCAAAACCTGAGAAAATCTATCCATACGTTACATGAAATCCTCCTCCAGCTCTCTCGCAGTTTTCTTGCTGGCCCCGCTTCCCTCGCCATATTCTTCCGGATCTACTCTGAACAGAGAGTCGTAAGATCGTGCGGCTTTCTCGCCTCCCGAGTGCGCGCAAGCTCCATGTCCGCTTTTTTCTGGGGCCGAGGCAAGTCAGAGACACTCTGCGTGTCCAGGATGGCTAAGCTAGCCTACCTTCTCGGCGGCGGCGGCGCGACGCACAGCCGCCTCGCGCTTTTGGCGGTCGACCCGCTCCTGTTCGTGGTCTACAACACGTTCGTTCTTGGTCTTGTTCAGACGGTTCACGATGGCATTTTCGCGTTGCAGGACATGTACTGTGCTGATTAATGAACGGGAATCCGCTTGTTCCGCCAATCGTCATACCTCGTTTAACCTGCAAAGAGTTTAATTACCATAAAGATCCAACGAGATGGCGAACCTTCTTGTCACTGTGGAAGGAGACTTGCCCGACCGCCATGTCTCCCGTTTTCTAACGCAGAAATTTTGAACCGGAATTAACCACTGAATCAAGCAGCGAACAAACAAACCTTCAGGTTGTCTGCAGGCGTGTATATAATCGTGAGATTGTCCTTCTTGTTACCTACCATCACACTTGAGACATATGTATCAGCGATACAGGCAAGGACGGAGCACCCTCGATCGAGTTGGCTTTGACCAGTTGAGCGCAGTCCTTCAGCAGGGCTTCAGGGATTGCGGTCCCAAGTCATGGACCCGTCTTCCGGAAGGCGCACGTAGACGTGCGCAGAGGAGAGTTTGTCGACATGAAACCACACATCCCCGGGATACGCATATTTTGATCAAGTCCTCATCTAGAGCCTCGATTAGCCGTTAATCCAAAAAATAAATATAGGCAGGAAAGAGAGACTGATCCTTCCGCAAGTGAAAAAAGAAGACGGTAGCAGCAGGGGACAGAGCTAATATGATCTTTCCAGAGTTCATGAATCCGGAAGCCCGGCGACTGAAAACGGAGCCAGTGTTCGATGAATACCTACTCTCAACCTTATCGCGGCCCATATACAAGGTTATGGGGGGGTTTACGACTGGATCAAGTCAGTTATTGCATAACCCGAGAAGTAAGCAGCTTGCCCGTTGAAGTGAAAAACAGGACCATGGTGGCAAGCGACAAGAAGCAGCACGTGCAACAGCCTCCCCATCGATGTCAGAAACACAACACACGCAAACAGGTGTATCTTGCTCTGATCCACTATGGCAGCAAAGTACGTTCGTTGGTTCGACTTGCACAAAACGCTGTCTGAATTTTTAGCTCAGGAATCTGGCGACGTGTCTATTCTGTAAAATCATCAAAGGCGCGTCCCTAAATTCAAGTGTCAGCTTCGTTCTCAATCGGTGACCTTGTAGGCGAAATACCGAGTTTTCAAGCTCATCGAAACCGAGTTATCGTGAGGAACTGATCACAACGCATGGTTCTCCTCTGAAAAGTCCTGCCTCAGCTTCTCGTTTTTGGACATCGGCCCGTTGTCCAAGGGCCATGCTCTGGTGATGCTTGCTTTGCAGGCATTTTTCCGTGTCTAATTGTATCTCTGCTCGATGAAGGTGATCCCAAAACGTCAGTTGAATTTTCTCACCCACCTGCATCTGGCTTATTCTGCGTCTTTCAGACCACGCGGAGAAGCTGCACCAGCTTCCAGATGAGTATTTGGCAGACGCTCTGCCGATCGCGAAGAAGATCGCCATCGCGCAGGGTGCAGAGAACTACAACGTCCTGCAGAACAATGGGCGTCTCGCGCATCAGGTATGTCCGATTCGACCCCCCAGTATTTCCAATTCAATCCATTTCGTGACGGCAGGAGGTCGACCACGTTCACTTTCACATTATCCCCGAAACCCTCCGCAGAAGAGGGCCTTATTGTCGGATGGCCTGCGAAGCCCCTGGGCAAAGAAGAAATGCAGGCCGTGTACGAGGAGATAAAGGGAAAGCTGTAAAGGGAATGGTCAGTGTCGTTATTTCTGCAATAGAAATCATGTGCTTGGCGAGGTCCGAGGAAACGTTCACGAAAAGTGAATTCGCATCCGCGGTGATTATGCTATTTTTTGGAGGCGGTGACTCGGAAGTTCAGCCAAGCGGTCAGATGAAGAGACGGCTCAGCGAGATACTCAGATACTTACGGTCTGTTTTGCCCCGAGACACGCATAATCCTTCAACCGCAGGTATCGTTCACCCTGGGAGACTGATATGACCACTGGGGACCGGGCATGTCTCCGTAGTTGCCCCACCAGCTAAAAACACACATTTATTCTGAATCAAAGTTCAAGGACATTAACATCGGAGAGACGCCAGCTGGACTTCAAGATGCTCAGCAACATTGTGCCAAAGTTCCCAAGTTCACAATGATTTGGTTCTTTGCTGTTTAATGTCAATCACTATTGAGGAGCGAGTTCAAAACACATTGAAGCCTGTCTGCGAGACTAGGCGATCGTAAGATAGATGGAATGTTGCAAGCGTAAAAAACCGCGGATTGTTTTTCTATTCCAGTACGGGGAGTCGAACCCCGGGCTAGTGCGGTCGACATTTCCCTCTTTTCTGAAAGGCACCGATGTTACCGGTACACCATACTGGACACGAAGGTATGGCGAGCGAGGGATGAGACCGATGGTTCAAAATTTCAAGTGCCTGAAATGAAATCCTTCATCAAACTGATCGCATCACTAACGTAACGCACGGACCACGGTGTATCGCGCGACGCGTCTTGTCTTCTTCCTTTTGAAGCCTCTATTCCACACTTTGCTCCCTCTATTTGGCGGTGGGGAGGATCGGTGAAACGACGCGGAGCCCTAGAGGGGTCCATCCCGATGCGGGGCAGGCTCACCAGCATCAACACAGTACACTTTTAACTGTCGGAAGATCCTGCCCGTCATACCTCCAACTTTCCAATGCATGGCCATTGGCGTCTTCCAAGTACCTGTACACGTGTTTTGGCTCCGGTGTTTTCTGCCAGAGTCCGAATGTACCGCGCAGCTCGCGTTTCGTCTTTCCTCCGAATACGCCCGTCGTTGACGTTATGAAGCCGCAATATTGTCCGAGGGTTGACACGATAGGCTTCTACATATGTGACCGTAGTGGTCCGCTGGCTTGGGTTGGCTTGCGAGCCCCGGCTTTGGCTTGCAAGCCACCAGCTTTGGCCTAAGATTCTCGAAGCCAAAGCCCCCAGCTACAGCTTGGCTCGCACCTTAGTATGGGGGGCCGATATATCACTGACCTCTAATTGTCGGAGAGCTGTGATATATCAAGACCGCTAAGTTAGAGGACATTCTGATATATCATGGTACGCTGAGCTTTTGGGCTGTCGATGAATTAATTTGTACTGCTCCACAACGGCGAGGAACATCCGCATGTTGATGGCATCGACAAAGATCTGCTTGACGTCGCGATCAAACGCGATCAAATGTCGTCGTCGTTGCCGGCGACGATGAGGATGAAATGTACTTCAAAATAACCAAAAAATCACGAAAAAATTATAGCATATGGAATGTGTAGGTAGAATACATACAGGATGGCAAGTAGGTACAAAAATGATATTCCGGGACGTAAAATGCGGTTTTGAGTGAAATTGCGCCGCATTGATTTATATGGATTTGCGCCACCAGAACAAATAGCAGTGAGGGAGCAGGCCATACACCGTAGTTGACCTGTTCGTGACACTGTAGGTAAGCGCAGCACTCCCCGTGCGTCCGGGCACCATAGGTGCCACGCCCGATCCAGCGCCGCCACGCCCACTCCACCTCGGGCATTTGTACGCGCCACGCCCGATTCCAGCTGCACATCCGTCATACTCCCCAGTTTCTCTCCCCTTCCCCTCCATCGCCGAGGGAGGGCTGCAGGTGAGGGTGATGCCGCGATTCCAGTGTTCGCGCATCGCTCCGCATCTCCCTCTCCGCTGGCGCTACTTTCCACACTCATCCGGCTGTGCCGCACTTGCCGCGCACGCCCCGGGTGGTTGCCACTGCATCCCTGTACGCTACGCCGCACGCATCTCCACCATCGCGCCGAGCTGCGGGGATGCAGGGAGCGTTGGCGCTGCCCTTTCTGCGCTGGCACCACACCTCCTTGCCCTGCCACAGAAACACAACACCCCAGCGAATGTGAATCGGGACAGCAGCCGTTCCCCTGCGCTTCGGGGTGACCCTTGTTGGCACTGCACACCCACCAGCAGTGGCGCAGCGGCAGCACCGTGACAAATCATTACCCCAGGTGCACGGCCCTCTCGATGGCACACTCGCGGCCGCGTAGGTCCCACCCGCACCGTAATGGTGGGACAACGGTAGTGCACTAGCAGCGCCGACAAGTGACCGTTTCTAACAGCGCACCGTGGGCGTGTAGACGACTTGCCCAAAGACTTGAGGAGGAGACGCACCGTATCGTGTGGGGAACAGTAGTGCGGCGAGTTGGTGGGGAATATATGCTGCGAACGGGGAGGAAGCGGAAGGCCAGCATCAAACGATGCTTCTAGTTACTTTGAACGCACCTGGGGTCCCAAGTTCCCGGACTTTGCACCTTCTTCGGAGTCTTTGCAAGATTTAACGCCAAAGATGATTCGGCGTATAAATGGTCGTATTTCAGGGGCTACGGTCCCTATCGAGTGCCCAGAGTTTGTAGGTGAGTTGCTTCGAGAGCTTCCAAGAGATCCTGACGAGATTTAGTCATGCCAGAGGAAGTACCAGGAGACAACCGCAAGAGATTGCGTGGTGGGTGAAATGGCGTGTAGCGAGACATCGGTGGGGTGAAAATGCTTGAAGCGGGAGAGCTCTGGATGCCCGCAGTGATTTACAAGAGAATGAGGGGTGAGCCGTACAACGAGGAGACCAAGAAACAGCTCTGGACGGGAGGAAGTCGTGGTGGAAGCCAAGACATGTAACATTTGTCACACCGGGTAACGCTGCCGAAACGTCCGGACGGGCGCTTGATGGGCGCTTGACGTGCACGCTCACAGAAAGTTCGGCTTCGGTAATTTGCGCCCTGCACTTGCGAGCAATTCTGAGGAGACAGAATTCTTCATAAACATTAACCATACCTGAGGAGGCGAGTAGATTGGACTTTTAATCGATTTGCATGACAATAACCACAGAAACATTGGACATAGGGCCAAATTGGCACGCGCACACGAAGAAAGCGTTGAAAACGAATAACTTCGTGGGATACTCGACATCTGAGGGCACATATGAGGTCCACGAGCCCCTCCGATTCAGAAAATGTCAAAATTCACGCTGGTTGAAAAAATAAAAATAAAAATAAAGTCGCAAATGGGACGGGGTAAAGGTTGCACTAAGATGTTGGCTGCTTCACCGTCACTTTTATTCAACTTCTTGAATTGCCTCAATTTCTTCAAACCACCTTTATTTTCTCGATAATTCAACATCCTACACGTCATTTATGATATTAGACCCCAAATATATAGCCAGGTAAGCACTCACCGAGGAATTTTTGTGTGCAACATGCGTTAGACGCCCGCTAAGCGCCCGTCGGAACCCTGCCTCCGAAGAGCCGAAGCACCCGAAATGCCTCCAATCTCACTCATTTCACCGCTTCCTCTACATTCCAAACACTTGTTAAGGCACAGAGGATGTCAAAGGTAATATACAATCATTCTTCAACATATACAGTGATAATACAAACGTGTTTTCATTACGGCTCGAAGCATTTACATGTGTACATATTCTTCCGGTTGTCTTTTTAACCGCACGGAATAGATGAAGGGGCGTGCAGTAGGAGGAAAAGTAGAAAAAGACAACATCGAACACGGCTGAGGAAAGGGCGTAGTAGGCGGGGAAAATACAAAGACGGCCGGGCCCAAGAAGGGTGCAGAATAGGGGGCAAGCACGGGGAGGGGCATAAAATGTGTGCGGGGAACAAGTGTGCAGGCAGCGGGAATGGAGCGTGTGGATGGTGGGGATCGAGCGCATAGATGGTGAAAATCGAGTACGTGGATGGTGGAGGTCGAGCGCGCGGACAATGCAGAGCGAGCGTGTGGGGTGTGCAGAGCGAGCGCGTGGGGGTGTGGGATCAGGCAGCGGGCGGTGGGCAGCATGGGGGGCGGGTATCGAGTACGCGTAGGATGCGCAATCAACGGGCAGGCAGCGAGGATCGAGGGTGCGGACGGCAAACGCGAACATGCTAGGGAGGGGAGGAGCTGACTGGGGAGAGACAAAGCCAGCCAGTGTTAAAGGTAAGCTAATTATCGAGCACTGGGCAGCAGTGTTGTGAGCGTGCGAGCGCAGTGGCCGCAGCAGGAGGGACGCGAGTGTGCGAAGAGCATGGGAAAACGTGTGCATCGAAGCAGAAGGTAGTCGCACAATAAGCGGCATGCAATGCACAAAATTGCGGATGCAGGGGTGCCCAATGGGCATCCAGAATGCTGGGGTGCTGGGGAACGAGTAAGCGCGCAGCTGGCGCGGAAGCGGCGTGAGACGCATGGGAAGCCAATTTAGGGTAGCCTGGCCACTCAATGCGACGAGTTCAGACAGAAAAGAGGCCGGTGGAGGCCAGTACACAATGAAGGGGCGTGGAAGCCGCAATGGCCAATTGCGCGGCCCGCAGGTAGATTAGAGAGCTCCAAGGGGGGGAGAGTCAAAGTGAGATATGGAGGAAACTTGAGGTGGAGTTTCGAGGTAGCTGGAGCCCAGGAGCTGATTTAATTCGCAATGTGGTCCGGGATAAGGGTGCCAGCGCAGCGCCTATGCTGCGGTATCGAGAGCCCATAGACACCGGAAACTCGAGATAGTGGTGGAAACAAGTAAGAAGAACATGCTAACGAAGGTCAAGAGCAAGCAGGAGGGCCAGAGGCGAAGGGGAGCCCGTGCAGTAGAGGGCAGAAGCAAAGTGCGAATGGTGATGGGAACGAAATGATCGCCCCGTTTGGAGTGGCTGTGGAGCGCCATCAATTGAGGCGGGTGGCGGGGACAACGGTGGGCGCCCAAATCGGGCGGAGCATGCGCGCAGGCGGGAATAAAGGTGAGCTGATATATCAGACTCACCTCTAACTTAGAGGTGTTGATATATCATGACTCTCCGAAGATCAGAGGTCCCATGATATATCAAATCCCCATATACGGCTGTGGCTCGGCCCGGCCACGGCTTCAATTGATTCTTTACCCGCACTGTGGAGTATGTTGAACCACGAAAAACACTTGGAATTGCTCCTGAGTGTTCACAGAAGTCCTCATCCAATTTTGGGCGGCCTGTATGTGTTTAGACTGGAAACTGAACCCGATTCAACATCCCATCAAAATTTCGAAATTGCTCGTTCTGGTCTCGAAGTTGAGGATCCACGGGCCAAAGTTTATTGGACGCCATTGTGAGTCGCACTTTCACGAAAAAATGCATACCACTGATTCTGATTTTCCATACCAGAGGTGATTATTTTGTGCGGTAGTCAAGCCGCGGCTCAACCCACAGCTTGTGGCTTACCAACCCTCAAACCAAAGCCAAAGCCGTTTCAAAGCTGAGATGCATGGCTTGGCCTGGCTTGACAAGCTGCGGTTCTGGCTTGACTGCTTGACGGCTTCAAGCCAAGCCAGTGGACCACTACTGATATGTCTGCCCGAAACGGCGAAACCGCTTCTGCGTATCACGGTTGACGGTGAGGCGATACCCCCCCTTGCGCTGGACAACAGCTCCGAGTCCTCATGGACCTGAACTCTTTCATGGAGTCGCGGACGGAAGCAATAGCACACTGCAGCCGGATACATTGAACCACCGCTCGGGCCCGGATGCAATTGTGTTCTGGCGCGCATACATCAACCTTTCGATTTCGGCGAGGCCTGGTTCCAGAAATTGCTCGCCATCCTGGACATCGGGAGTGTTTCTGTTGAATCTGAAGTGAGTTACCAGAAGATCACAATTACTCACCGCAATTAATCAAACAATCTCCACAGAAGCTTCCGAAGAACGCTGGGATGTAACATGTTATTCGCGCCTGGAACATCCATGTCGGCGGCAGGAATTTCTTCTGGCGCTGGAAATAACCATCCACCAACCACAGATATTATCATGAGCTTCGTTTGCGAACGACGCAAGTGTGGTTCGTGTTTCGGCGCCCTATAGTTGAAGATGTCTGTCATATTCTTTCGAGGCATATCGCAGTACTGTGCTAGTGCGAGAGTTGCGGTCTGGTTCAACGTTGTGGCCCGAGAGTCGTAAGGTTCTATTTCGGCTCTTGGCTAGATTTGTGGTGCGTCTGTTGGTTTATTCTGCGCAAGACGTTTCTCCATTTACGGACTCAGGCGATTCAGGCCCTCCGTCTACACGGGGCGGTAAGTCAAAACGTTGCATGTGGCTACAATGTTAACTAAAATTGACTGAGCCGGCCCAGCGCCGACTACCGACGGACTCGGATAGGGTTTAAAATTTTGCGCGAGAAGAGGAATGCCGTGCATCTATCTTTGTTTCAGAAACTCTGATTGCGATTCGACATAATTTCTGTCTCACGGCTTTCCAATTTAGTGTCAAGCACCGTAGGCCTAGACCAAGGAAATGCAATCAAGCTTTCTGTGGCGACGGTAAAATAGTCTGCGTATGCGTGTCTGGATGGCCAACCGTTAATGCCGTGGCCGTGGTCATCTGGATATAGGGTATCCATCAACAGCGAGAACTCTCCCGACAGCACAGGTGAGACAAATCCCACCGCCTCAAATAGAATTAACACTTATGTAGGTGAATGGGAAGCCCATCGGCGAATTCGAAGTCACTGAGGATGCCATGTACATGCGAGACGAAGGCCAGCCGATAATCTGGCGTCGGACTCGAATACTTCCGTTTTCGTCTTGTTTTCGACCCGCGCCCTAATCCCGATTCTGCAGAACTATCCACCAGTGGGGCCAGGGGGGACAGATGCGGTTCCACCGTGAGTTCGCCCTACATGTCTCCAGTATGTGATCTTGGTCTGTATTAAAGCCATGACATGAGCGGGGTTGACTGGGTACACCGCCGTCTGACGGTGTGCTATTGTGCAGGAAACGTTACCAGTTTCTTTTCAGAAAGATTGCTCGGTGACCGCATGCATTTACGTTTGAGCCATCGGTTGATTCGGGGAGCCGGACGCAGGTGCCCACGCAGCTGCTGGGTGGTATCACGCGTTTTCATTTCCGGTGACTCCTCATTGACAATGCCTCTGATACTATGCTTTCTCACTGCATTGGCGGCTGATTACTTGAAGGTTTGGTGTCCAGGTTCAGCGTTCGCGCCCAAATCTGAATTTCCAAGGTACCCAGCTCTCGAAGATGGCATATTAAATTTAATGAAAGCCGTGAGTATCTCATCATCTCACTGTCCTTGATGACTTGCCGCCCGCATTACTTCATGTCGACGAATCGACTGTCAATTTTTTCCATCGCCAGCCTGAACCCAATTTCCATACGCCCTTGCAGCTATGTACCCTCCCTCGTCCGCTTTCCTCCACACCGTGGCATTACTTGCCTAATTACGTGTGCTTGGTGCCACGTGACGCATACAAGGCGGGCCGCCAATGTCCGATAGACGAAACGCTATTCTGGGTTTTGAATTTCCTACGTGGCAACTGCTCTGCGCGTCGTGCAAGCCTCCAGGCGGCGATAATTTATACTAGAATCGGCGCTGGGCGTGCATCTGGCTAGAATGTTCCCGCTTTTGCCACAGGCTCTTGTTGCGCTCATCCTGGCATCACCTGCTCTGGCGGCTCCATTTCATTCAATGACCCCTTCAAGGCACTCACAGCTCGTGTAGTAAAGCCACCGGAGCCCCCAGTATGCTGTCTCACGCCTTTGCCGTCCACGGAGCCGGTCCAGGACGATGTGTGCTCTCATTCGAGGAGTGGAAAGAAAAACGCTTCGCAATGCAGACTCCCGTACAGGACAAGACAAAGGACAAGACCCCCGGGGATCGGGCAGTGGAGGGTGGTGAGGCCACCCACACCAGCCACGGAAGTTCCCAGCTCGCCGGTTGCACCGGATATTCAGGACGCCTCGCCCCCGCACTTCCGCGTCCCAGTCACAGATCGCTTCAACTATGCGAGTCTCGACTGCTCCGCGCGCGTGCACACTTCACACCGCTCTGCCAAATCCCCGGCGTCGATCCTCTCGTCGAAGCGCGATAGGTACATGCCTCAGTCCGTGCCGTCCCGCCGAAAGGCGACCGGGAGCAGCAGTAAATCGTCGTCGAGCTGTGCGAGGACATCCGCATCGATACCGTGCAGCTCGCCAACTTCGAGTTCTTCAGTGGCGTGTTCAAGGACTTTACCGTCAGCGTGTCAAAGACATACACCACCGATCCCGAGGGCTGGACGTTTGCGAGCACACATACCGCGAAGAATATCCGTGTCGTGCAGGGTGTGCCACTTTTCTCCAATTTAATTTATCTTTTTCTGCTAAGTACTGATTGTGTCAATAACAAGTCGTTCCACCCCCCGCCCTCGCTGCGCGACTTCTACCGCTATATCCGCATTGACTTCCACTCGCACTACAGCAAACGAGTATTACTGCCCCATATCGCTCCTACGCGTGTACGGCCTGACGCATCTGGAGGAGTACAAGTGGGAGATGTGGGAGCAGGAGAGCGCGCACGGACGCAGCATTTGGCCGGAATCCCGTCCCCCGCCCCTCGAAGAGCCCGAGCCCGAGCCCGCGCCTATTCCCGACCCCGTTCGCATCCCCGCTTCATATGCAGAGTTCACGGACGCCGCGTCGACCGAGCGGGAGAAGGCGCAGGTGCAGGAGGAGATAAGCACCGCTTCGGGAGGCGGACCAGAGCAGGCGGTATCATCGCAAAATGGATCGAATGCAAGCACTGGCCGTCCGTCGCAGCATGATGCACGCACTACTGGGCCAGCGGACCCACCTCTCGCATCCGCGCCCGCAACAGCGACATCTGAGCTGGGCGAGTCCCCTGACATATCGCAATCCCAGCAGAACTTGTCGACGACGACACCAACCACGACAACGCCCGACCAGCCGGCGACGAAGAATGACGCAGCTTCATCTTCCGATACGAAAGCGCCCCAACACGCACCTACCTCGACTCACATGGTGGAGAACGAGAGCGGCGGCCTAAACGGGAGCGACCCACCCCCAAGGCAGCTTCTGCGCCCTGTCAGTGACCGCCCCCCACTGCCGCTGCCAGTAGCGTGACGACAAGCACGACCCAAACGACAGTGTCCAGCGGGGAGCACCGTCCTCCGCACTGTCGACGACGTCGCTCGTCCCCGCCCCGGCGGGCGGCGAGTCGATCTACCGCACGATCATGAACCGGCTCACGGCGCTCGAAGCGAACCATACGCTGTATGCGCGCTATGTCGAGGAGCACACGGGCGCGGTAAGGGAGATGTTACGACCGCGTGGGGGAGGATTTAGGGCGGGCGGAGGGGTGGTGAGTCGCCTTTTTACTTCCTACTTCTGCTTTACTTCCCATTCCCAATTCCCAATTCCATTTCCATCTATTGTATCTACTCTACTTTACTTCCCATTTCTATCTGCTCTACTCTACTCTCGTTTGCATGCATGACAGGATTGCTGACGCGGGTTTACAGCGCAAGGCACAGGCACAGACGTACGCGCGCACGTTGATCGAGTGGGAGAAGCAGCGGAGGCGCGGGGACGTGGAGTACCGCGAGCTCATCCAACGCGTTGAGTATCTCTCTGATGAGGTGGGCATGGCGATCCCTGATCCTCTTCGTTTATCAACTACTGGGTATCGGCAGATTGTGCTGGAGAAGCGCCTCGGGATTGCGCAGCTGCTGCTCCTGCTCGCCGTTTTAGTGTTCATGACGCTCACGCGCGGGTCCCGTGGCGAGGCGGTGATAGCGCCCTCGGTAGGTCTAAGCCGCTCGCGGCTGCGCGCGTGGGGCCGCCGGAATCTCAGCCTCAAGAGCCTCAGCGGGAGCGGAAGGACTGGGACTGGGTGGCAAGACTCAGGAGCCGCAGTCGTAGCCCCAAGCCCACGGTCAAACCGAAAACCCCTTCTCCCCCCCAGCACAGCACCCCGACATCCAAGTAGATGCACCCATCAAGCTCGAGTTCCCCACCGCAGAGGAGAAGCCGCCGGCCCCCAGTGCCAAGTACCAGCAAACCCAGGCCCCCGCGGCTGAACCTGCATGGGAATGGACAGGTCCGCCCGCGCTCGCGCACGCGCAGCGTCGGAAGCAACACGCTCGTCTTCGATGGCCACGGCCAGCGCGCGCACTCACGCACCCCGACGCTCACGCGCACGCCACACCGCCGGCCTGGGACGCCGACGCACCCGTATGCGCAGTACACGACGCCTGCCCCGACGTCGATCGCGCAACTCTGCATCGCAGGGCTCAAGCTCGCGCGGGCCGATGAGCGCGCGGCGTTGGGCGCGGACGGCGCACCTGCACGAGCTGCGGGGCGGGTCCGTGCAGCGGCTTGGGGTACGACGCCGGCGGTGCCGTCTTCGGCTGGTGCGGCGGCGGCGAGCGTGCTGAGCTTGGGCTCGGGCGTGGACGTGTTTGCTTCTCCGTCGCCGGCGCCGAGCGGGACGAGGAGTGCGGATCTGCTTGGGATGGGGAGAGCAAACGGGAGGAATGACCATAGGGGGCTGCCGTTCCAGGACTTGCGACCGATTCCCGGGGTGCCCGACTCACGCCGGGCACTTCGGCTTCGGATGGCGAAGGGGACATGTGGGTGGATACCGATGGGTCGGAGGTGGGTGGGGATGGAGACGCGGACGCGGAGGTGGAGATGAATTCGCCGTGGGTGGAGCGTGTGGATCGGGTCGCGGCGGGGGTTTGAGGGGCTCCCTGCAGCGCGTCATCGGTCCTCAAACCAATAGCATCTATCTGATTATTATTTTTTTCGATTTTTTCATGTTCGTCGCATATAGCATGGTTCACTGCATCGCTTTTCGGTCGCTATTTCTACCGCATGTAAATTATCTCCACGCAATTTTCACGGATTTCACCCTTCGTAGAGGCGCAAAAATATCTATCCATGTCTAATACCCGCCGAAATCCGGGTAAGACCGGTAAGATTCTGGATGGAGGAGACAGCAGAATTTCAAATTCTACTGTCACTATCCACAACATTTATCTGAATCCAAGCTCTTTAGATCGCCATGTATAGCTGTTTCGCAGAGGATCCTCGCCCGCGACCCCCCAGATGTTGCCGCAGCAACGAGACAACATCCTCTACGTCGATTTCCACGTCCAGCCCAATTGGTTCAACGATGATCGCCGCGTAGGTCTGTGAAAGGAGCAACGCCTCTTCGTAGTTCATCATTGCGATTCTGTCCGCCGGCATAAACTCTATCACGAGAATATCTCGGTTGGCCCTGGAGACGGCTTAACGTTAGCGCGATTCTGACCACTGTGAGGACGGGGATCGATTGACTGAACTCACCAGCGGTGATTTATCATGGCACCGCCTATACAAGACGGGTCAGTTAATGATGAGACGGGAGACGGGAGAGACAACCATGAGGCCCGACGACTGCGATGACATTCTCCGAGAACCACGCAAACAATTGGGTGATGTTCTGGAAATTATCGGGATTGAACATGACGAGTTCTTCGCCGTTGTCGCGCTCATCGAGGAAGGCGGTTATCCCCCGCAGAACGGCTTCCTCGTTCACAACTCTTCGGCCGGGGTTGGCGGCGCCGCCGTGTGACCGCGACATATACACGACCTGGACTTGGTTAGCAACGTGGAGAAATATACAATGTTGAACATACCTTGTTGCGCGTACTGGTGGACGGGGACGTGCGCGGCACACCCAATAATTTGAGGTTTTTGAGCGACAGCCATGGGTGAATTAAGGGTGCAAGACACGTGAATATCAGCCTCTCAGCCGCCATCTTCGATTTTTCATGTAAAACGTGGTCTTCAGGGTAGCCCATCCGCGACCACAACTCGTTCACCGTCTTCGAACCTCCTCTCCCAGTTAGGACGTACGGGGGGGGTGGATGTGGAGTCTGAAAGGTGCCGGCCTTGGGTGAGTATATGTGTGACTCGGTCGAGGAAATGTTGGAATGAATAAGAGTCTGGTGATAGCGCGATGAGAACCGTAGGAAGGATGGAATCTGGTGTCAGATGGATCAGTGTCGGTGAGCGGTTTGATGGGGGATGTTTCAACCAACGAGGACATGCAACTGAGTGGAGACCACGAGTCTGCTACGAAAGTTGGTGTATATCTCACGTTGCAGAAAACCTGTGGTTAATGTAATGGAGTACATACCAGGTTCTGCCCCGATTGTCCTTTGTACTGCATCCATCCTAAATGCAGCGATGCCCGGTCGAAATCTTCAGCAGTTTGTGTGAAGGTACGCCACTTTGTGCGGTGTTCCTCCTGGGCGAAATAGGGCTCCCTAATTTCAAAATCGGGATACACCAATTCTTCCGCATATTCCACATTCTGCAATTTCTGGGCCGCGCATGGCGCATAGTAGGCGGGCATGCCGAACAAGCAAGTAGACAGACTCAGCGGCATCCAGGGATCTGGATCCGGAGTCGCCAGTCGAAGGGAGTCCGAAAACTTTGTGACAGACTCGAATGCGTTTGTGAACGATTCAGATGCCGGCGGCTCCTCCAGGAAATTATGCATAAGATCGAAGGTGAAGATGATCAAGGCGCTACCGCCCAGGACTGCAAACCACAGCCTTCTCCAGACAGGTGGGAGAGAGTTCAACGCTGAATTGCGGGCGAGAAGTGCCATGAGACGAAAGGAAGCAGAGGTAAGGAAACGAAGAAGGGGATAAGAAAACGGTGGAGGAAATAACAAAGTGCAATATACCCGGAACTGGGAAGTTGTCTGGCGGACACCGGTGGCCACCGGTAAATACTTATCGCCAGTCGAAAGTTGTTGAGCGATG
This sequence comes from Mycena olivaceomarginata, assembly GCA_029378375.1. Taxonomy (NCBI): domain Eukaryota; kingdom Fungi; phylum Basidiomycota; class Agaricomycetes; order Agaricales; family Mycenaceae; genus Mycena; species Mycena olivaceomarginata. The sequence continues at coordinate 202,677 of JARKIC010000212.1, read as the reverse complement.
GTTGTTTTCAACATGTATCAGTTGCTTACCGATCACCAACCAGTGTAGGCTCCGGGAGTCGCCAGTGAAAACCAACATCAGCGCAGAACAACTGAATGAGATCCAATACACTCTCGGGAGGCGGAGGAAAGGGTACTGTTCGTTCTCGACCGCAACAATACGGCTCTGAATCAAAGTTGAAAAGCGGATCGAAGAATTGAAATGTGGTTGAACTTCGATTTGATTTCTTCCCTGCCGTAGAAGGGTAAATATTCATTCAGAATGTGAAGCGCTCGCCCGTGATCTTCTCGGTGAGAATCCACAGCCTTTCAGCATTTTCCTATATAGTTGTTAGTGCCGCATGACAAGCAACCTTGAGGCCTCACAGGATCGGAGCTGTGGGGAGCAATCTTCTCGTTCGCCACAATGCAGTTCTCAAGGTAGGCGCCAGGGTTGTCTGTCAGAAGTTAGAAAGCTTTCGAGTTCAGATAATTCACTGACCATTGAACCCGGGATCAAATGCTACAGCCACAGTACTAAGGATACGCTGATCAGTACTAGCAAGCTGAATTGAGGAATGCTCACGTTGCCGCCCCTTGAGTAAGCGTCTTGAAAGCATATTTTTCGTGATTAGGTAGTCCGTTCTCGTTCAGCACAGCCGAAAAAATTGTCGTCGAATGAATGTATACGTATTTAAAGAAAATTCGCCGCACCTAACTTCCGCAGTCCAGTCCAGTGACAACCTTTCCTTTCTGTAGTATATTCGTGTAAATAGCTGCATAAGATCGTTAGTACTGACGACGTTTATTAAGAAACGGCAGACGAACCCCCGGGGTGCAGACTGTACACGTTGCCGGTGAGGATATTCGCGACCTTTGTCTGGAAATAAGCATTCAGAGCGTCGTAATCTTTAGGATCGGGTCGCTCCAGGGTGCTAAAATTCAGCCCATCGCGGAACGCATGGCCGGCGGCCGATATAAATACCACGCGTGGGGTGTACTGCGCCGCTCGAGTAGCAAGGGGCTTTGAAGAGAGCAGCTTCGTGAAGAGGAATGGCCCTATGTGATTCGTGGCAAATTGACTCTCGATATTATCGGCAGTGAGCTTGAACGGCCCAATGGTCGTTGCTGCATTGTAATTAATGTCCGGCTCGTTACAAGGTGGTGGGAAAAGCAAACTTTGAGTATACGTGCAGCGGCTCCGGAAATGCGTTGACTTCAGCGGCGGCCTTGCGGATGGCAGCGGGCGAGGAGAGAGGATGAGCGGTCGGACATTGGCCGAAGGAACTTCGTTCTTGATAGCATCCTCTGCAATTTTCAGTTTGTGTCATTGAATGTTGAGCATAAAAGACCCCGGAAACATGAATCTACCTTTCTGAGTTGTAGCCGGTGATAATGACGAGGTTGGCATGCTTGGCAAGACGCGAGCTGTCTCAAAACCGAGCCCATTCACGGATGTGCCAGTTATGAGAACTGTAAAAGGTTTAGAATCAATACCATAGATGCATTTCGGCCGCGTGCGTACGTACCATTCTTCCCTCGCATTTCGTTCGCAAAAGCAGTGGCAACTTCTTCCACTGTAGTGGTAATGAGACATTGGACTGAGGACGTATGGAAGGAACGAAAGGATGCTGACGCTGACTTTATAGGTGACGATCAAGTATTGCAGAAATATTGTAAGCTGAGTAACGGCGAAAATAAGCAGGAGGACCATTTCTAAGTCGCAGCCTCCCGCATAATGAAGGCTAATGACAGCATTGTCACGGCCGCATCCATCGTGAATTGTTGTTGAGCGTTCCGCAATAGCCCGCATATGAGTGTGAGGCGTCAGGACCATGCTCGACCGCCGCCCTGGGCGTCCCGCTACGAGTTTGTCAGGCGTTAGCACGAGTCCGATTTACCCCATGATTGCGACGGGCCGTGCCGTGACATGACGACATACAGCGGGACACCCAATAATATCGCCCACCTTGCTGTGAAGATGACGGTACCACCTCGAACCCATTTGACCAGAATGATGCGATCGAGTGATGAACTGATCTCCAGGTTGAAAGTTGCCAACAGAACTGTACTATCCGGTGTCAAAGATATATTCAAGAGAAGGATGGTTACATGACTCGGAGAATCTGTGTATTTCATGTTGTCACATGTCAATGTATTTTTCGATTTCCCTCAGCTTCCGAAAAATAGTTACGAGTCCAGGGATGCTCATTCAATTACTCGAGTGCATCGAGTTCAAGCATCCTATAAGGACCATAATTTTCCAGCGTAAGGAGGTCTTCGACGAGTGACGAGACAGACGTTGGTTGCAGAGTGGGTACGCTCCTATGATAGTTGGACATATTAGATCCATTGCATACTGATTCCCATGAAGAAAACAATGCTTGTGGCTGATCTCTTTTGAAAACCTCCAGTAATTAGAACTACCCGTCTTCTTCATCACTATCGTAGTATCCCTCCTCATGACTATAACCGCACTCTGTGAGCATCTCTCGGCGGTACGCTCGCTCGTGCGCTTCTGTCCACACCCTAATCACAGGATACCCATCAGAGTCCCATGCTTCCGAGTCCGCGCTTGAATTCTCGTACTCGCAGTCGCTGGCCTCGGTCTCGGGCTCTGGGTGCCGATTCATCCACCTCCACGGTGGCTTGCCGTTCGTCTCGCTGTACATGACAGGTTTATAGGCTTTGTCGAGCCATTCAACCCGCAACAGGTCCGAGATCCTTGCGCCGTTCGCCTCCAACCGGTCCCTCAGCCGCCGCTCCCTACTCCTCCGCAGCCCGCGGCGAAAATGCATGTCCGAGTCGCGCGGGATGCAGAAATGGAACTCGATTTTCTGGCAGGAGGGAAACTTCCGCGCCAAGACGGTCTTCATGGACTCGGACGCGTGGCGACGCCACGGCAGAAGGTCACGGAGGATCTTATCAAACTCCTCCGTGTCGGCCTCATCGACTTCATCGTACAGGGCCACTCGAAAATCAGCCTGGTGAGATGTGGCGCCGATGGGATTCCGTTGATAAATTTCTCCGCGCGACCACGCGGCCTGAGCCAAAGGGTCAGTGATTCGAGGGCTACGAACGCGGGCAGTCGAACGTCTTCGAGGACTCGGCGTTTGGCTGTGAAAAGACAACGTCACGTCGGGATACTCAGAAGAGAAGAAACGAAAACTATTTACTGGTATAAGGGAATGCGGGATCGAGGATTAGATTCACGAGAGACGGTGCGCCAAATTTTAACAACTTCTCTGTACCGGCAAGGCAGTAGGGTTCCACGAGGCAGACACCCCCGAATGACAGTGTTTGGAGTCGCCTAGGCCGGGAATGTTGGAGTAAACGAAGGAGGGTCCCGTCCCCTTCAGGGTGCCTAGATCTAGAGGCTATGACCACCAACTCCTCAAGCGCGGTGAGATCGAACAGTGGCAGGTCAGCACCAGAATCGATTTCCGAATCCGAGTCGCCTTCTTCCGCGGTGGCTGCATGAAAGGACAGACGCTTGAGTTGTCCGCACGCGCCAAGGAGACTGGCGAGCGCGGCGAAACCAAAATCCATACCGCAGAGACGCAGTGTATCGACGTTGGGGAACAAAGCTATGTATGCCACTGCCATCGCGACGCTATTGCTATTAGCATAGCTCATGCTCATGCCATCCCATTCGACCGAGCGCACGCTGGGCAAGGCAGGAATCACAGGCGGGGCGGTACACCCCCCCAACGGAGCAGCGGACTTCAACCGCCGCCAACGCCGCAGCCAATCCCTGTCGGCCTCGAAAAACTTGGCCGCTTTGACCACGGTCTCCAGCATGGGCGTCCTGCCCAGGATGTCGAACCACTGGGCGAAATCTTCCACGCATGCGAACTGGATCGTGGAAAAATGTGCGGGATGGCCAGGAGGCGTGTGGTCTTTGACACCAGGGACATGGCGCGTAGGGTGGCTCTATCGTCGGCATTGTGTCCAGCGATCTCCTGGGCTAGTTCGAGGGGAATGTCGCACCCTGGCGTGGAAGTCAAGTTAGATCATTGGGTTCGGCGTGAATTCAGGAAGGTAGACGTACAGGAGGGATGCATAGTAGACTGTGCCACTGCAGTGGCAAAATAGCAGTTGAGGTTCATGGTCAAAGAGCAGATCGAACAAACGCCGACAAACTTTTTAACAAAAGGAATGGTGAGACATCTCCTTTGAGTATGTCCTTTTTCGGAACGGACACGCCAATGGATTTGGGGCCAAAGACGAAGTTGAACGAAGTTCTCGCGGGTCTTTTGCGAAGCATTCCCGTAGGACATCAAGACAAAAGAACAAAGAGAGCCTGGCGGAGGGATACGATCTAGGACGATTACGTGGATCCTGTACGGTCTTGGAAGTTCTAGAATATGAAAAGGCTGTCAGTCTCAATAATTGATGAAGCCAATGAGCAAAACAAGTATGGCCGCGGGGAGGTGGCAGATTTGGAGATGGATCGCCAGGACCAGTGCCTGTTTGAGGGAATTTCTATCTGACTCAGTGCCAAACCTGCTCAGCACAAGGATCAGAGAGAACGAATCCTATTGCACGACGGTATAGCCAAGGAGCAGGAGTAAGTAGGAGGAACATCGTTGTCCGAATTGACCAGAGTGATGCGATCAGGTGATGAACTGATCTCCAGGTTGAATCGATAAATTTAAGATAGATTCAACAAGTCACCAACCGAGTTGTACTATCCGGCGTCGAAGATACATTTGCCCCTTGGCCGTGACGGTCATCGAACGGCGCCATCGTTTTTTGACCTCACAATAACTGCTGGAGCCGACATTTTTTGGCAAGATGTCCGTCTTCCAGGGTCATTTTCACCCCTCTTCTAACAATCACCACCACATATACACAAAATATATCAATAAGACCCGGGTGCAAAGCGACAAATTTCCATGCACCACACAGCATAGCTGCGATCCAAGCGCCGTCGCCCACATAGGGGTCTTCTGCACGCACATATAGGCATTGCACTCTATCCCCACCCGATATACCTTAGCCGGCCTTGTTTTTGGCTCCGCCTCGCCCTTACGCCCTTCCAAATATATGTGCACAGCTTGCCGGATAAACCGTGGGTACCGGTACCGCTAGGGTCTTCGGAATGAATAGGGTGACGAGCAGTCTCCTCCGAAATTTCCCGAGACGCCTTGGCGGCAACAAAGACACGCTGTTTGTACCATCCTGCCTCAAACTCCGTCTGTATCTTCGTTTCCCTGTCCCGGCCCATCTCAAGGCCTTCACTCGGCTGCTGCTGTGCTCGCATACGCTTAGAGTTGAGATATTACGCTAGTATCAAGAACGCGATGAATTGGGTGTCCCGCGGTTTTCCCGCCCCTTCGGTTTTTGCCGCCGGGCTGTCGAGTCGGAGACTTACGCGCTACTGGGATGTATGATCCCTTAGCTTGCGAAATTGCGGATTTTCCTCATGAAAAACATATCCCGCATTATGCCCGACATCCCCCGTCAATGGTCATCTGCAGAACACCTCATTTGCTACCTTCAGAGTGGGGACTTGGACATCATTCCGCGGCTCGCCAAACGCGCGTTCAAGGTGCGTACTTTCTACTTTACGTGCCCCATTTTTAGACCAACAGGTTACACGTACTCTACCCTGAAATGACATATGTTTTTCTGCCTTTTTCATGTTCAATTTTGGCGACCTGGCAGCCCTGGGGTCCGAATCTCATCTCTTCACCCCACCAGTATTTTATTATTTTTGTACTGAGCATGTGGTGGAAGATGAGTTGAAGGGTACTCAGGTTGTGAAGAGGTCAAAGGAAGCGAGCATCCGTAGCATACCAGTGTTGTCACTTAAGGTGTTAATAAGGGTAAATCTTTTGTTAAGGCCTTAACACCTAATTACGCCTTAATATTAAGGGCATATTAAGGCTTAAGTTAAGGGGTGCTCAATTTTTTTCTACGTCAGATCGTAAGTAGCTACTGCACAATCAGCCGTAAACCAGCTCCCATCCAGAAGAGCTAAGGCTGCCCTCTCCTCCCAGTCGTCATCACTGTCAATGTCAATTGGAATGGGGACATTGTCTGGGTGATAGAGGGCAATACAAGCCCAGCAGTAGGCATTGAAATGTGCCATGTTATGCTTTGTTCCTTGGTGAAAGAACTCTATCAGAGGGTCGCAGCATCTGGAATGACCTTTGTACTATCGGTGTCTGTGGAGTGTCTGTACGTGTCTGTACGGTCTGTCACAGACTGCCCCAGTCTGTCACAGACCTTACAGACACCGGCAGACCTGGGCCATTTTCCAGATGAGGTGGGCAGCATTGACAAAGAAGATGCGAAGAAAAAATGATGTAATTGCCATCAATAAGTCTTAATTAAGGCTTAACGGTACCGAAGCTTGAAGCTAAGTCTTAATATTAAGGGGTAATTAAGCCTTAACTTAACTTAAGTCTTAACTCTTAAGGACAACACTGTAGCATACATAGTGACGCATGTATGTAGTACGAGCCCCGGTTTAATTTTGTTCCTTAACGGGACCGCTCTGGAATTTACCTTACCTCTTGAAAGAACTTAGGCGCAAGCACAAGCGCTCAGCTCTATAGCTACATGATAATGCGAAAGCTTCGCCAATTATCTCCTCTGCGAGGGTCCATGATTTTCCAGCGTCAGCCTGGGATCGCTAGTAGAACTATCGGGGAAAGCTGAAATAAGTTCCAAGTGACGAGAGGTCGATTCAAATCGCAGAGTGGTACAGTACATTCCTATGATAGTTGCAGCTGTGTCAGTTGCATACTGATTCTCATGGAGAACCTACACCGAGTACAAACGCCAGTCCTCTTTATCACTATAATACCCGTCCTCGTCCCTGTAGCCGTCGAGCGCTTCCGTCCACCCCCGAATCGCAGGGTTCCCATCGGACTCAGAGTCGCTGGCCTCGGATTCGGGTTCCTTCTCCTCCTCCTCGCACCGCAGCCACTTCCCCGTCGTCTCGTTGTCGTTATACCTGACAGGTTCATACTCCCTGTCGAGCCATTCCACCGTTATCCCTGCCCCGATCTCAAATTCCAACCAGTCCCTCAGCCGCCGTTCTATCCCGCGCCGAAAATGCTGGGTGCATATGCCGAAGTCGCGCGCCGGGACGCCGCAGAAATGGAACTCGACCCGGGTGCAGGAGGGGGAACTTACGCGTTAAAACGGTCTTCATGGGTTCGGATTTGGAAGCGTGCTGCCATGCCAGGAGGGTACGGAAGATTTCGTCAAACTCCTCCTCGTCCGAGACGACGACGCGAAAGACCAATCTGGTGAGATTCGGCGCGGAGATTCCGGTGATGATTGAATCCGTCGTTAATGCGTTATCGCCCGGCCTGAGCCAGAGGGTGAGTGATTCAAGGGCCACGAACGCAGGCAGTCGGGTGAGCGTCGCCGAGACTTGTGCTTCGTCTGTGATAAGTAAGATCAGTTCACGATGGGATACCCTCGAAATTTATTATGTATTCACCGGTACATGGGAATATCGGATCTACGACCAGATTCACGAGAGACGGTGCGCTGAACCGCGACAACGTCTCTGTAATGTGAAAAGCGTCGAACTTGCCGTGGCGGAAGTCTCCGAAGGAGAGCGTCTGGAGGCGGGCAGGCGGGGAGTGTTGCAACAAACGGAGGAGAATGTCGTTCCTCCCAGAATAGTAATGTGTGAGCACTACCTCCTCGAGTGCAGTGAGATCGAACGGGGCCTGTTTGGGGCTGGGTACCTCCAAAATCGAGCGTCAAATTCGAGTCTCGCGCCACGTGGAGGGAAAGACTCTTGAGGCGCCCGCACGCGCCGAGGAGATTGGCGAGCCCGGCGAAGCTAAACTCGAGATTGCAGAGATGGAGCTTTTCGACGTTGGGGAACAAAGCCGTGTGTGCGACCGCCATCGCGACGATGTCGGTGTAGATCAGGTTGACGCCCGCCCATTCGACCGCGTGGACGCGGGGCATGGGGGGGATCACGGGCGGGGCGGTGTGGCTCCGCAATGTGGTCACCGCGCATTTCAGCCCCCGCCGATCGCGACGCCGGCGCCAATCGCTGCGGGCCGCGTGAAATTTGACCTTTTTCACCACAGTGGTGAGCACGGGTGTCCTGCGTAGGATGTCGAGCCACCAGCCGAAGTCTTCCACGCAGTCGAACTGGATAGTGGAGAAGATGTGCGGGATGACCAGGGAGCGTGTCGCCTTGGACACCAGGGACATGGCGCGCAAGGTGGCTCTATCGAGGGCATTGTGTCCAGCGATTTCGCGGGTTAGTTCGGGGGGAAGGTCGGACCCTGGAGGCGGGGTTGAAATTCGATGCAAGTTCGACGAATCAGGACGGTAGACGTACAAGAGGGATACATAGTGGGCCGTGCCACTGTGCCGGCGGAGTGGTGGTCGAGGTTTGTGGTCAAAGAGCAGATCGAACAGCCAACAAACTCTTGAACAAAGGTGGCATCTGCTTCCTTTGTGGACGTCCTTTTCCCTGAAGATTGACCCACCGCACAATGAATTTGAGGTGAAACTTGACAAATTCATCCAAAATATCCCAGTTATCAAGGACAATAACCATAGAGCCATCGGCAGACCCGTGCAAGAAATATCGTAGGCAAGCATGAGCTCAGAAATGTACAAGGATTGAAGAAAATATGGTTTCTGGGACTAGATAATCTCCCAACAGACGTGGGTAATCTGTGTGGCTTCCGAGAATTATTTCCAGCTTGTAGAAGATCGTCGTGGTTCAGGAGAAAGAAGGAGCGCAGTGGCTGCGCCTGACAGCGGCGCAATGTCACGGTCACATCTAGCGTGACCCTTGTACTTCCCGCCGACTTACTTAGTATCCCCTCGTTCTGCACCATGGACCGACTCGAGGCCCTCGGCACGACGCTCTCGCAGATGACTATGTACGACATCAAGAGTATGTACAATCAGGTGCGCCCACTTTTTTTTAATTTTGGTTCTGTAGATCAAGGACAAATGAATTGAGATTTTCTCTGTATAGGCGAAGAATGTCGTGCTGAACGTCAGCGAGATCGAGGCAAAAGTCAGGGAGGCGACAAATGACGAGCCATGGTGAGTGTGGCTCTGGATGTGTCGATAATGCAAGAAATCTGGAAGCTTCATCATCGATGCAAAAGTCTCGCTGTGGACTGGAACTGGCTGAAACTGCTGGCGGGATGCCGAACGGGACTGCTTCGCGACCTTGGGACACGCTTGAGCGGGTTCTTGCCGGTTTCGTGGATGGCCTGCGGAACTGCGGTCATCTTTGATTTTCTGTCGCGCGCAAATCGAGCAAATGCTGATCAATATCTGCTACAGGGGAGCTAGCTCGACCTTGATGCAAGATATAGCAAATCGGTACGCTTGCAATCCATATTTCTACTTCGTCCACCACTGATCCATCAAAAACAGGACATTCAATTAGTACGCGCTTTCCCTGCTGCGCCAGCCGTGGCTAACTCTCTTCTACTTACCTAGCCCTGACTTCAACGAAATCATGCCAAGTATCTACGCCCGCTTCATGGAGAAGGAAGCGCGCCAGTGGCGCCAGATTTACAAGGTGCGTTTCTCATTATCATGTCATATCATGGCTGCCAGCGCTAACAGGATTGGATTACATAGGCCCTCCAACTGCTCGAATATCTCGTCAAGAACGGGTCCGAGCGCGTGGTGGACGACGCGCGGGTCGCACATCTCCACCATCAAAATGCTTCGCAACTTCCACTACATCGACGAGAAGGGCAAAGACGAGGGGCTGAATGGTGCGCATTCCTCTACTCTACTCTCTACTCTTCCATTCCATTTTCTATTCTATTCTCGAGACAACCCTGATTGACTGACACGGCGCTATATTCACAGTGCGGAACCGCTCGCGCGAGCTCGTGGAGCTGCTCTCGGACGTAGAAAAGATCCGCGCCGAGCGGCGCAAGGCCAAGGCGAACAAGCACAAGTACACCGGCACGGGCAACGACGGGGGCATGGGCGGGATGTCGTTCGCCAGCGAGAGCGGCGGGCGGTATGGGGGCTTTGGCAACGATAGCTTGGGGTACGGCGGGGGCAGCGGCGGTGGGAGCGGGAGTGGTGCGTGCATTCGCGTTTGTTTACGCCTACCGAATATGCGTGCTGATCGACTCAACGCAGACTACTACAACGGCGGCGGGTCGAGCTCCGGCGGGGGCGGCTCCTCAGGCGGATTCAGAGACGAGCGCCGCCCGGGCGGGTTCGACGAGTACAACGCGGGCGACGACGAGATCGGCGTTGGTGGCGGGCGGACGGCGTCGCCTGTTTACCACGCGCGCGCTGCCGGTGCGGAAAAGTACGGTTCCCACCCCTGCGCCGCCGCCGCCCCCACCGGCCGCGCCTGTGAACTTGTTCGACACGGACGACGATGACTTCGGCGCTCCGGCCCCGGCCCCGCCGATCAACAAGCCGTTTTGCGCCTGCGCCTGCGCCTAAGCCTGCGGCCCCTGTGGGTGGGTTGCTTGATGGTGCGTGCTTTCCCTTGCCTTTTCGCTGCTGTCATGTGTAATGTGCTAACTAATGTGTGCTTGTCGGGCAGACGACGACTTCGACGACTTCCAGGCTGCGCCGGTGTCGCCCGGCGTCGCTGCACCGCTTTCTTTCGGCGCCCCGGTCACAGCTGCGAAGCCGAGCCTGCACGACATGCTTAACAAAGGCGCCGCCACGCCGCCGGCCTTCGCCCCCCAGCCCCCGCGCACGGGCTCGGGCTTCGGCGGCGCTCCCATGGGCATGGGTATGGGCGCACCCATCCAGCCCGCGTCCGCGGGCGGGCAACCGCTTCGGCGGGTCGATCTCCTCCCCGCCGCTCCAGCCGCAGACGCAGGCGCAGGCACCGAACTACACCGGCATGGGCATGGGCAGCATGGCGCCGCTGACTGCACAATCCGGGGCGGGCAAGGCAGGCACCCCCGCGCCGGCGAGCAAGCCTGCGGCGAGCTTCGACGACCTGTGGTCGATGTCGCTCGGGTCGGGGTCGAAGCCTGCGACGCCAAACCCGGGCCCGGGCGCGACGGGCGGGAAGAGCATCAAGGATCTGGAGCGGGAGAAGGCGACTGCGGGGCTGTGGGGGTCTGGGGCTAGGTCTGGGTCTGGCGGGGCAGGGGCCTTTGGGCAGCCGAAGCCGGCGGCGATGGGGAGCGGGCTGGGGATGGGGATGGGCGGGATGAGCGGGGGAGGCGGTCAGATCTCGTCGTCTTCGGGGCTGGACGATTTGCTCGGATAGACAGACACGATAGTGGCAACGGTAGCGGTATATATTCTCGCGTCTCTGCATAATTATTTGATTTTTTAGGATTCTCTTTTGAATCGCAAAGTTGCGAGCCTGCTGGCGGGCGTCGTTTATGAATCTCGGTCTTTCTGTCAATGATAGCAAAGTATTCAAACAACATTGTCGAGGTCTCAAGGCCGCCACCGAAGCTTCGGGCTAAGCGGTGGCCGCGGTCTCAAAACTTTCAGAGTCTTTTGTTTGATCTCTAATTGACTTGTCTTTGACCATGAACCTCGACCACGATTTGGCCACTGTAGTGATACAGAGAAGTTGTTGCAATTTGATGCGCCGTCTCTGCTGAATCTAATCGTAGATCCCGCATTCCCTTGTACCGGTGCCAAATAATTTCCATTTCTTCTCTTCTGAATATCCCGTCTTGACGTTGTCTTTTCACAGCCAAACGCCGAGTCTCAGAGACGTTCGACACACTGCCCGCGTTCGTAGCCCTCGAATCACTCACCCTTTGACTCAGGCCGCGCTTGGGCCGCGCGGTCCTGCGGAGGCCTCTATCGACGGAATCCCATCGGCGCCACATCTCACCAGACTGTTTTTTAGAGTGGCCCTGTACGTCGTCGTCGTGAAGTCGATGAGGCCGACCGGGAGGAGTTTGATAAGATCCTCCGCGACCTTCTGCCGTGGCGTCGCCGCGCGTCCGAGCCCATGAAGACCGTCTTGGAGCGGATGTTTTCCTCCTGCCAGCAAATTGCGTTCCCTTTCTGCGACTCGGGCATGCATTTTCGCCGCGGGTTGCGGAGAAGTAGGGAACGGCGGCTGAGGGCTCGTTTGGAGGCGAACGGCGCAGGCATCTCGGACCTGTTGCGGGTTGAATGGCTCGACTTGGGCTCGACGAAGCCATAACGCTGTCACGTACGACGAGACGAACGGGAAGCCACTGTGGAAGTGGCTGAATCGGTACCCAGAACCCGAGTCCGAGTCCAACGCAGACTCGGATGGGAATTCTGTGATCCGGGCGTGGACGGAGGAGGACCTACGTGAGTACCGCAGCGAGATGCTTGCAGAGTGCGGAGGCTATAGAGATGAGGAGCAGGATAGTGATGACTACAATGGTGATGAGGAGTAGCACACTCTTCGCAGAGGAACGGTCATAAACATCGTCTACTGTACTATTTCATTCAATTCGAACGGGGGTGTTACGCGTTACACCCCTGTTCGAATTTTGAAATTCAAACAAACGGGTGGAGCAGCGTTAAGCCAGAAGAAAATTCGAACAGGGCAGGGACGAGCCATTAGAACCTTGACGTTGTTCAGGCAACGAGTATTCAGATGCTTTTCGGTGGTCTTCAGTGTTACATATTGTGCTAATGCAGAGTGCATGTGATGCATTGCAGACCTTCTTGACTTCCATCTCCCACATCAACGGGCTTCTACCGCGGCATTACTCACCATGAGGTGGGGTAAGGCCGCAAGCGGCAGGTGCCGAACCTATTTTCCATATTTGTACGTGGGGATATTGTTCCCGTCAGAATGAGGAGAATTTATCAAGTCGATGTAGTTGCAATTCGGATTTATCGCGTGGACATAACTCGTTTTCTTGTGAAGTCAATAGATCGCGCACTTTCGTCGTTTTTTATAATATGTACAGCGACACGGTAGATTGCACAGCACGAGGAAACACGGTTCAAGAAATAGAGACGGCGCAGTGCGCTAAGGTGAGGATTGTACGGAGATCGCTCGTTAGACCTTGCTGCTGCCCTCGGGCGCCGTTTTGTCACCACTAGCTTTGCTCCCTCCAGCGGTTTTCTTCGGGTCGGGGCCTTTCGTCCGAGGAGTCGTCAAGGTCGATCATAATCGCCTTGCGCTTTACAACGTATTTGGATGGACTGGAGAGGGCATCGTCTTCACGCTACGAGTGAGAGTCAGCAGATGGCACGGTCGGGGATAGAAACAGGACTTACGCGGCCCACAACCGTAATATTGATGAGACGGTATTCCCAACCCAGCTTTCTACCGTGCTCGTACGCCTGTGACACGTTGTAAACAAGGAGAACAGATAGATGCGATGTGTGCAATACTTACCATAGGGGCAATTGTAGTGTTTAGCACCACACCGGTACCGAGGCGGTGCAGCAGGTGGAAGGACATGGGCAAATACTCCTTGGTCGTGGAGTTGAAGACGAGCACTTCAGGAATGCGATTGAAGCGGATGTCGGGATCGCCGATCAAGGGAAGAAGGCCGTAGCTATCATCATACTCGGAAAAGCGACCCCTCCTGGAAGCACACCAGACTTAAAACCGAGCGATAGAGCTGAAGACCAGTACTCACATCCATCGTCGTAGCGTTCGGGACGAATACGGGTCTGCGTGGTGCCAGGAACATAGAGCTACTGGGACCGCTCGTGTTTCTTTTCTTGACGACATCGTCAAGAGTCGAAGCAAACACCTGTAGACGCAACATAAATGGCGGCGCGAACAGCACAGCGCGGCTACGATGCAACATACCTCAAAGCGCTTGTCCAAGGCGGTGTGGACGTCGACAGCGGTGTCCCAGGACACAGGGCGTCCCGAGATGGCATACTCTGCCAAGCGGGGGTAGAGGAAGCCGCTGTCGAAACTGAAGGGAATCAGCGAAGGCACCTGAAATATTTGTACAGGAAAAAAACGTACATTTGGACCCTCCATTCGCAGGTGATGTCCTTTTTGTTGCGAGTGGTCTTAACCCACGCACCGTCTGACGTTTGGCCGGGACGCGGTTCGACCTCGATAGCTTTCACGAGTCGGGTCGCCGGCTTTCCAGCCAACGACGGCGAAATTTCCACCCGGCCCGTTGTTGAACGCCCAGGTGGAGCGAGGGGACAGAGTAACGACGTATTCGAGAGGTTTTCCGCTAGAGTGATGAGATATAAGCCATAAGATCGGATGAAATCAAAGAGGCCAATACATACTCGATGGCCAGCGACCACGACTTGTTCGCAGCGAATACGACGTTAGTTTTGGACATAATGCTGGCAGGCGTCTGGTCTGTGATAAGACCGTCTTTGGTAGCAAAGCCTGTGCTGGCTCGGGCGATGGCGTCTATCTTGTCGGGCGAAAGTGTGCGCAATATTTTCTTGGCCTCGGCCGGCGTCAAGAGGACCTCTGGGGCGGGGTCGCTGGAGGCGGGGTCGCTGGAGGCCTGAGCGGCAGAAGGATTGGTGACGAATCTATCGGCAGTCATGTGAAAGCAGAGGGTCGATGAACGGATCTGGACGAAGGGACAAGATGAGAAAAGGTCAAGAATAACTATGGCGATTTTATACATGCCTGCACCTCATATTAAGACGTCAAACGATCCCGATGACGCGTCTGTTGGTGCTGCAGACAGTATGTAAGGCCGTTAAACAATGCATAAAGTGACTGCAGTGAGGCAGTGGCGTACTGTTCCAGACGGAGGTGAAACTAAATTGAAGAAGGTGGCACAGCGATAAACGAGGCAACGGTTTACTGCAACACGGATGCAGCGTCATTCGTCTGTCAATGAATGTCGAAGAAACAAGGCACAATACCTGTCTTGGCGACGGAGACGTTGGCAAATACAGAAAAAGGGCCGACGGCGACTGTATGTGCAATATATTATTCAACAGTTTGGGTGCGACGACAGAAAAGAAGGGTTCTTGCATTATATTCGAGCACTTCTGTGGTCTAGAGGGTGGCGGTTGATTGAATCTAAGAAGCCGGCTGGGCAGTCGAACACGTCTGCAAACGACGGGGCCTTCGAGGTGCGTTGACCATAAATGTGGGTTTCAGCCACTCGGCAGTTGGCGACGGAGGCTGTTAAACAATGCACAATGCGTCTGCGTACTGTTCCAGACGGAGGCGAAACTAAATTGAAGAAGGTGGCACAGCGATAAACGAGGCAATGGTTTACTGCAACACGGATGCAGCGTCATTTGTCTGTCAAAGAATGTCGAAGAAACAAGGCACGATACCTGTCGTGGCCCGGCAGTTGGCGACGGAGACGTTGGCAAAGACAGAAGAAAGGCCGGCGTCTGCAGTGAGGCAGCGGTGTACTTTTCCAGACGGAGGTGAAACTAAATTGAAGAAGGTGGCGCAGCGATAAACGATTCAACGGTTTACTGCAACACGGATGCAGCGTCATTTGTCTGTCAAAGAATGTCGAAGAAACAAGGCACGATACCTGTCGTGGCCCGGCAGTTGGCGACGGAGGCGTTGGCAAAGACAGAAGAAAGGCCGGCGTCTGCAGTGAGGCAGCGGTGTACTGTTCCAGACGGAGGTGAAACTCAATTGAAGAAGGTGGCGCAGCGATAAACGACGCAACGGTTTACTGCAACACGGATGCAGCGTCATTCGTCTGTCAAAGAATATCGAATAAACAAGGCACGATACCTGTCGTGGCCCGGCAGTTGGCGACGGAGACGTTGGCAAAGACAGAAGAAAGGCCGACGGCGACGGTACGTGCAATATATTATGCAGCAGCTTGGGTGCGACGACAGAAAAAGAAGGGTTCTTGTATTATGCTGGAGCTCTTCTGTGGCCTAGACGGTGGCGGTTAATTGAAACTAAGAAACGACGGTTAGACAGACGAACCCGTCTGCGAACAACGGGGTCTCCCAGGTGCGGCCGCCAATGTGCGAACTCAAAGTGGGCTTCAGGCACTCGGCAGTTGGCGACGGAGACGTTGACGAACACGTATGAGAACAACGGGGTCTTCCAGACGCGGCCGCCAACGTGCGAAATAAAAGTGGGTTTCAGCCACTCGGATTCACGGGAGGTTTGGATTGGCGGTCCAAATAAGATATTTTCCAGCCACGAAAACTTGAACAGGGGATCGGCCAGTACAAGCCAGCCAACAAATCAAAAAAGAGAGCCAAGCAATAGCTGTCACGTCACGGCTCCCCCAGGGGAGGCGTGACCGACACGACTATTCATTGCGGATGCGAAGAGGCCTACGACTTCTATGTGTCGCCAAATCCCGCTGGAACAACACCTTTCACGCCGGCGTAAATATGCCGTCGAAGAAGGATCGCATCCAATATTCCGCCGTGCCATAATCAAAGCGCAGATTCCCGAAAACAGACCGGTCTACAACGAGTGAAAACCAAAGGTATAAGGCGAATCGGACCACGTCCATCCTGAGATATTCGTGCCGCTCCCCCAACCGCTCTCATATCTCTATGGCTGCCTCTGGTTCCGCTGTCGCACAACGTACTCCCTCGTTCAAAATAGAGCTCCTTACCACGGCTGAGGACGCCAACAAAAGTCTGCGACTCATCAGAGACGGGATGTCCATTGGATTCGACGCGGAATGGACCGCAGACAATGCTCCAGGCGCAAAACAGAAGACGCGGGGTGAAAGGAACACCGAAAAAAAGACAGCAAACCAGCACAGCGGCCCATTTTGCCGTTACGTGGGAGGTCGTGAAGCTGCGCGTTCTGCAGATCTATTGGGGAAACGGTATAGTCTATGTCATTGATTTACCTGCAATGAAAGGTGAGCGTGTATGCTCTGGACTTACCCCGATATTAATATTATCAGAGATTCCACAGGAGCTTGAACGTGTCTGCGCCAGCCGCGCCATTGTCAAAGCCGGGACGGGCATATTCTGTAAGTTTTTTTATTTGTTTTTTGTTTGAACGGTTCGCATTTACTGACCGGATGCAAGGCGATGCTGGTCGACTGTGGAAAGATTTTAGAATAAACCTTTTGTCCTGCGTGGAACTCGGCTTAGCTTCCAAGCTCGTATATCCCGAGATTATGAGACCTCACGCCTTTTACTCCGAGCTGGTGGGCCTCGCTGAAATCGCAGAGCACGTCTGCGGTATGAAGCTCGATAAAAACCACCGCGAATCCGACTGGAGCAAAACTGTACTAACCTCGGAACAACTGGAGTGTAAGCAGCTCGCCAGCTACCGCGTCGCCGCTGACATTATATATATGAACAGACACAGCAACCGATGCCTATGCGTCGTTCGAATGCTACACCAGGCTTCAGGGCGAAATCGACAGATGCGAATATAACATACCGAGAGACTGGTTCACCTTCGACGTGGTCGGCAATACTAGGATGAAAGCAGGTACGGACGTAAAGTGGACGGCCGAATGCAAGTGGTGGTCCAAGGAGCTAGGTGTGGGATTTCTCGCTCGTCATTAGCAGTATACGCCAGCTTGAGGCAGAACGGTGCCCAGATCGATAGTTGCCCGCTTAGCTATCACTCGTTTATCTTGGCTATTCAACAGCGCATATAGTATTCATTCAGAGATATATATTTGGATCGTGACGCAATTGAGTCGAGAGGCAGAGTTTCGGGTTAGCATTCGATTTGAAATACCGGTATATACTTGTTCAATACAAGGAGTGATACCGCTAAGCAAAGGAAGAAGTACTAGGACTAGTTAGGACGAAGCCTGAACGGGAGCGATGAAGCATTCCACGGCCGGGGTATTGAAAACTTTGCAGAAGCGTCCGATGTTAAGCAGGTGAAGTATAAACGAAGACAGAATAAAGTAATCGGGTCTGGCGCGATGCGTCGAGCGTTCCGCTCGGGGGGTTATCTGCAAGGTCGATCTATCGGGCGCAGGTCAATTTAAAACAAACAAGCTAGATAAGAAAACGCACTGGATCTGCACCGCCGAGCAGGTCGAAGAGGATAAGATGTGGCCATTGACAGGGTGAACCCATAGCTTGGGGGTGACGCCTGGAACAAGCTTCGAACGCAAAGGGCATCCGCCTTCGAAAGGATTTAGATCGACACAGAACGAACACGACTGCTATCTATTCATTAATCGGCCAACGTATAGGAGCAGATACGCACGCGTTGATATAGCAAAAAAATGTGTGTACGCACAGGAACACATCCGCGAGGGTGAAGATCCTGTGGGGCCAGAGCGAGTCAGCGACATAGAGAGAGAAGCGAAGTCCGTATACCTTAGCTATACCGCCTCGTCAACCATACGCCAACAGTAAACCCAATGTTACAAGCCAACGTTGACGTCGAGCTTGAACAGAGCCGACGTGGTCGTCTAGCTCGTCAGCGCCAGAGAGCCGACGTTGTCGTCCAGCTCAAGATATGATTTGTCATACAACGATGACAAAGGAATGATTGGGTACGCATGTGACCTCATATTGCTTTAACAACTGCTAGACGAGCAACGTCGGCAGCTCAACC
The DNA here is from genome assembly GCA_029378375.1 of Mycena olivaceomarginata. Classification (NCBI taxonomy): domain Eukaryota; kingdom Fungi; phylum Basidiomycota; class Agaricomycetes; order Agaricales; family Mycenaceae; genus Mycena; species Mycena olivaceomarginata. Next base: position 184,311 of record JARKIC010000212.1, on the reverse strand, counting down.
AACCCGCGAGACGAAACGTCAGCGGAGTGCCGCGAGACGCAACGTCAGCGGAATAGTGTTCAACGGGTGTGGCCGCAATGACTTTGGTAGCGGACCCGACTCGTTCTCAATATTTGAAGAACCGAGATTACACGAGTGCGTACTCGCATCTACATGCTAATTTGGATACCTGGGATGACACTGGAAATAGAGAAGCTTGGACCCTTCGACGGTGTAGTCGCCGCTGTCGTTAAAATACAGAACGAAGACCATTTGATTACCACCAATACCAACTACGTGCCCGCACTCCCCGGGATGAACCACCACGACGTTTTCATGCGCAGGGACATGCGCTATGGACTGGACGATCCCACCGTCTGGCCCCAGCAATTCAGCGAGCACTACTGTCACCTGGCCGTAATGAGAAGCAAAGAAGGCCAGGAGACGCGTAGCAAGCCGATAGCGAACATCGGGACGGTACGCAGGAAACCGGGCAGTCGGGAAGAGGACGCCATGATGTGGTGGGATCCTACTCTGGCGGATTTTATACCGCAGGACGGCCCAACTCTGACGGCGGCGTTTGGAAAACTCGATGTTCAACACTGGACCCAATTTTCACACCTCGTCAAACATTTGCTCGAGGAATACAACAGCTACGTTGGGTCCACGTCTAGAGAGAAGGTTCCATCTCCCCTCCCTCCTGTTGCCGCCAGCATGCGGATTGCTCTCGAACGCCTGACGTTGCCGTGCTCATACGATGGCATGGTTCACATCGTGCGCGTTCTACAGAGGACCAGCCTCGAAGTAGATGCGATGATCCGATACATGTCAATATTCAAGCCCCTCATGGAGAATCCGCTGGCAACCGCGCCAGATCGAGCCGTGGAGTATCTCGTGGGCGCGTTCACGGGTAACGCATCCGTCGTATCTCAATTGCACACAGCCGGGGTGCCATTCTGGTATGTTCGAGCGGCCAGCTTGTTCGCAGGGGAAAATATATTAGCCATCGTAACTCCCCGCGAACCGTCGTGCGTCGAAGTCCAAGCTCACGAGAGGCTCACCTCCGTCGTTTCCAAAGTCGGCCCGAAAACCGTTGAAAAGATCGAGGCCATATCCAAGCTTACCCATCTCTACGACTGGTACAGAGACCCTTTCGAACGTTCGTTGCAAGAGCGGGACGACTTCAAAGCAGACGTCGCAACGGCAGGTACCAGCAAAGCGGACGTCGCAACAGCAGGCACCAGTCGGACGGGAGGTGGGAAAAAGTCGCGATACACTCCTTGTGAGGTTATTGTACTCGTGAATGCAGGGCAATCGCTAATGTCGTTCCAGACCCGCGGCCATCCACCAGCAAGACAGGCAAGGTGTGCCAAACAAAACAGACAGCGGGAAGAAACAAGTTCGTTCGCATTTCAAACCGGCGAGAGATGCCCCCGGGCATAGAGTCATGGGAACTTGGACTACGCCGCGTTGACCAGTCCCGCGCACCGTGCGAGGGACCGTCGAAGAGCGACCAGAATTACGTCTTGCCGGAGCCCGCACTCTTAGTTGCGCCAGATCAGACGATTCAGCGGCAGACCCGCCTCCACCACTACATCCTGATGTGCGACGCCCTGCATTATCGCATCGCCAACGAACGAAAAGAGTCGATACTGCTGAACCCGCAAGAGTGGCGCGACGTGTTGGGAGGGAGGGTGGTAGAGCAGGGCCCGGAGAACAGCAAGGTTAAACAAAGGACCGGTGTTTTACAGCGGTTGCTGGCTCCCGCGCTACAGGCCTGTGGGCTCGAGCACCTGAGTGGAATTCCTGCCGACCCACGAACCATCTCGCACATTGGCAACCAACGGGCACAAGAGATTATCTGGGAGGTAGCAGAGACCAATTTTCGTTACGAGTTGCTGGCGCTCGACCGCAGAGCTTCAGGCACGAATCGCCCCGACGCCTGCCGGGAGTGCTTGGTAGGAGGGATGATGGTCGCCGTCCCAATCGAGTACAGCCGGCAGGGATTCGCTGCTGCCGCTCTTTCCGACCGCCACATCTTCAACGTGCGCCTGGCAAGGTTGATGAGCGATTGGAAGACAAGCTTGCCAATCGAGGTTCGTCGTGCGGAAACGCAGAGGTCATGGAGCACGGAGGAAATGCAGGCACTCGAGGAGGCAGTGGCAACATTGTATTGCCAAGCTTTCTACGACTACTTTGGCCGCGCGGCGGTGATACCCATGCGCACTGTTTCATCGGACGATATTTCTATGATGTACTAATAGTAGCGAACGACAATCCATATCACATACTTACTGACCGGCACAATCGGGCTGATCGAAAGGCTACTGAACTGGTACAGGTTAACGTTGCGGCCGAGGTTCGTCAAGGTCCGGAAGAGCGAGGAAGGGATAAGACAAAAATTGTGGAATACTGAAACGCATGTAGTCACCCTCCCTGTCGACCAACGCATGGAACTCATATCGATCCCGCGCATCGGACCACCTGCATGTGCATCGGACCATGAATAAATTGCAGAGTAGGTGGAGACGACTAACAACTCGAGGTTTGCACGCTGTCAGATATGTAAACCCCGTTGGCAATTTCTTCCTATCTCAACACTCCTTACAGTATTTGCGCATTTGGTCATCAGCTGCGGGCCCGCGAAGCCCGAGTCTCTCTCTCTCACAAAACCAAGATTGTAACGTTGCAATTGCCGCAGCCGTACATCATCCAGTAAATTGTCCCACGATGGATTCCCGCGCACGAATCTTTAGTTGATTTCCGCAAGTTATGATTATCTGCGTTGCACTTGGGATGAATGTACATGGATATGTATCGTGTATTCAGCCAGACTCTCAGACCGTCCGCCACGTTCACGCAGCACAACACCAATTAAATTGTAATCGATGGCGTCGCAACCTTCGACTTAGGACAAGGACCTGGACCCGCAGCACGCGTACGGCACATGTAGTGGAGTCCAACGACATTCCGGGTTCAATCGTTCTCAGAATTCGAACCGCGGGGTGGTGCCACTGGTGGTGGAAGAGAAGAAGGGATCGCTGGTGGCGGTGTATTTCAGTTGTGAATTGATCGAAGTCCGAACATCCGAACGTTTAGTATTTTCTGCCAAAAAAAAAATATTGACGTGCCCGTCCTTCTGAGCCAGCGATAATAACTGTTAAATATGAATCAAGCCACTGAATTTCAGTACTATTTCTCGTAAACGCCCCCCGACTTCCACAAAATTGCCAAAAATATTCATCGGTTGGAATCACGTAATGTGACTCAGCTATCTTATCACGAACCACCATCTCCCGCCGCCACTCATCTAATCAATGCCCGAAATCTTAGAGCAGCACACCTTCCGCTGTGCTCTCCAACACTTCATAAACAAAGCCAAACTCATCTACCACCTGGATCTTTGCAAGTCATCGCCCTTTGGGCAGATGCCAAAGCAGATGATCTCAAGGACATGGCTCTGAGAGAGAACCGCTTGGAGCTGTACGCCTCCACACTGAATCGCGAAAGCCTCAGGATTGGATTTCATCATGCCTGGGCCACTCGTGCTCTCAGGGGTGGCAAGTACCATACCAGACACACATGGGCTTATGATAAAAAACCGTATATTTTAACTGTTTCGATGTAACAGCCGGTTTCTGACCCCATATTAGGTCTGGGAGAGCTTACCCCGCTTCATTCAAAAGCAAATATCCCCGGACTACACCTCATGGCCCGATTTCTGTGATGCAATTGCATCGCTAGAACATGACTCTTGTCGTACACCTGCCCAATGTATCTTTTCCGGTTCTTGTCCAAGGTTAGCAAAACAAACTAACTCTTTGCTCACTAGTACCTCCCCCATGGTTCCAAGAAAAGACGGCAGGTAATCTGAAGTACGGCCGCCCCTCGGAAACTCGCCTGGTGCAACGCCTCACTCGATACATGCCTCCTATCTTCCGTGGAAAGGATCCTGATCGTCGCTCAGTCAAACCACCACTCCCTGACAGAGCTTGGGAGGATCCAATCGCACTACCTGGCGATATCCCAGAATCGGTCTACCACCCTATCCACGGGAACGTTTACAGCGCAGTTGCTCCAGCATCCTTGGCTAATCCCCTTCCTCTGCCTAAAGAACCTAAAGCTCCTGCTAAACCGTCTAAACCTGGGAAAGCTCCTGCAAAACCTGCAAAACCTGCGAAAGCTCCTGCGAAAACTGCTAAAGCAACTACCAAATCCAAAGCTGCCAAATCGAAATCCGACATGTCTGATAATACTCGTCTTACAACATTCTTCCCTTCTCTTAAAGCTCCTAAACCTCGCATCCCTCGTGTCCCTGGGTCTGTCCAGGGGATTTCTTCCCATCTGGAATCTCTCGGTATCCCAAAGTTTCCAGATCTGGATGAGAATGATATCGACCACTCCCATTATTTGTTACCCTCGATACTTGTTTCCTCAGATTGACGACAGCAATCTCTCGGAAGAAGAAGCCTTTGAAAAAATGGGATTGGAGCTTGTTGGCATTGAATACGATCCGAGGTCTCTGATACTAGATCTCAAGACATGCTTCCTTGAGGCAAGGCGTTAACTAATTTTCTAAACAAATTTCTGATACTAAGTTCAATTAGATTGAATCATTGCTCCATGCCTCGCCTCAAATCTTCCGCATGGATTTCTCTCATGATGATTGGATCCAAGTCACGCGTGTTCCTGCAAAGGAGCGCGGTTTCAAAGTCGTTATCGCTTTGCAGCTCAAAACTCACACTATTGCGTGGCTATCTATGGATAATCTAACATACGTGCACTGGCTCTCACAAGAGGACATGGCTTTAACTCGACCGAATCGTGTACCTGGTGCGTGTTGCTCTGTATCCAAACTGACTGACTGACTTAATTTTCAAGATGTTGTTCTCGACCACTGGCGTTGGTCCGAATTCGTGGTCAGATGGCTCAAGAAACAGGACAACAATCCAAAGAAGACATTGGACAGGAAGTCGTTTGCTGAAGTGCTTTCCATGCCAGGTCATCATCCGATGCGCGGTGTTGGACGATACTCCTCAGATGAAATCGCACATCAATCCGGTATTATCTCTCCCTCCTGCTTGAAAATCTTGTTCAATTGCTTGTGCAGGGGTGCCTCTCTGGACGTTGTGGAGAGACATCCGTCTCAATCCTCAGCTGCTCTGTGCGGTTTTTGAAACTTTCTTTTTGTTTACGTTTGAACGATACTGCGCTGTCCCGTGAGTTTTCACTGAATCTCAATCTCAGTCCAATTCACGAGCGTGCTGGACAGCGACTTTCTGAAGGAATCGGATGAACTGAACCGTCTCTGTGGAGACGACGATAGCGATACAGACAGTTCTCATCTTATTATCACGACCCTGGAAAAGGTGTTACGGTTAGTTATCTCCGTATCTAGATGACCAGCTTCTCTAACATTTTCAAGTTACGAACGCTATCTGTCTGTTCATAAGCAGCTGTGGTCCACAATGAGCGCAAGGAAGAAACGTCTCGTACTGAGGTATAATGTATAACAATTTAGTTTTCATTTCGACCCAAAATAACGAAGTTTCAGCGACTGAGCATCAGGTCTCATCGTGTGACGGGGAAGTATACTAATGGAACACGACGAGCGTACTTGCGTATATAATGGACTTATACATATAATCGTAGTACTATTACGTACACATCAGTAACGTAATAGATCATCTTTTATCTTTGCTTTACACTACGATGTGCGAAGACTGAAGACCTATAGGGGACCACCCCCACAGCCGCCCTGCCTGCCTGAGCACGCGTATAACTGCTCCACGACACCGGTGCTGCAGGAGGTCCCAGGTGTGGGTCACACACCCCCTGGTCGATGGGTTACAACGGTGGCGGGCGCCTGAGTCGGCGGCCCCCAGCCTCAAGCCTCGCGAGTGCTGCGTCCACGGACTGCGCGCTCGCGAGCCCCTCTTCAGCAACATGAAGCCTACGAGACCCGCATCACAATGGAGCCCACCGCGAGGGCTTCACCCAGCTGAAGAGGGTATTCGCAAGGATCCGAGCGCTCCTCCTCAAGGAGCTGCTGGAGCTTCGAATACGCCTCCCCCCTACGTCGAGACGACCCCCGCAACGACATTCATTCTGCGGCGGCACCAAGGTCGCGACGTCGACCTCGACAGCGGGCGGGAGAAGACCCCGAAGTCAGAGCGCTTGTGCATCAAAACACAGCAGCTACCGACGACGGGGCTAGCTCTCCCCCTCCCCTACCCACACAGCAGCTACTGTATAGTGGCGCTCGTGCGAGGAGAGGAGAGCACGACGAAGCAGCCTGCTCCGACTCGCAAGCTGCTAAGTCCCTCCGATCACGCCGGTGTGATCGGAATCACGTGATAGCTGGACTCTTACGAATCTTTCTCTCAAAGTCCACCCACTTGATGTGGGCGGCGTCTTTGCCCGAGGATAGGCGTTGGAGCGGGACTGCCTGCGCACGACGAGGGTGCAGGCACCGCGATGGGACTGCCTGCGCACGACGAGGGTGCAGGCACCGCGATGGGTTTGCCTGCGCGTGACGAGGGCGTAGGCATCGCGGTGGGGTTGTCTGTGCACGACGAGGGCGCAGGCATCGGTGGGGCCGTCTGTGCAGGATGAGGGCTGCCTGGGCTGCAAGCCATGCTAGCATGGAAGCGCCCGGCTTGACGATGGCTAGGACGGTCGATAGCGCGGAGATGCGCCTGAGTAACCCTCGAGGCAGCCCTGACGCCTCCACACGACCCGCCTCGGGCTGCACGCCATGTTAGCATGGAAGCGCCCGGGGTTTGGGTATACGGGGATGAACAGCCGCACAAAGGTAGCCAGGGCTGCTTAGCCGAAGATCACAAAGGCCCTTTGCCGCACGCTTACTCGGCAAAATTCTCTTGTTTCCTTACCACGTCCCAGGTCAACGCCAACGCCAACGCCAACGCCAACGCCAACGCCAACTCGAGACGAGCCAGCCAGATGACAAGAGAGACGGTCGATAAGGCCAACCCCAACCCAATCATCAACCGAGCGACTTCCACTCGGGGAAGTTTGAGAAGCGCACCATCGACAGCGCCCTCCGAGTCGGCACTGGCGACGGGGTCAGTCGCGGGCAAGAAGACAGCCACCCCTAAGAAGCCCAGTTCTACACACCCGCCTGGATCTACGAAGGCGAAGGCGTCGTCGGGGGCGCAGCGCGCGGGTCCATCAACGCCTACGGCGGCTTCGGCCGCCAGAAGCGTGAATGCGACATCTGCGCCGCTAGCTCCCTTCGGTACGACCACGCCCCGGCTGCCTTCGCATATGACGGGCCAGGGACATCGGGGTCCTCAGCCCGTCGCTGCCGCTGCTCTCCCTATTCCGACCTCCTCTCCCAGCTCCCCGAGTCTCACTACCAACTCTCTCCGTTCCGACCTCACCTCCAGCTCCTCCTCGGACTCAACCCGTAGCCCGCACCCCCTTCCTTCCCGGAGGCTACGACGGTGCCTATTTCCCGACGGCGTCCGTGAGTGACAGAGCCTCGCAGGCCTCGCCAGGGAGTGTCCCCCTTCCCATGTCGGATACTCCTACCGAAGTCTCGGATTTTGAATCGAGCTCAGGGGAAGGGAGACGCGAGGAGGAAGAAAGCATTTCCGCGGGCTTGGCGCGCCGCAGGGGAGTACCTCCCGTAGCAGCGCCGCCTCGCCTATTCCAGCATGGAGGGAAATCGATCGACTTGTTCCAAGAAGAACTGGCGGAATCCGTGATGCGCCATTGCATCCCTTACGACCCGTCGTCCCATTCTCAGGAAGACCCGTTGCTGGAGTACGGGGCGATTGGAGGCGAGCTACCAGGGTTTGACCCCACGGCGTCTGTAGTCCTAAGAGATGCGTTGCTCCGCTACGATAGCCCACATCGCAACCTCGACTTTGAACACTTAGGAGCTCTGGTCGAGGAAGTTGTGTCATACGATGCAGCAGCAGCGGGCCTGGTGCCCTCGGCGGATCCGGAGACACAGAAGCGCTTCTACTGCCTCAATCTTCGAATGTTGTCGCGGATTGCACATGCCGTAGTCGCCCTGCAGCAGATTATGGACGCTCAAGCCCAATTCCTGGACTCTAGCACTCGCAACAGTCGATTCGTGCTGGATCCTGGGTACGGATTCCTGTATCTGCTGGAGCGCAGCGAATCGGCCACCGACTTGCGCTTCGCCTTCACCTGCCTCCAGAAACGCGTGGAAAATGGGAATCGACACGTATTGACCTACTTTCGCTCCATCCGACAGATTCTCACCAACGAGGACGGGAGCGACCGCTTGAGTTCCGCGGATTCCACGATCTCGGAAGTTCGTAAAGAGTTTGGCTCCCAGCACCCATTGAAAGAGGTCTATCGCCTCCTCCTCCGAAGCGACTATGCCCTTCGCGCTGCTCTAATAGACGATGATGCGCGCGTTGAGGCCGTCCGAAAGCTCGGGGAAGAACCTCGACCTCGCTACTACCGCTCTCGTAGTACGGTTCCCACATTGCGCGACGGGGAGTCTGCGCCCGCGGTCTCGCCGCTGTCGGCTGCGGCTCCCCCACCCCCGACGAATAACCCGAGCGTCCGGTTTGCGGTACAGTCGCCCCCTCGCCTTTCTACTGTCCATGCGCTACCGGGGTTAGGACGGATCCCAGATACTCTTAGTGCCGTCGCGCCTATTATTGGGGGGCCATCGGTGATGAGGGTCCCAGGGCGCCCAGCGTCACAAGCATTCGTGCCTCTGGACTCTTCTCAAGCGCCCTCTAGCATCCAATCCCGGACTACCTACCGATTCCAAGGTCCGGCTGCCGAGGGCGCCCCTTCGAATAATGGTAAAGGTGTTCCAATACCGGAACCTAGTTTCGAGGGCGCGACTCCTCCTGCCTGGATGGGTAAACTTCCCGGAGCAGGAGATGGGGGCGGAGGTGGTGATGATGTTGGCGGGAGTGGTGGAGGAAATGGTGGAGGTGCGGGAGGCGGAGGAGGCGGCGGAGCAGGAGGAGGGGGTTCAGGTCCTCCAGCGGGAACGGGCTCTACGGCGGACGTTCCGGATGCTTCGTCGCAATGGCAACTCAATCCTAAACTCAATGTTTCCATCGTCCCAGTCTGGGATGGTAAAGATGAGACGATAATCGACTATGTCATCAATATGGCTTCCCTGGCTCTCCTCAGCCCGTTGATGTTCGTCCACATCGCACAGATGGCGCCGACGAAGTTTACGGGGCGCGCTCGAAGCTGGTGGACCTTGCTTCCTCCAAACTCCAGAGTCTTGTACTCTCGGGACTGGAGCCACCTGCTAGATGCGCTGCGCCGGCACTTCCTCACGGCGAAATGGCTTGCGGATAGGTTACAGGAGTTCGAGGAGATGCGATTCCGGCAGAAGGGCCGCTCCGACGAGGAGCCGGAGGACTTCTTCCAGAGGAGGATACAGTACCATTCCTTCATCTTCTCAGACGTGGAGGACGGGCCACAGGCCGTCAGCCGTATCCTCCGCACGCAACCCGTGGCCTGGTATCGCGAAGTGTCTGAGCGTACCTGCCCTTCTATCGAGGCGTTGATGACCTACGCCAAGCATAACCGCGCCAGTCTTCTTGCCTCCTATCTTATGGAGAATAAAGTGAACGCGCTTCTAGGCAGCGCGCCCTCCGAGGGCGCTGCGCCGCGAAGACGTTTTGTTCCTAGATCGGCGAAGGCAGCGGACGCGATCTGGGAGCACGTCGACAATGGGTCCGAAAACGAGGAGAGTGAACGGGAAGAGGAGAGGACGGCTTTAGCGGCAGATCGACGCAGGGAAGGTCGGGGTCGTAACACCAATGCCACCGCTGGGCCCTCTAAGCCACGTCCTGACTGGCCCGGAGGGAAGACGATCAACGGATACGAGTTCCGCCGCGATGATTCGCGTGTCAGCGCGCGCCCTCCTAACGGAGAGTGTTACATCTGCACGAGCCCCAAACACGTCGCTCGAGACTGTTCACACTACAGTACTTGGTCTCATCTGAGACAAGCGATGCTTATCCACGTTGACCTGGATCCGGATGAGGAAGAAAAGGAACGCCTGGAGTATATAGCTATGATTGTGGAATCCAGAATCGAATCGTCTCGCGCTTACCCGAGTGAAGATCTTAAGAAGCCCGAGGAAGTCCTGGAAGCGCCTGGGCGAGAGCTTGCGGCTGCTGAAGGACTCCCTACGCCCAGAAATCGTAAACCGCGAGTAACGATCGAAGAGGAGGTAGAAGACTTGAGCTCGGAACCTACGCTCGACGGTAGCCTGTATCGGGAAGCGCTACTGGTAGAAACCTCCGTAGTCGAAGCCTCCTCCGTCGACCAAGCCGCCGTAGTCGAAGCCTCCACCGTTGATAAGGCTGCCTTCCTGCCGCACTACGGATTGAACCGCAACCGACGCCGCTACGAAGCCTTTGCGAAGCCGCTCAAGGAGCAGGACAAGGGGAAAGCAGTGAAAAGCGATGACCCCCCAGTTCTACCCCGGAGAGTGCGTCGCAAGGCCGTCTACGTAGCAGAGTTGGACTCCTCCGTAGCGGACAACGGAACCCCTGTCTACAAGGCGCGGAAAGTGAGACAACTTCCGGACGGATTAGGCTCCCTCGGTGCCCGAGCGCTTCACATCAAAGTCAAAGTGGGATCGCTGGAGCACGGGGTTATAAGAGCTCGTCTGGATTCTGGCGCCGACATTACGCTCATGTCTGAAGAGTTCTGGAGGTCCATCCCAGGACTCAGCAAACCGAAGCAGGGTATACGGATGAAGCTGTACCATCTCACCGGACAAGCCAAGGTCCTGGGTTATGTCAAATGTCCATTGTACGTGGAATCCAAAGAAGGCGAGGTCATCTGCTTCGAACTGGAGGCCTACGTCGTCCGTAACATGAAAGTGGATTTGCTTCTGGGAGAGGATTTCCAGTCCTCCTACGAATTGGGGGTCCAGAGATGGGCGACTGGCGACAGCGAAGTGCAGGTGGGCCGTTCTCGGCACATTCTCCCCGCTTCTTCCGCGCACTCAGTCGACCTTGGCTTCGAAATCCGTCAAGCTAGCATGGCGCGCACCATGAAGAGGCTGCTGCCTATGCAATGGCGGAAGACGTACCAACGCTCGCGTCGACGAATCTGCAGGGAAGGGAAGATGCAGGCCCCGCCGGTGTTGGCAGCTCACGACGTACTCATCGGCGCTGGTACCGTGCATAACGTGAAAGTTACGGGTGCCTTCGAAGGAAAGGACGAGTGGTTAGTCGAGAAGGTGGTTATCAGTTCGGAGGACGCGGACGTTATGGCCGCGCCCACTACCTTGATTCGTTCCGACGTGCCGTATCTGCCCATAGCCAATCCCAGTACAAGGCCTTGGTACATCCGAGCGGGGGATATCGTGGGGAAGCTACACGATCCCTCCTCTTATGCCGATACTCCGAGGAACAAGGAGGAGTATGACAAGTTCGCTGCCTCCGCTGAAGCGTTGGCGCGCGTCATACAAGAAACCCAGCGAGCTCAGGACCCGGAGTACAAACCCGTTCCCCCAGAAGCTGAAGCGGATGAGGAGGAGGAATTGTGGGGACCGAAGACGTCTGCGGGAACGCAGAATCTGGGAGCGGAACATGAGTCGGAGGACGTGGCTAAGCTCGTGAACTTGGGACCGGACATTCCCGAGGCCGTGCGTCCCAAACTAGACGAAGTCCTGCGCCGTAATGCGGCTGCGTTCGGAGTCGGAGGACGCTTGGGGCACGTAAAGGAGAAGGCGCCGATTCCCGTTAAGGAGGGGACTCAACCGGTATCTATGCCCATGTACTCGGCATCGCCAGCCAAGAGGGAGGTCATCGACAAGCAGATGGATCTATGGTTTGAGAGGGATGTCATTGAACCCTCCACCAGCCCTTGGGGAGCGCCATGTGTGGTTGTATTCCGGAATGGAAAACCACGTCTGGCAGTGGACTACCGGAAGCTAAACGCCCAGACTATCGCGGATGAGTTCCCTATCCCGCGACAATCGGATATCATTCAAGCGTTGTCGGGTTCCCAAGTACTATCATCGTTCGACGCACTGGCGGGATTCAATCAAGTGGAGATGGACGACGAAGCAAGAGAGAAAACAGCGTTCCGCTCACACCGAGGATTGTGGCAGTTCAAAAGAATGCCATTTGGCTTGCGTAACGGCCCTTCCATATTCCAAAGAATTATGCAAGGAGTCCTCGCGCCCTACCTCTGGTTGTTCACGTTGGTCTACATCGATGACATCGTGGTATTTTCGAAGTCGTGGGACGAGCACGTCGTCCATCTTGATAGAGTACTCAGCGCTATAACAGCCGCCGGCCTCACCCTCGAGCCGAAAAAATGCTTCGTGGGATACTCCTCTATCCTTCTTCTGGGACAGAAGGTTTCGCGTTTGGGTCTATCCACGCACAGGGAGAAGGTTGCTGCGATACAGGAGCTCGCACGGCCACAGTCGGTACTCGATCTCCAAAAATTCCTGGGCATGGTCAATTACTTCGCCTCATACATTCCGTACTACGCCTTCATAGCGAAACCGCTACACTCTTTGTTGGCGAAAGGCTCGAAGTGGGAGTGGCGTGCTGAGCACGAAATTGCGTTCTTGCAAGCCAAGGACGCGCTATCGGCGGCGCCGATACTGGGGCACCCGATTCAAGGGTCGCCCTACCGGCTGTACACGGATGCTTCAGACTACGCTCTGGGCTCCAGCCTGCAACAGGTACAGCCGATGGTTGTAGCCGACTTGAAGGGGACAGCGGCGTACGACAAACTCCAAGCAGCATGGGACGCAGGGGAACCGGTGCCCAAGCTGTTCACGACTTTAGACAAGGATGTGAAGGAGATGGAGACGGAGGACGTGTGGGGGGCGACGCTTGACGAGACGACGGTGCATGTCGAGCGCGTGATCGCGTACTGGAGTCGCAGCTTGAAATCCGCCGAGCGGAATTATAGCGCGACCGAACGCGAGGCCCTGGGGGCGAAGGAAGCGCTGGTGCGCTTTCAGCCGTTCATTGAGGGGGAGCAGGTCATCCTCGTGACGGACCACGCCGCTCTACAATGGGCGCGGGTCTATGAGAACGCGAACCGGCGCCTAGCAGCGTGGGGGGCAGTGTTTGCAGCTTATCCCGGTCTCAAGATCGTACACAGAGCCGGGAGGGTCCATTCGAATGTGGACCCGTTATCTAGGTTGCCGCGCACGCCGCCGCATGAGTCGCCGGTCCTCGAGGATATGAACACCATAGTGCAGGACGCTGAGAGGAGGAAGGAAGCGCAGAGGCTGGAAGACAAAGGGGAGTTCGCGCCGGCCAAGAAGGCTGCGTTCGCTATCTGGTGGTGGGAGGATGCAATAGATAAATACGCACTCCCCGTAGCCACCAGACAGCAGAAAGCGAAGGAGAGGGAATTGGAGCAGGGTTCGGCGGAACAGACGAAGGAGGAGGAGATGATCAGAGCTCGAATGGAGGTCCAAGAGCGCGACAGCGTCAGAGATGGCGCCGCTGCTGCCGCGGACCTTCCATTCGAACACGAGGACCACTGGACCTATCCAGCAGGTGTTCGTCCCGAACGGGATGAGGAGGATTGGAACAAGAGGTCGCACCTACTTATATCGGCGTCGTCGGAGGTAGTTGAAAGCTTCCGCACAGCATATGAAGAGGACCCGTATTTCAGGGACCGCTACGTGGAGGAAGTCCCCAACCCGGACAAGGTGCTTACTCCATCCCGCTTCCAGAAGGGTCACGACGGGCTGCTGTATTTCGTGGACGCTGACTGGAAGACGAGGCTGTGCGTGCCGCGCACTAAAGTGAAATGGGTGATGCGATGGATACACGAGTCCCCGCACGAGAGCGCGCACGCTGGACCTTTCAAGTTCGTATCAAGGCTGAGGGAGCTGTTCTTCTGGACGTCTTTGACGAAGGACGCGGAGGAATTCGCGACCACGTGTGACGTCTGCCAGAAGATTAAGGCGGACCATAGGAAGAAGATGGGGGGCTTGCGCCCCGCTCATATTCCCCCTCGCCCATTCGCCACTGTATCTCTGGATCTAATCACGGGCCTGCCTCCATCAGGCGAAGAGAAGTTCACCGCCATTCTGGTTATCGTCGACAAACTTTCTCGTTTCGCCGTCATTATTCCTACCCACAATAACCTGTCCCAGGAGGGATTTGCCAAGTTCTTCGTGGATCGCGTTGTGAACATCTTCGGAATGCCGGAACGCATTATCTCGGATCGCGATAAACGCTGGTCGACCGCCTTCTGGCGCTCGGTCGTAGCGAACTACGGCAGCGTCCTAGCATTGTCCTCGGCGCATCACCCGCAGACTGATGGGCAGACTGAGATTCTTAACGCTACGATTGAACAGATGTTGCGCGCTTATGTCGCTGCAGATCGCTCATCGTGGGCGTCCTGGCTGAGCCAAATATCCTTCGCCTACAACTCCAATGTGCACTCCTCGACGGGGTACTCCCCCAACTTCTTACTATTCGGATATAGCCCTAGAGGGGCGGCCGGACTAATGATACCGTCTGGAGATCCAGTGGCCCGCCCTTTCCTGCCCAGTCAGAAGGGCGAAGATTTCATTGAGGCGCTGGAGTCTCACCGCCAAGCAGCGCGAGACGCTGTCGTACTAGCGCAGGAAAGACAGGCTCGGGCCTATAACAAGGGCAGGCGCCCTGTGGAGAGCATCGAGGAAGGAGACTACGTCCTGGTCAACCCCCACTCGTTAGAGCTGGTGGACGTAAAGGGTACAGGGCGCAAACTAATTCAGCGGACGATCGGACCTTTCGAGGTTCTTGAAAAGATCAACCCCGTCGTGTACCGCTTGCGCCTGCCAGACACCTACTCCATGCATCCCGTCTTTAACCTGGACCACTTGCGCAAGTACCATATCTCTAAGGAGGAACTAGGCGAGAGGACGGTTCTCCCGGAGACGCGCGACTACCTGGCGGCCTCCGAGGAATATGTCGTGGAAGCCATCATAGGCCACGCGATTAGACCTCGGAAAAATGGTAACCAGCGTATGTTCCGAGTGCGTTGGGAAGGGTATGGCCCAGCCGACGACACTTGGGTTTCGGAGCGAGATCTCCGTAACGCGCCAGCCATCAAGCGGGAATACTTGAGGCTGCACAAGCTAGCTTAGGAGGAGAGATCAATCGCCTCCTGCCTCTGAGCGCGCTCTTTCTATGATTGAATGTCGCTGCTCGAGAAGCTGGCCGGTAGACGCTGACTGGGGGCCTACACCCGGGAAGAAGCGCTGCCTATAGAGAAGTAGTGGACGGGAGCTTCGGCTCCTGGAAGAAGCACTTCTGGGGGGCTTGTAAGCTGACTAGCTGATAGCTAGGAAGAAGCGCGAGCGAAGGGCGGCAAGGACGCGGACGGGCAGGGGCGAACCCGGAAGACGCGCCTCGTCGTGGCAAGTTAGACGCTGACTGGTCCAGAGGGCCGGGAAGACGCGCTATCTAAGCGTAGAGTACTAATTCGTCGGAATCAAGACTCTGCGAGTCTTGGTGCGCCGGCCGACGGGCCTGACTAGCCGCCATCAGTGGCGGAGCCTGGGAACATCACCCGCTTAGTCAGGTCATTTTGACATTCTATTTCATTCTCTTTAAGTCCACGTCGCCATTTGCCACTGACACTCTATGTCGCAGCTCAGCAACAACTCCCGTCGGGGTAGCCAAGCGCGCCACGGAACCGCAAGGCTCCCGAGTGCTGCTGGCTACAACGACGAGCCGCAGGTATACAGTGCGCTATCCTTCGAGCTGTGGGCGCTGCCCTCATTATCCAGGCGTTATGTGCGGAGGGGAGATAGACTCTTCGAACTCTGGTCGCCGAACTCGAAGCAGCTGCCATTTCTGCCAGGCGAGCGCATCGAGGACGGGACTCCGAGCATCCACCCGGACCCCTCGCAGAGACGCTTCGATGGGCATGCAGGGAAATTCGACTGCCTGTACGCTCCGCAGTATTTCTACCCGGATCGTGCGCACTGGGCTTTCATGAGAAGACCTCATCTCGTCACCAGTGCGGACGCGGCGTACGACGCCTATCGCCCTTTAGTGGAAGTCTGGATCTGTAGTTCCAACAGCTCAACTCGCGGTCGGCTGCCGTCCTCCTTCTTGGATGGGTTGGGGACCGTGCTGCGCCGCTTCAATCGAGAAATGGAGCGGCTGCGCGCGGTCCACGAACAGCAACTCTGGGCCAATAGACCGGACTACGCTACCGAGGCTCGACTCCTGGCCTTGGCACGAATGGATGTTTGGAGCGAGGTGGTGGACTACGGAGTGGCGTTCCAAAGAGGACTCAGAGAGAAAGAAGCGTGGATCGCCCTAGCGAAGGAGAGGAAGGCCAAACGGAACTGGGGATTGCTTGCGCTGAAAGATAGCGCCCTAACCGCGACTGCCGCAGACGACCAATTCATAGGACTATGGATTAACGGAGCCTCGGAGGACGTCTACCTCTCCTACCTGCTGGCGCGGGTACCCTGCTTCGTGGTGCACGAATTTCCCATGGCTAACTATACGGCGTCCGCCGTCCAACCTCGCCCACCCACCTACTCCAATTTCGTTGATGGTACAGACATTGGAGACCTCATCCACCGCAACGCATACGACATAGCTGTTCAAACGGAACCCCGAGCTCTCGAAGCTACGTTTATGCGGACGGACGGCCGTGCCGCGAGTGTCCGCGCATCACGACGAACGAATATTCCACGATCGTCCTCTATGTACTGCTCGATGCTCGAGGCTCCGGCACCCCTACCTCGCATCGCGCCGGACCGCCCAATTCCTCAGCCTGCGGGCAGCACAGAGACCGCCGCTTCTCCACGACCTCAGCCGGCGCAGGCGGGGCCCTCGCAACTCCCAGCTACTCGAACGGTAGCCTTGGGAAAGGCAGCGCCCGCAGAAGCACGCCCAGAACCACTCCCCGTACCTGCGTCAAAGAGCAACAAGTACCGGGCCGCGGAGATCCAGCGGAAGCGCGTAGACGACGCACGAGTGGAATGGGTCGTCCCTCCATTAGTCGCCCGCGCCTGCAAAAGGTCAAACGGACGTTTCGAGTTGGCAGAGTACAACGACGAGACAGCCTGGATATACCGCGGTGCGAATGCAAAGGTGAACAGCTCGTCGACTTGGTACGATCGGGAGCTCGGACGGCGCCTACATTTCGGCCGCTATAAGGCGGATGAAGGGGTTCTAGATGACGACGTCTTCGGCGCACCAGTCCCTCGATTTCCGTTCTTCACCATGGACGGGCAGACGGCCAGGCCGCAGCGAGCGTCAAATTGGATGTACCGCTCTAGGAGTCCAAAACGGGGTGAGGAAGGCAGAAGGGCGCAGACTCCCCCACCCACGAGGCTGCCTTGGGCGCCCGGGTGCAGCCCTTCTGTAGAAGAAGGTGGCGGCCAGGACGGCAAAGGGAAAGGGAAAGACGTGGAGCTCGACGACTCCGACGACTCAGACGAGGGCATGGACCTGGCCGACGTTGTCGCGGGCCCCGCCGCTACTAATGTCGTCGTGGTGGAGGGCTTGGACGATGCGCTCAGCGCCGTAGCCTTCGAGGCCATCGCGCGGGACGCGCTGTACAGAAGTGGGGCGAGACCGCTCACCATCGTCCACGCCAGAGGGCAGATGTGGGTAAGGATGGAGGACGCTGCCGGGGGGCAACGCGCGCTCGGGGGATTAGGATCTCTATGGCCTGAGCTGCGTCTGGGATACCGAGCGGAAGAGGACTTCGAGGAGACAGCGTTCACTACTGATCGGTGGTTACGTCCGGACGAGATGGAAGGGGTCGAGGAGAGCACTCCTCCCCTTGAAACGACAAGCCCCTCTGGCGCAAGCGCGCTTGACAGTGCTGCTGCCCAGGGAAGCAAGGGTTCCTCCTCTCGCCTATCTTCCTCGAACGAGGACTTACTCATGCATTCGACGGTAGCCCTTTCCACGGAGCTAGCGAACTTGTCCGTGGACCCCGAAGTGTTAGGGACCTTCTTAGCTACCGTAGGGGTCCCAAGACATCTGCTCATACCATGCTCGCCATCCCCGTCGTCGCCGCCACCCGAAGTCCGGGTACCAGTCCCGGGAGTCTCGCACTTGACCGCTGCGCCAACTTCGCCTTCGCCGCCCCCTCCGCCAAAGGAACTCGCTGCGCCGAAGGACTCTCGGCCTCTGCCCACTGCGCCTCGCGCCATGATGCTACCACTGTCAGCTCGCCTTACGGATCCGCCGGGCCCACGATCGCTCCATCACCTCCCGCTGCTGGACCGTCTCAGGGAACCCACTGTGCCCCTCGAGCAGCGTCTGACGAACCCACCGTTGGCCTCCCGCATAGGGAATCCGCCGCTGCGCGATCGAGTGGATCCCGCGCCATCCAGCGATGTAAGTCGCAAGCGGTATCACGACGAGCTGGACGGCACTCCCTCACCCCCGAACGAGCCGGAACCCAAGAAGAAAAAGAAAAGGAGAGGCTTGCGTTCGGGAAAGGATCAGCAGAAGAGAAGGAAGTCGAAAGCGGTGCGCAAAGAAAGGACGGCGGGGCAAGAAGAGGGGAACCAGGAGGACGTAAACGCGGCCAGCTCGAGCAGCTCACAACCGTTGGCGAGCAGCTCGATGGTGCAACTCGAGGACTTGGAGGACGGCGAGGTCTCTGACTCCGCGTTTTGGGAGGACGAATACGAGCAGGACGGCGCGTGATCTCCGCGCTGCCCTTAGACGCTTGTGTACGCTGTCGCGTGGGGGGCTCTGTGACGGGGAAGTATACTAATGGAACACGACGAGCGTACTTGCGTATATAATGGACTTATACATATAATCGTAGTACTATTACGTACACATCAGTAACGTAATAGATCATCTTTTATCTTTGCTTTACACTACGATGTGCGAAGACTGAAGACCTATAGGGGACCACCCCCACAGCCGCCCTGCCTGCCTGAGCACGCGTATAACTGCTCCACGACACCGGTGCTGCAGGAGGTCCCAGGTGTGGGTCACACACCCCCTGGTCGATGGGTTACAACGGTGGCGGGCGCCTGAGTCGGCGGCCCCCAGCCTCAAGCCTCGCGAGTGCTGCGTCCACGGACTGCGCGCTCGCAAGCCCCTCTTCAGCAACATGAAGCCTACGAGACCCGCATCACACATCGTGTTGGAAACAATTCACCTATGAAGAAAGCACCTTGGACCTTCGATCTTGCAGAGCTGGCTCCCGCAGTTTTGCTCTTTGGTCATCTCGGTCCCAGTATCGTAAAGGACTGGCCCCAGCTTTTCGAGCGCGAAGCTTCTCAGGCTACCACTGCCAAGATGAGAACACTTTTCAAGAAGCTTCCTCCCCATTTGACCGAGGCTCAGAGGCTTTCGCTCAAACCGATAGTGGATTTGACCGACGATGAGCTTTCATTTTTGACGACCACATTTGGTTCTAAAAATCCCATCATCAGCTATCTCGAGAAGAGGGAGGCCCCATTCGCTCACTACAAACCGGTTGCCAGCTCGTCTAGAACCGTACATGTTCCTATGGTCATTGACGACGACGATGATGCAATGTCGGTTAACTTTGTCTATGATACTGATTTCTTGGGAGACCTTCCTTTGTTGACGGACACGGATGATGAAAACATGATGGAGGTGGAGCAGGATCCTGCAGCCGCCGCCATAGAAGGTGTTGAGACGGTGAAGGGCTTTGTTGAGGTCAATCCAAGACTCGAAAAAGAGAGCGACGACGATGGTGATGGAAAGTTTAATTTAATCATCTCTTTCTTTTTGTCAAAGCTGATCATATTTTGTAGGATTCTGGGACGACGACCGTCCCTTAACGCTGATAGCTGATTCGTCCCTAAACCGGAAATGTCCTACACGTCTGTGCAAAGGGCATTCGACGCCTAAAGGCTTTCATTGCTGGACTGTTTTGAAACCGCCCTACGCAACCGTCCGTCCCGATCCCACTGTAAAATACAAAGCCAAAGCGTGCATGTTCACTGAAGCCACCAATGACTATCGCACGAAATGGACTCTTCGTTATATCAAGAACACCATGAAGCTGTATACAGTCGGACCGATGGATTTTTGCGGACACGCTAAAGCAGTTCGGAGAGGCAAGGGCTGGTAAGCCGTCTATTTCCGTTCCTTGCACCTTTATTTACCGCACTACTAGGGTGATCTCACTCTGCCAGTGGGATCGTACTCTATCCCACAAGGACCAACTGTACATGAAGTCATCCTGGGATACAGTTGGTGTCTGGCGGAAGGGCTACCGCAAAATGCGTTCAGAAGAAATGCCTGGAGAGTTTGCGTTCAGGAAGAAAGTGGGATTTTGTTCCAAGTCTGAAATATACGCTCTGATTGCTTTTTAGGCTCGAAAAGAACTGGAGGACAATTGGACACTGGACCGTCCAATAAACCAAAACGACATTTCTCGTGCAGTGATTCAGCAACGAAAGGCAAAGAAGGCGGAGGGTTTGATGAAGTTGGCAAAGGCAAAGGCGAAGAAGAGAAAAAGCGCCGCATAGGTTTACAAATGATTCGTTCCCGAAATGTCTTGTTCTCATTCAATATTACTCGAATTGTACTTGAGTAAAGTGACTCGTCCCGATCCCGTTTTCAAAAGCGCATCTGAAGTTGCCCAAGTCTTGTCCAATCCTTCTAAAGCTCGAGAAGCTGCTTTCTTTTTTTTCTCCAGATCCTGCTCTATCTTGAGACGTCGATTCATGTCAGTCTCCAACCCGAGCTGCCTCAGTTTGGCCAGAACAGCTCGCTCCGTCTTTTCGACACTGTCAATACATGACTGAAGTTTTTGATTCCATGCATGGATCTTGGCATCAGGCAGAGCGGTGAGCTTGGGTGGCGCTGTGATGCCTGTGACCAGCAATAGGCTGGGTACGAGGTGTTATTGAAGCTCAGCCGCGCCTCGCTGATGAGCATCAGCGAATTTATGACCCGAACTATGCAATGAACCGAGTAAGATGCGAAGCCCGTCATCTACGGCTCTTCCAGCCGTCCATCAGTTTTCCCGAAGCCGCGGAAGTCAGTGAGACCAGTGCACTCTCCCCTCGTGCGGAAGGTCACGCACTATCACATGACCGTTCGTTGATTGAGCCTTCTTTCGCTTTTGACCACTACAATCTTCGCAGCAAAAGTATGAACCGAGAGTACCAATTCATATCGCACTTTGGCAAGCTTGGTGCGAACTGGATCACGTCTGCAAACGGCACAGCAGAACGCGAATCGGTACTAGAGGGGGGGACGAGAGACGTGGAAATGGTGTACGCACCGGTGCAAGTAAGTGAAGCAACCCATCTGAGATGCACCGACACCACTGAACTGTATCGTAACTAGACGCAGAGTCAAGGTGGTTTTTTGGAGCTGCGGACCGAATCTGCCAGCAGAGAGTATCAGTTTATACCGCAAGCCCAACTCGGTCAAACGAGCAAACACCGAGCCAGCGGGCGAAGAGCATCTGCACTTGGCAAGAAGAAGGATACCGAGACAGACAAGACCAGAGCTATACAGGTAAGCTTGTGGCAGGAAGACGTGCGGTCACTGACAGAGGCAATAACAGGGAAATTCAGAGTATGGTTTTGACGCTCTTTACAGCGCCGTCGGTGGTTCCGTACCTTACAGTGCAAATGCGGACGCCAGCGGTCTTGCCAACGTTAACGTGAATACTACTGTGAATGTCAACGCGATTATGAATAATATGCCCGCAAATGAGAATGCCGTACATCATCGACCAGATGCAAATGTGCACGGTGCGTACTCTAACACGGAGACGCCGGACACTGCCATACACGAGGAACAAGTCAACACGGACAACATGGACGGTACCAGGCCCGATGTACATATAGAGCAAACACGTGTTTCGGCTTCAAATCCGAGCATGTTTAATGAAACCGTGCCCACCATGCCACCTACCACAGGGACTGCAGACAGAATTAACCCAGAGCCTATGTACCAAGCCGCTAATTATATAGACGTTGCACCTGCTCTGAAGACAGCAGCCATACATCGGCTCGTAGCCAGCAAATTTTTCAGCTCAGACAACCTTCGATCTTTGACAACGCTGCACGAGGGTATGACTGCAAACGATAAATTGACTGACGGCAACAAGCGAAAGAAGACACAGAGATTAAAGGACGAGTTCCTCAGCCATAACTGCACAGAATCGTGCCTATTGTCTAAGGAGGCAGCACGAGAAAGCGGTACCAGTGGACCGAGCTTAGGAACAGATAAGTTTTTTGTGGCAGCCGGCGTGTTAAAACTAAGACTAGGATGGAAGACAAGAACAGGAGAAAAGCGCAAGCAGCAGGACGAGGAAGCGGGAGAAAACCAGCTAGCAAAAAAACAAAGAACCGGATACAGTGTGGACCAAGGGCCGGAAAGCACGACAGACAAACCGGACGAGACGCGGGGGCAGCCGTTCGAACTGACCAGTCAAGAAGAGAAAACTCAGATCCTAACGGAGTTCATAGATGCAACGTGCAACAGCGCCATGAAAAAGACATTATGTTCGTTCTGCGGGTATCGAGCAAGTGCAAGTGAAACAACACAAATTCCTTGTACCCAGCTGGACATAAGTTTACTGGAAGCCGCTGTAACGACTCTGAGGGAGAAATGCCATCAAGAAGCAATTCAAGCATTTGACGAGTCTACCGTAACGGACGGATGCTACTCGGTGTGCACCCCATGTAAACGCGATGTAACTGCTCGCAAGTTCATCAAGTTACCGCTGCGAAGCTACGTAAACGGGATGTGGGTAGGACCATGTCCAAAAGAATTAGAAAACCTGACCTACTTGGAGCAACAATGCATAGCAAGGGCGAGAACGACGCGATGCATGTTCAAGCTAGAAATGGGTCCCACAGGGCAATACGCCTCACGCGGCAACGTGTGCATATTCGTGCAAGAACCAGGTCCACTACTCACCGTACTTCCGCCCCCACTGTCGGAACTGTTCGACGAGGTATCGGTGATTCTCGTAGGGGCAAAAGACGCCGTAATAAACACAGATATGCTAAGGCACACACCCTTGCTAGTACGCAGACAGAAGATAATTGACGCCCTGCTATGGCTGCAGAAATTTAATCCACTCTATGCGGACATAAACCCGAGTACAATCCGCACAAATGCAGCCCAATATCCAGAGCACGGAGTACCGCTGCCCACCGAGACATTTTTCAGTGTGCCGGCGTCGGCTGAAGGGTCGTCGTATACGCAGCAGGCGAACGAGGCACTATGCGACAACATAAGTCCAACAGGCATGCAAAGCTGTACGGTGGTGGACGCGGACTCTGTCGACTCTACTTTTCAGCAGAGGAAACTAGCCGCTTTGCGAGAGCTGAACAAGAGCAACTCCAAGTACAGCGACCGTAAAAAAGCAGCTGAAGAGCTGATAACGGACCACAATGAACCCTTTATAAAATTTCCATCAGGGTCAAAACCGCAATCCACTCGGAACAACCCCCTTCTATTCGGTCACTTGTGGCCAACTCTATTCCCGTATGGGGTAGGCATGATGGAAAATCAGGAAATAGCGTCAGCTGGGGAGGCAGCATTCAGAAAAGTAGACCTGAAGGTGCATGTAGCACACCTGCTGGAGAGCGGACAGGACCGCAGATTCCAAACACACACATCTTTTATATTCGTGATGGGTAACCTACTGCAGCGACGAAAAGCAGCATTCGGAGCGCGCCTATCGGTGAAGAGATCTTGGTTTCCGAGGGTCCACGAATTGTTCCATCAAATAGACGGGGAAACTATAACAACCTACCAGACGAAGCTCAAGAAAAACCCATTCGCCAAAGCGGAGACCCCAGGAGAGAAAGCTGCGGCTGAGCTTCTAAGATACGTGGACTACATTTCTGACCAAATCCCAGGATCGATAGGCGAGGTCAAATCTAGGCGACAGGAAATGTTCTCCATCTCAAACAGCGAAGGAATACCCCACCTATTTGTCACGATAAACACAGCAGACTCTAAAAACCCCATTGCACAGGTGCTGGCAGGACGGGACATCGACCTGAACAAAATATTCGACGATATGAAAGAGCGGTCAGAAGCCAGCGAAAGAGCACAATTCATAGCACTAAATCCAGTGGCAGGCGCCGAGTTTTTCCATTTCTCAATTCAGCTTCTGATAAATATTCTGCTCGGTACCGGAAGGCTGAACGGGGTAGGGGTATTCGGCAAAGTTCGAGTGTACTACGGGGTGGTCGAAGCACAGGGACGAGGCAGCCTGCACATCCATATCCTTATTTGGCTGGACCACGGGCTATCGCCACTCGAGATCAAAAAGCATATGGAAGACCCGGAGTTTAAGGAGAAAGCATTCAGATGGTACGAGGACGTGATTTCACACGACATCCCTGAAGGAACAGTGCCATACAACCAAGCTGCACGCGCATACAAAGGGGAGCCGGTGATGAGCAGACCTGTGTACCTACCGGACGAGCAGAAAAGAGCCCAAGACGTTAGAGATATCATCGAAAACACAGCGCAAATTCACACCCACAGCGAGACTTGCTTTAAGTACTTGCCCAAGACTCTGAGGAATATGAAGGACAACGACAAGGACTGTCGATTTCAGCTGCCAAGGGAACAGCAGAAGGAAACTCACGTAGATGAAGACGGGTCTATAGTTCTGAAGTGCAACAACGGTGCTGTCAACGGCTACAACCCTACAATCGTCACAGCGATGAGATGCAACATGGACGTGAAACCTATAGGCTCAGGAACGATGGCAATGGCAATGTATTCGTACGTCGGAAACTATGTCATCAAGACTTCACTAGACACAGCGTTCATGTTCTCAGCTTTGTGTGCAGGAATAAAAGCTATAAAAGACTCACCTCCAAAGACAGAAGACGGGCAAGAAGACATAGAGGAGAGAAGCCGTCTGCTGATGGTTAAGACAGTGAACCAGCTGATAGGAAAGCGCGAGCTATCGGGCCAGCAAGTAGCAACGGAACTTATGAATTGGCCGACAAAGTACACAAACAGAAAGTTTCCCAAGTTCTACTGGACCAGGATGTTAAGGGAGATATGTCCGGCAGCGTTCAAGCCGAAAGATCTGGAGAAAGAACAAGTGCATCTGACAGACACTGAAGATCCGAACCATCATGATGGGCAGCCGGAAGACACCCTTTTAGAGAAGGACGCCGAGATAGCTGCTACAGAACAAGAGGACGAGGAGGACACAATCGTATTGAACAAGCACGAGCTGTTGAGGGAGCTTGACGAGGAGACCGAGGGCAGTGCGGACCAGAAACTAAAAAGCAGGCTTTACAACGATATATTTTTCAGGCCACCCACTCTAAAGAAAACGGATGCGTGGGAGCTGTTCACTAAATACGAGAAAAAGCCGCTGCCCAAATCCAAAAAAAGGCAGAAAGAGTACCACCGTTTTGCAGCATCGCACCCACAGTATACGAGCCACTGCATGAAGAAATTAACGGAGACGGAGCAGGAGATAGTACCTGTGCTGGTAGGGTTGCCGATACCCAGAGCCGATAAAGAAGAGGACAAAACCGCGTATCACATTGCTATGCTGGCACTATTCAAGCCGTGGTCGGAAGATACCGAGAGCCCTCTGAAGGGGTTGGAGACGACGTGGGAGGACGCATACATGGAGATGATGAGGGCGGTAAGCGTGGAACAGCGCCGAATCATTGACAATATGCAGCTTGTGTACAAGTCAAGGGACGCCAAAGACGACTTCTCAGCTGCAAGGAGGAAACGCGCAGCAGAACTGGCTCGTAGCCTGCCCTCAAACGAAGACCCCTTCGAGGAAAACGGGGAGGGATATGACCCTGTGTGGGAAAATGCCATGCAGAGCTCGCTCGACGAGGGACAGAACGAGGACAATGGCGTGACGGATAGCATTGACACACTCCTGGTAGGAAAAGCCACAGCGAGCAGCGGTTTTTATCAAGGATCGGCAACACCTAAGAGCAGGATAGCAGCGGATGCCAAACAAGCAGACGAAGAGGACGCCGCCATAGCAAAACATCTATGAAGGAGCTCGCAAAAAGAAGGGAACAGTACCTGAGCGAACGCTTCGCCAGAGTCACTGCCGGGTAACGTCGAGGACGCTAGAAGACGGAGAGAGACGAACACCATTCCAGAACCGACGGTCACGTCTCGTGAAGAGGAAGAAGCACGCAAGGCAGAGCTGGTAAAGATGTACGCAGACGAGGGAACATCCGCAGAGACAGCAGGATGGTGCAGCTGGCAGAAGATCGCGGGAATGCTGGTGAAAAAACATAACTTAAACGATAAGCAGACACTCGCATTCCTGCTCTTGGCTGACCAAGTAGCAGCGCAAAGGGAGAGACCAGAGGGGACAAAACCGTTGAGGATGCTAGTAACAGGACCTGGAGGAACAGGAAAGTCAAGGATATTCGAAGCGTGGACAGAATACCACACACTGCTCGGTGTATCCGACAAAATCCGACTAACTGGGCCAACAGGGGTAGTTGCCAGCGACATTGGCGGATCCACCACCCATTCCGAGCTTTCTCTCTGCGTGAGTAGGGACAATATGAAGGCCGACACACCGAGCGGGAAGAAAATCAGGCAAGCATTAGAGCGGAGATTGACAGGAGTAGAAACATTGATCATAGACGAAGGGTACTTCCTAGGTGCGGCAGACATGAGTGTTTTAAGCGAGTATTGCTCTATAGCAAAGGGTGTAACCGTCCATCCCTTTGGAGGCATGAACCTGATATCTTGCGGAGATCCGTGTCAGCTCCCACCGCCTAAAGCAGCTACAGTCTTCAGCAGAGAACTGGTGAACTGCTACAAGGCAAACCTACTCAACGCGGGCAACGAGGGCACCCAATATCTAGTCAAGGGTATCCAAGCTTGGCACCAAATAGACCACGTAGTCGTTCTCACAGAAATCATGAGACAGAAAGGAGACGACGTGCTGATAGACATATTGAGCCGGCTGCGCAAAGGCACCTGTACACAGGCGGACAAAGACATCCTAGACGAGTACGTGCTAAACCATGGAAAGCACTCAGACCAGACAAGGGAATTAATAGACGCAGCAAAATGGACAGACGGAGAAGGCTGCCCGCTGATAACGTACAGGAACGAGTCACGAGACATGCACAACGTCGAGATGGCGAAGACATACGGCAGGATAACCGAACAAGAAGCTGTAATGTACCATTCAATAGACACTAGAGGAAGAGGAAGGAAGCTGAGAGAGCTGAAGGGCATGGCAGCAGAGGCAGCATGGAGAGTACCCGTGAAGAACGTCCGGGACCTTCCTGGGAGAGTTCCATATCTGACAGGCATGCCCGTGTTCTGTACCGAGAACATGGCAACAGAACTGGGGCTATCCAAAGGGTGTATGGGAACAATAGTGTCTATCAGATATGTCGAACGTGACGGGAGGAGATACGCCGTATCAGCAGAAGTCGACTTTCCAGGTTTCAAGGGCGACAACGAAGAACATCCCAACAGGGTGCTGCTAAGCACTCACAGCGAATCATTCCAGTTCAAGCTACCGAACTCAGACACAAAATACACGGCAAGGAGGAAGCAACTGCCACTGATACCAGCGTTCGCCTTCACATCACATAACTCTCAAGGAAGAACCCTTGAAAGAGCCTGCATAGACTTGGCGAGTTGCACGACGATCCAAAGTGCGTACGTGATGCTTTCCAGAGTCAAGTCGTTGAAGGGTCTGTGCATCTTGCGGCCATTCAGACTGGAAGCCATTCAAAAGCATATATCGGAAGAGCTAAGACAGGAGCTAGCCCGAACAGAGGAACTTGAGAAGCATACAATAGCAGCGAGCAGAACTCGTCTGGATTGGTACTATAGGGTGTTTCCGACGGATACGTTCCCGAGAGAGCAAGAGTAGGACCAGGAACAGGGCGGGGATTCCGCTGACGTTGCGTCTCGCGGCACCCCGCTGACGTTACGTCTCGCGGGATGGATGAGCAGCCGAAGGGGCACCGGAGGGAAAGGGAAGTCGAATAGCACACGGGTAGAGCAAGCAGGAGCAAAGGCAATAACACAGCATATTACCATATAAGGGCAACAGTCCATATATAGGCATAAAATGTATTGCACAAATGCTCCGGGAGTCTTTATGTGGCGGAGGCTATGCAACACAGCCCCAACGATCTCATTGGCTATTGAAGCACCGCCTCATCAAACACCATTTAAGGCAAGAGAATGAACAGCATACATTTACGTTGGGAGCCAGAACCTAAAGGTTCGGCAATGATCCGCATTTGACATTGGTACTTGATTTATTGAGGTCAGGATTTGTGTTAATGTATACGTATCAACTGGCGGACGGGAAGCGGAAATTTGGGCCATTTTCGGCCCATTTTTGCGTTACATTTTGGAAATTCGAACAACCCGGCTGTTACGCGTTACATATTCGAACGAAAGGGCCAGCGTTACGCGTTCAATTACGTTCGATTTGAATGAAATAGTACAGTAATCCCACTAAGTAACCGGCACCGCCCTGCAGCCTTCAGGTTGTGGTTGAACCGGACGAATCATGTTACTCGATCGACGTTTACTAACTTTATGACTGGTCTTGGGCTGGTCAACCTGCGTGATTATGGAGCAAGATTATTAGAGCGCTTATTAGAGTCCATACATGTTACAGCCGTGTAGTGATTCGACGGCAACTTGAAGTAAGGCCGACCAGTAGTGATGGCCGTCGGTGACGAATATGACCGGCACTACTTACGCGCAGTCTCTGGACAGACACAATAACAATTTTTTGCTCGCTAGCTTCCATGGCTCTAGCCGTATAGCCGTGTATTGATTCCGCCGAAGCCATGACCAATACCTTCGGCACTACGCGCCGCTTGAAGTTGTTCAGTATAAAGTCAGGGTAACCAATTCATCTTTCCTGACATCCGTGGCTCCCATGTCTCAACCCACCTTTTCATTCACCACTACGGCGGAAGAAGTCGCTACTGCTCTCGCGAACGAGATTCAAGGGAAGAATGGTAATTATCGAACAAAAATCCGTCTGTGTCATGATCTTAACTGCTCCTGCAGTCCTGATTACTGGCACTTCCCTGAACGGTATCGGCTTCGAAACAGCTCGAGTTCTCGCAAAGTATGCCAACATTGTCTTCATAACAGGACACAATTCTGACAGGTTGAAACTTATTTATATTCCTGGGTACTTACTAAATGTTGAACCCGCAGATTGAAACTCGCAGAGGAAACTATCAGAGCCGAAGTGCCAACGGCCAAGCTCCGGCCAATCATCCTCGATCTCTCCTCACTCGCTGCCGTCCGTAAGGCCGCGGCTGAGATTAATGGATTTCCAGAGCCGCTGCATGTACGTTGAACTTTCCCGTTTTGGCTTGTAACCATAGCCTGAGATATCAACCAGGTCTTAATCCACAATGCGGGCGCCACCATTTCGCATTTCAAGCTCACCGTGGATAATCTGGAGAACCAAGTTGCTACGAACCATATAGGACCATTCCTCCTCACCAAGCTGCTCACTCCAAAGATCCTCGCCGCCCGCACCGAGCTCTACACCCCGCGGGTCGTATTTATTTCCAGTATTGGCCATGGGATGGGAACTGGGGTGAATTTTGAAACCCTCGGACGGCCCGATCCGACGCTCTACACGCCCAAGGATGCCTACTACCAGTCAAAAGCCGCGAACGTTCTTAGCGCGATTGAATTGTCGAAGCGGTCGAAAGGTCAGATCAAGAGTTACAGTCTGCACCCGGGAGGTATACCATTTCTTTCGATATCATGCACGGTGACAGGGACTGAACTACGTTCAGCTATCTTCACAAACATCATGCAGAAAGAGGAGGGTGTCACTCAAATGCAGGAGTTTGGTGCGTTCAGTTTTCCTTCACTTGGTTGGATCACGTCATTGAATATTTACAGGCATGTTGGATGCGGACGGTCAACCCATTAGTGATAGACCCTGGAAAACATTGGGCCAAGGGGCGGCGACGTGAGTGTGCTTCTTGTTGGACGGGTCTTAATAAATATTTCGGAACCAGTACCCTGGTTGCGGCATTCGATCCCAGAATTAACGGTGAGTTGAGTCTTCGATTCTGCATGAATCTCTCTGAATCCTGATCAAAATTGTTGCAATACAGAGACCCCGGGTGCCTATCTTGACAATTGCATTGTCGCCAATCAGCTCATTTCTTCCCATTGCTCTGATCCTGTGAGTATTGAGAGCTTCTCATTGATTAACCATCCAATTGACACCCTGTAGGCAAATGGCGAGAGGCTGTGGACACTTACAGAGCAAATAATCGGCGAGACATTCACCTTTTGATAATTGAGAGCTCTTCATCCCATACTCAACTATAGAGCAATGTAATTATTGATACATCATAGAAATATGCCAACTCGGACAATCCGCCTGCTCATAATTCTTACGCAAGCCACGAAAGAAAAACGAACCATTGTATCCAACCTTGCCGTGCCGATTCGTCGGCCATCAACCGGCAGCGGAGTTGAAATCTTCGGTTCGACTTCGCCAGTCACTATTCTTCTTTCGAGTTGCTGGTAAGAGTTTTCGATGCCTGGTCTGCTTATTCACTGGAACCCAGACCGGTACCATCCTAGTAGGTACATCAGAGTTGATAACTCGACACGACATCAGTTCATTTGTCTCTTAACTTGAATGCCAGTTTGCGACTCGTGCTCAGTGGGCTCCATACTTGTGTATTTTGTAACCTGCGCTATGGTAATATTATTCCTTCACAGTCTTTCATCCTCATGATCAGTCATCGCCGTCATGGGCACCACAAATTGAATCGACTCTAGATCTATCGTGTTCAGTTCGGCAGTGTCCATCCCCAAACCCCCTGCCTGATACAGGTTGAGCATCAGCCGACAGAGCATGGTTACCGAAAGGCTGGGGATTGAGTCAGATCTATAACAAGGCAAAAAATAGAGCAGTACTTCGTCGTGAACCAAGATAGAAACCCCGAGACTATGGGCTGTGTGTCGCCTAAGTGGGAGGTAGAAAGGTAATAAAGTAATTAAAGGAGACGCACATCGCCGACCTACGGAGTTCAATTAGAAAAGGAGAAAGCGCTTCAGCTTTGGTTGGAAGGTCATTCACAACTTACATAAAAAGTCAAGACGTTTGCTAGAGTGGCCAGAACGATGATTCTATATCGTTCCCGTCAATTCAATTATTCTGCTTCTGCCCCGCCCGTGATCCCCCCCATGCCCCGCGTCCGCGCGGTCGAATGGGCGGGCGTCAACCTGATCTACACCGACATCGTCGCAATGGCGGTCGCACACACGGCTTTGTTCCCCAACGTCGAAAAGCTCCATCTCTGCAATCTCGAGTTTAGCTTCGCCGGGCTCGCCAATCTCCTCGGCGCGTGTGGGCGCCTCAAGAGTCTTTCCCTCCACGTGGTGCGAGACTCGAATTTGACGGGGACGGGACCCTCCTTCGTTTACTGCAATATTCCCGGCCTAGGCGACTCCAAACACTGTCGTTCGGGGATGTCTACCTCGAGGAACCCTGCATTACCGGTACAGAGAAGTTGTTACAATTTGGCGCGCCTTCTGTCGTCAATCGAACTAATCGTAGATCCCGCATTCCCTTATACCGGTGAATAATTTTTATTTCTTCTCCCCCGAATATCCCGTCATGACCTTGCCTTATCACAGCCAAACGCCGAGTCTCGAAGACATTCGACAGACTGCCCGCGTTTGTAGCCCTCGAATCACTCACCCTTTGGCTCAGGCCGCGCGGTCGTGCGGAGGCCTTTATCAACGGAATCCCATCGGCGCCACATCTCACCAGGCTGCTGTTTCGAGTGGCCCTGTACGATGAAGTCGATGAGGCCGACGCGGTAAGATCCTCTGCGACCTTCTGCCGTGGCGTCGCTGCGCGTCCGAGTCCATGAAGACCATCTTGACGCGGAAGTTTCCCTCCTGCCAGCAAATTGAGTTCCATTTCTGCATCCCGCGCGACTCGGACATGCATTTTCGCCGCGGGTTGCGGAGGAGTAGGGAACAACGGCTGAGGGCCCGGTTGGAGGCGAACGGCGCAGGGATCTCGGACCTGTTGCGGGTTGAATGGTTCGATGGAGCCTATACAGCCGTTTTCAAAAGTTTAGACACTTTTGTGGAGCCCTTTCGTTCGTTGATTTTATTGACCATTGTTGTTGCCTGTTGCATCTGCTAATTTTAACTCTTTGCATCAGTCTGCGGAGCAAGCACTCAAACGGCCCAGTGACTCGAGCAAGACGCGGCGTCATTGCAGTCATATGTGTGGGGCGTGCAGCATATATATATTCGGTGCGCGCGCGATTGACCGTCATTTCAACATGTCTCCAAACTACCCTGTAGATGAAAACACTCAGGAGCGATACGGATTAAGGAAAAATCCTAAGGCGAATCGACACTACCGAGACCACACCTTTGAGAAGGACGGCTGGATGGTCCTCAGCAAAGGTCCCTGAGCGCTTGCTCCACAGACTGACGCAAAGAGTAAAATTAGCAGATGCAACAGGCAACAACAATGGTCAATAAAATCAACGAACGAAAGGGCTCCACAAAAGTGTCTAAACTTTTGAAAACGGCTGTAACTCTGTCACGTACAACGAGACGAACGGGAAGCGACTGTGGAAGTGGCTGACTCGGTACGCGGAACCCGAGACCGAGTCCAGCGACTGCGAGTCCAACGCAGACTTGGGAGGATGGGACCTGGATGGCAATTCTGTGATCCGGGCGTGGACGGAGGAGGACCAACGCGAGTACCGCCGCGAGATGCTTGCAGAGTGCGGAGGCTATAGCGATGAGGAGCGCGATAGTGATAAGTAGTATACTCCTTGCAGACGACCTTTTTAACCTCAGTTCAAGTTGAACATCGTCACGGTTTGTCTAATCGCACTAAGTATCCGGCACCGCCCTACGGCCTTCAGGTTAAAGGTGAACCTGACGAATCATGTTGCCCGATTACTAGCTAAGTAACTTTTTGGCTGGTTTGTGGCTGGTCAAGCTGCGTGATTTCCGGCGTGACTGGCCCGGGAACAAGATTGGAGTCCACTAACTCCATAAATGACCGTTTAGCCATATATAGCCGTGTATCTATTCGACGGTAACAAGGACGAACAGTGATGACGAGTACGGCCGATGACGAGTACGGCCGATGACGAGTACGAACGGCACGACGCGCCACTCAAAGTTATTCAGGATAAAAATCAGGGTAACCGATTTACCTTTCCCATCCGCGGCTCTCATGTCTCAACCCACCTTCTCATTCACAACTACAGCGGAAGAAGTCGCTACTGCTTTGGCGAACGACATTCAAGGGAAGAATGGTAATTAATGAAAAAAATATGTCCGGACTCCGTGTCATGGTCTCAACTTTTTTTGCAGTCTTGATTACTGGCACTTCCCTGAACGGTATCGGCTTCGAAACAGCTCGAGTTCTCGCAAAGCATGCCAATATTGTCTTCATAACAGGGCACAACTCTGACAGGTTGAAACTCATTCATATTCATGAGTATTTACTAAATGTTGAACCCGCAGACTGAAACTCGCAGAGGAAACTATCAGAGCCGAAGTGCCAACGGCCAAGCTCCGGCCAATCATCCTCGATCTCTCCTCACTCGCTGCCGTCCGTAAGGCCGCGGCTGAGATTAATGGATTTCCAGAGCCGCTGCATGTACGTTGAACTTTCCCGTTTTTGCTTGTAACCATAGCCTGAGACATCAACCAGGTCTCAATCCACAATGCGGGCGCCACCATTTCGCAGTTCAAGCTCACCGTGGATAATCTGGAGAACCAAGTTGCTACGGACCACATAGGACCATTCCTCCTCACCAAGCTGCTCACTCCAAAGATTCTCGCCGCCCGCACCGAGCTCTACACCCCGCGGGTCGTATTTATTTCCAGCATTGGCCATGGGATGGGAACTGGGGTGAATTTTGAAACCCTCGGACGGCCCGATCCGACGCTCTACACGCCCGGGGATGCCTACTACCAGTCAAAAGCCGCGAACGTTCTCAGCGCGATTGAATTGTCGAAGCGGTCGAAAGGTCAGATCAAGAGTTACAGTCTGCACCCGGGAGGTATACCATTTCTTTCGATATTATGCACAGTGACAGGGACTGAATTACGTTCAGGTATCTTCACAAACATCATGCAGAAAGAAGAGGGTGTCACTCAAATGCAGGAGTTGGGTGCGTTCAGTTTTCCTTGACTTGGTTGGATCGTGCCATTGAATATTTACAGGCATGTTGGACGCGGACGGTCAACCCATTAGTGATAGACTCTGGAAAACATTGGGCCAAGGGGCGGCGACGTGAGTGTGCTTCTTGTTGGACGGGTCTTAATAGATATTTCGGAGCTAGTACCCTGGTTGCGGCATTCGATCCCGGGATTAACGGTGAGTTGAGTCTCCGATTCTGCATGGACCCCTCTTAATCCTGATCAAAATCGTTGCAATACAGAGACCCCGGGTGCCTATCTTGACGATTGTATTGTCGCCAATCAGCTCATTTCTTCACATTGCTCTGATCCTGTGAGTATTGAGAGCCTCTCATCGATTAACTATCCAATTGAAACCCTGTAGGCAAATGGCGAGAGGCTGTGGACACTTACAGAGCAAATAATCGGCGAGACATTCACCTTTTGATAATTGAGAGCTTTTCATCCCATACTCAACCATAGAGCAATGTAATTATTGATACATCATAGAAATATGCCAACTCGGGCAATTCGCCTGCTCATAATTCTTACGCAAGCCACGAAAGAAAAACGAACCATTGTATCTAACCTTGATTTTAACTTGCCGTGCCGATTCGTCGGCCATCAACCGGCAGCGGAGTTGAAATCTTCGGTTCAACTTCGCCAGTCACTACTCTTCTTTCGAGTTGCCGGCAAGAGTTTTCGATGCCTGGTCTGCTTATTCACTGGAACCCAGACCGGTACCATCCTAGTAGGTACATCAGAGTTGATAACTCGACACGACATCAGTTCATTTGTCTCTTAACTTGAATGCAAGTTTGCGACTCGTGCTCAGTGGGCCCCGTACTTGTGTATTTTGTAACCTACGTTCTACGGTAATATTATTCCTTCAAAGTCTTTCATCCTCATGATCAGTCATCGCCGTCGTGGGCACCACAAATTGAATCGACTCTACACCTCACGTTTCGGCATTTATTACGGCTGCAAAACGTCGGCGAGCGTTTTGGATCCATTTCCTGGGGATTTCGGTTTGATGTGTCTTCTTACCCGTCGGATACGGTACGTGGAACAGGCATTCTATGCTATGCGGAGATCGTACTTAGCTGTTCGCTGGGACCCAGACCGGCAACACCCCAGTCGTTACACCGGAGTTGATAGCATTTCTTTGTCTCAACTTTGTCTGCGAGTTCGCAACTCGTGCTCAGTGGACACCGTACTTGTGCATTTTGTAGCCTACGTTCTCGGGTCATATTATTCTTTCACAGTCTTTCGTCCACAGTCATCACCGTCGGCGGCTCCACAAATTGAATCGACTGCAGATCTATCGTGTTCGGCTCGGCAGTGTCCATCCTTAAACCCCCTGCCTGATACAGGTTGAGCATCAGCCGACAGAGCAGGGTTACCGACAGGCTAGTGATTAAGTCAGATCTATAACAAGGCGACAGATAG
Organism: Mycena olivaceomarginata; assembly: GCA_029378375.1. Taxonomy (NCBI): domain Eukaryota; kingdom Fungi; phylum Basidiomycota; class Agaricomycetes; order Agaricales; family Mycenaceae; genus Mycena; species Mycena olivaceomarginata. Next base: position 148,750 of record JARKIC010000212.1, on the reverse strand, counting down.
AACAGTACTTCGTCGTGAACCAAGATAGGAACCCCGAGAGTATGGCCTGTGTGTCGCCTAAGTGAGAGGTAGAAAGGTAAGAGAGTACTTAAAGGAGACGCACATCGCCGAGCTGTGGAGGTTGATTACAAAATTGGAAAGCGAATCAGCTTTTGGTTTGAGGGCTGTTCACAACTTTTATAAAAAGTCAAGACGTTCGCTAGGGTGGCCAGAACGATGATTCTATATCGTCCTCGTCAATCGATCATTCTGCTTCTGTATTTAAGTGCCGCACCCAAAATACATACTCCCTGTTCACCGATAGCACTCGACGGTCAGCATGCAATGGGAAGAGGAACCAGTATGAGACGTACCGTCTGTAAACATCCTTTGTAGCAATGACCCAGCGTACAGCACCGATGTACGGCTCTGGACGTACGCTCGTCGAACGGTCAGCGCAAACACGAGTATGTCGCATACGAGTCTAAGTGAACAATCAAACCATCCCGCCAAAAAATAACCTTGAAATGCCTCACGTTGCCTCCCAGACCCCCGCCGGACCTGGAATATCAAATAAATCGAGGAAATTAACCCTGGGATGGACAGACACTCACGAACAGCCCTGTCAACGGAGTTGATTATCCCTAGGACAAGTCATCAGATAAATTGAACTCACGCCAGGCGTCTATACGTTGCATGACATCCACTCAACCCGGACACCGCAAGGAGGTCTGGGTGTTTCCCGTACCCGACTATTGCCCACTGGACGCACCGTCGAGACATTTATTGCAAAGCCTAAATTGCAACTTACCAGTCCCACGCCCGCGACGACGCAGGTCACACCCATGAGGCAAGTGAGGACCAATTTGTTGAGCCCGTACATGGCGAAGACGCGGATACAAAGTGTGGCTGCGGTGATGTCCATTATTTTGTGGACCACTGTGAGGTGGAAGGGCCGCGTACTCACCCTCGATGATGGTTTCCTGGCCAACAATGAGGAACATCCATGCCCATTGCAACTTGAGGCAACTTTGTAACAACCGTTAAGTATCAGGGAGCCGCTGTAAAACAGTTCTACCTCTATTGAAGCACAACAAACAAAATATGGGATTTGAATGAAGCGGCAAGAGCAGCAGTTGGGACATACCTCATGATTCAAGTCGCCAAAATTGTACACCGACACCATGATGTTCGAAGCGAGGGCGAGGTACTTGACTGCGAGGAACCAACAAGTACTCGGTCGTAGCTTAGACAACCAGATGTACTCGATCTCTGTTTTGAGGGTCAGGAGGTGGTCATAAACGAGAATGACTGCAACCGTAAGTGAGACTCTGAGATTTGTAAACACTATCTCACGCACCAAGTCCTGCAAGAAAGAAGTAGTTGTATATTCGGCTAAAACACAGCGTAAGCCAAGTAGATATGTGTGCAACGCAGGTACAGACTAGTCGGAGGCGAGTGTAGCGTGGTCGAAATCGGTTGAATCCTGCAACGTTTGCAGCAGATACCCAGTCATTGTGGGAGGAGAAGGGTGGGCTGCGAACGACGGAGAAGTAGACCGCATGGCGGTACATATATACAGGCCGAGCTCCCCCGATAGGCAACACTGATTTTGGATGAACACAGCATCTTGAGCCACTCTGCGTGCGGGCACGAGATCATAGAAATCGAGCTTCTCGCGATAGTAGCATTGATGTCAGATGAACGCAGCATCTTGATCTTGAGCACTCTACGACCAGTTGATATGTAGTTGCCAGCGGAGCGAAAAACTCCCAAGTTTAAGAGGAGAGCAGTCCAGAAGGGGACACGCCCTGAACCAGACAAGAAAGCGGAGACATTATCCAGAATATTGCGATGCCGGCGATGTGAAGATATCAAGATTAGGATCAGAGTGCTATTAGTAGGGCAATATCATGTTGAAGAGATGCGGATGAGCTCCAGAATAACCTTACCAAGGACGAGGGTACCAGGGAAGATGGAACAGCCGTAGATTAGCGTGAGCGGTTGTTGGAGCCAATTTGAAGACTTTCTGCAGTGCCAAAAATGCGGACCAGGATTTTTATGGCGCCAATTCTGCCAATATTTCGTTCTCCGTTCCTTTGAAATCGTGTATGAAGCGGCTGAGTTGGACACATCTTCCGAGTTGAAGCTTTGGGCAGATTTGGGGAGACATCCTGAAGAGCCTTCAGGTAATGCAGGCTTAATTCGGAGAAAACCAATACAAGTTGGAGCTTTGGAACGAGCGTCGATTGTCGATTGGAAGTTGGACTACTAGACTTAGTTTGTAAGGAAATTGCAGTGATTGTCAGCAAGTTGAACGCCTGTCTTGAATTTGGCTTGAAGAGCAAGACAATACCACCCGCCGCAAGACAACGTTCACCTTGGATGTTTGGTCCTCGTCAAGATGGTAGTAATATTTGGGTTGATTTGCGCGCGCTTGTGCATGGTGATGTGATTACCTTACTTCGCTTTTACACCATCCACTAGGCTGGCTCGCTCGTGTGCTATCCGCGTAGCTTCTAGCAAGCTCTAAGGTACATACTAGCTCCAGTCGGAAAACTCTCGAACGCGAAAACCTTCGTTTCCCGAGCTGCCATTACGTTTTTGCGCCCACGCCCTGAACCGGAACTTTTCCCTATACTGGTAGTACTGACACACAGACTGAATAGGGACTTCTTCTCTTATCCTGGACAACCACCGTGGCCTCACACTGAGCAGAGGGATCAACTTCCCTTCAGTCTCTCAAATTGCTTGAGGATCTCAGGCTGTCATACGTCTTGAGCTTGCGATAGTCCTCTCCTTTCTGTTGAATCACATTCTGGTCCGTCTCAGGCTCCCAGCCGCAGACCGCGGGCCCTAGAGTTTGCCGATGTGGCCATATTGACCTGTCCACCAGGTTCTAGGTACGCGGGGAATACTGTACCTGCTTCGGAGCAACATTGCAGTCGTCAAGATATCGGAGTCTCTACCAGGGTTCAGCTCTTTTGGCCCGTGTCTTCCATTCCATTCCAGTCCGACATTCATCTATCCGCTTACTTCGCCCTCCTCCCCACGCGTCATACGCGGGCCAGTTAAAATTAACTCGGTTATCCCCGCTCACTCCACTGATGCTCAGAATCTACAGGCCGGCCAAAAATGTCCGATGATAGCAGACTTGTTCCCTACCTTGATGCTGGCGCGCTCACCTTGATGCCTGCGTCGCCTCTACACCCTCCCTGGCCAGAGCGCACCGCTGCATCTTTTCATGCATCGACCTCGAAACTGGCGGCGAGGCAGGTCATAGCTGACCAGAGTGCCGTCGGTACAGTGCTTAACCTCGGATAATGGGTCGTTCCTCATATTTTTCAACGCAGACGCTGCGAAGAAGCTGTGCGAAAATACGGGTAACGAGGTCTTATCGTGCTTCCCTACTGCTAGCACCGTTATTGCGCAACACGAATGGGCGACTTTCGTCTGTACGTGCTGTTTCCTCCTTCTCGGTTTCTGCTCACCATCCACAAGGGAACTCTAATAACCCCGATTTTCTCCAGACGGAACGGGTGGACATCTACCTCTTCCACGGCGACTCGCTGGAGCAAATCCTCGTCATCCCCAACCAAGTAAACCCGAGAGGGCAAGCTGGGTCGGTCTCGCGGCAGGTAAACGACCTGTGGTGGGGCACCCGCGGCGTGGACTGGGGTGGGAGCAATATCTCCTACCCGTTCTACTGGCTAATCGCACGCCACGGCGAGTCATTGGACGACGGGACGCTGAAGCCGCAGGCCACATTCTCCGCCGTCCGTAAGTGCCGCCATCCTACGTCACATTTCATAATTTGAATTCATCTCCCTGCTGTGCCGCAGAAACCACGTTCGCCGACTCCGTCCCTCGCCACGCGGTCCCCGTCCAGCTCGAGCAGCGTGCCCACAGCGACACTGACGCCATCCGCCTCGTCATCCTCATCCGGCGTCTTCGCGACGACGACTATCAGCCAATTCACCACGATAACGTCCACGTCCCCGGGGCACGGCATCCAGTCCAACGAGGGGGATGCGGCCTTCCCGCACTGGGCCATCATCCTCCTCGTGCTCGGCATCGTCGCGGTCGTCGCCATCTGCGGCCTCATGCTCTTTGGGATCCTCTATCTCCGGAGACGCGACAAGCGCGACCGGTATCCTGATGCGGTGCGCTCGAGTTCGCCCGGGCCGGAGATGGAGGAGGCAGTGGACGGGGCGGGGCCTGTGGTGGCGGCGGCAGGGGCAGGGGCGGGGGCAGGTGGACTGGCAGGGCGCGATACGGCTCGGAGCGGCGCGTCGCATGGGGATGACCGGAATACGACCTCGCCGGAGCCGCGCCCGTTCTCGGGGTCCGACGCGGCGATTATGGCGAGTGCGTTCCGGGCGGAGCTGCGCCAGCCGTCGAGGCGCCACGACGAGGACGAAGATGAGGACGGGGACGGGGACGGGGACGATGATGGGGATGGGGGTAGAGGCGGGGACGGCGCGACACTGACGCGCGGCGCGCAGACGGACGCGGAGCGCGAGAGGGAGACGCTACTGCGGCGCGAGCTCGAGGGCGCGGGTATCCGGAGCGTGGACTCGATCCGTGGGGTGCGCGTTGAGTCGTCGAGCGAGGGGCATGGGCGGGGGTCGCCGCGCGTGTCGGTCTGAGTCCGGCGGCGGCACTTGTGCTGCTTGACGACACGGCGGCTTGCCCCATGGCCATGGCCATACGAATGAATGGAGCGGCTTTCGCGTGGTGTTTGTCCTGATTTCCTCCCGCCCACCACCACCGTACCGCCCCACTGTGTTAATACCTCCGACTATCGTCAGGGCCCATACTATGCATACTCAGGCTGCCTTGCTTACTCCCGCTACCCTCTTACGCCCTCTTACGCGTTCCTATCCTCGCACTTCACGCCAACAGTATGAAGTTCATGGAACGAGCTCCTGGTGCCTGTCTGTATTCGCTTCGCTTCCCTTCCACCTGCGCCCGCGATGCGATCCCGTTCCGTGCATCCTGCCCTATTCGCCCACCTGTCGACACCTGTCGAGGCCCGGCCCGTCTCTTATCATTGCGCCATGACGAACTATTGACGACTCGCATCGACTATTTTTTTTTGATTTGGATAGATGCTCCATAGACTTGTTTTGCTTCTTCCCGCCTGGGACTCGCGCACGCACGCGCACGGACAATATGTATATATATTCGGTACATTATTACTCTACTCTACCTACGCACAGCACAGCTTTTTGCATATCCTTATACCCCTTGGACCTGCACATAACCTATTTAGTGTTACATACACCCTACATTGACATCCATGTACTTACTCATTCGGTCGCTCGCATTTGACGAGGCTTCCATACGGCTGCCGGAACCTGACTTCTCGTAAATACGCATTTACTAGTGGCTGCCTTCGATTTCCTGGTGTGTGAGATGCTTTGGAGTCTGCGACATAGCAACTCCCGCAGGCTTTGTGGTAATACTATATGTATTGGGCAGGAATGGTGTGACTTTAGCTATAACGAGCTGGGTAGAAACCGAGTCTAGACTGCGCCCCCCATTCTAAAGAGTAAGAATTTCACCACTCTATCTAGTCGGCGGTAGCGTTGCGTCCCGCGCATAGGCGTTATGTTCCTTCTTCCAATGTGTCGCCTGGCAACTGGGGAGAAAGCAGGAGATAAGCGTCAAAATGCAAAAGGAAGATACTACCCACCCCCTATCGCAGTAATACACCTTCCTGCACGCTGCACACATCCGCGGCACCGTGATAGGCTTCCCGCAGCACGCACATAGCGCTCCCGCGCGCTTGTCGCGCACCACCTCTGTCTGGAACGCCGCGCCGCTGAGGAGGCCGTCCTTCAGGAACGCGTCGAAGTCTACCGTGCGGCGCGCGCCCTTCGGCACGCTGTCCGCGCCCCCGCCCGCATCGTTCGGGTCCCCGAAGAGCACGGCCTTCTTGGGGCCGGAGGGGACGCTCGCGCGCGAGGCGAGCGCCGCGGCGACGCGCGCGCGCGCAGCGGTAAGGTCGAATGCATTGGGGTCGAACCGCCAGCGGGACCCGAGCCGGAGTACGGCGGGGTCGTCGCGATAGTTCATCGCGCGCGTGATCTCGGCGTATTTTGTGGGTTCGAGGGATTGGATGTATTTGGACCAGTTGCGGAAGCCTTGGCCGTCTTCGCGGGGGCAAGCGCCGCCGCCTGCGAGGAGGGTGAGTTTCCCGTCGGATTCGGAGGTGGAGAGGATCTTCTCGATGTAGATGTCGTGGAACCAGTAGTCGCCCTGGAGAGGGGGGACATGAGTATGTATGGAGATAGCATGGAAAAGCGCCCTACGAGGTCGTAGATGTAATGAAATGCAGGCTTGTCTGGATTGGGTCCCGGGAGAACGTCTGCAAGTGTGAATTGATCGTCGTCGAGGTAGGTGTGCCCATTGTCTTTCAAGAACCCCAAATCGATGTGCTGAAACCCATTATTGACGACGAGGAAGAAGCTGAGGCTTCCTAAGACGCACGCTGGCCCCGGGAGCGCCAAACTGAGCGCCATCGCCGTCGTCGACAAAAAGATAGCCATGGTAATTCCGCGTCCAGCCCAAGGCGGGTGCAAGGATTTTATCTTGGAAGATACTAAGCTTAGTCGCGCCTGCAACCTTGATGCGCCTCCACATAAGGCAGCTTGTGGTCGACGCGCTCTCGGTACTGCGTAGGCGGACCACGAGCACAAAGTCACACAGTTCCTTTTGTGCAGCGGCGATCTTTGCTTTCTGCGTCGCAAATCAGCATCATTACCAGGTAGGGCATACACCGCCGCCTACCTTTTTCTCCATGAGCGCGTTGATGAATTGCACTTGTGGCAGGAGTTGCCCGTGATAGAAGCATTTTGCGACCCAGGCATCGTGAATTCTGTGGCGCGCAATTCTTTGCGCCATCGAAAGGTGAACCGAGAAATCAAGCTCCACAATACCCCATTCCAGCATGTCACCCCGACGGTGTCTTCTGGGCTCGAAATCCGCAGGATCTTGCCACTAGCGTCAGCTTGGCCTGCGCAAAAAAAAACTACGAAATAAACGAGGCACCCGTGAGATATACGGGGTGTATCGCTTTTAGGTCATCCTGGGGAAGAAATTTCTGGGGCTAGCTTGAATATTTTGATGGATTCAGGCCAATGGAACTCACGACAAAGGTCTGTCTTCCGTTGATAACCCTTGGACGAAGAAGTTTCTCTTGTTCCTTGCGGTATTTAATCGATTCAGGGCTGGACGTGTACGGTGGCATGGCTCTGGGAGGAAGAGGTGGGGAGAAATGGACGTGAAATGGCGCCCATTTATATGCTTTTCAAGTGCGGCACATGGATTTTCACAAAACACGACACATTGATGGCACAAAGTGCGGCACATGCCATATATGGCAGTTCCTTACACGTGACTGCTGCCTCCTTCGCTCACCTCCCATGGCTGAGACGGTAATTTCCATCCAGTTCTGCGATACACCTAGTGATTTTCAACCGGAACCAAGGGCACAAGACCTGATTTGGCCAGTCTTCCTCCGGAGACCCTGGAATTTGCCCACCGCATGTTCGAAGCTGCTCGCACTGGGAATTCAGAACTGCTTGTTGCTGCTGTCGATGCTGGTCTGCCCGTAAACATACTGAACGAGAAAGGCAAAACGCTCGTCTCTTCAAACAATCTCTCCGTCTGAATCCGAACTTTCAGGAAACAGCCTTCTGATGCTCGCAGCTTATGGTTAGGGACCAACGATCTGCCTTGATTGTGTTTCTGAACACGACGATCGCAGCGGGGCATCTAGATCTCACCAATAAGCTCCTCGACCGAGGCGGCGATCCCAACCTTCTCAACGGCCTCGGCCAATCGATGATTGCTGGCGCAGTGTTCAAGGGCCACGATGACGTCGTCCGAGCGCTTGCTGCAAGAGGCGCAGACCCCAGGCTTGGGCAGCCCACCGCCATTCAGACTGCCCAGATGTTCAAGAAGACGGAGTTGATGAGTGTTCTAGGTGCGACTGAGAGAGACATTGGCTCGGAGGTTCCCCCTGCTGTGCCCAGCGGTGGCTCTGGATAATGTATGTGCTACGAATAAAGTGTAGTTCAATCCTGTCAATGTATGTTTTCATCGATTCGACCTATATCAACGCGTCGAAAGGTGTGCGATTAATGCTGCCTTGAGGGGTCCAGATTTACTGTTCGTTTTCTCCGCCATCCGATGACCGTCGCTATTTCGGGTGGGAAATAAAGCCTAAGGGAGCCTCAGAAGCGCTGTAGATATCTTTGAGGAAGTTTCTGGTCCGTCGATACTGCCAAAATTCATTTTAAATTTGAAATCGGTCAAAGCGCTTCCTATCAAGTACGTCATCGTTGGGTCGTTTGGAACGTTGCGTCAATTTCCGTGCTTTCAACTTCCGAACCATTGCGCCTCAAGCTACCCCGCCACCGCACACTCCCCCACCCCCCGTCGGACACCCGCACCCGACGAGTCAGAATTCAGCGTTTCACATCCATAGTATACTTGAACGTTCTGTTTCACATCCATAGTATCCTTGAATGTTCTACGCAAGGGAAATCACCGCGCAGTATTATCAAACACATAATTCCTCATTCTTCGTGTCCAGCTTGAAGAAACTGAAAATCACTTGATTCAAGGGCTGCCACCGAATGTCGAACACACATATGAGATTCTTGAATGCGACGACGGTGGGTAATTTTCTGACTCGGAGATGGATGCGTAGAATGAGCTCTGTGGGTGTTGCGGTGCGCACTGCGGACGACGTAGGTGTGATTTTAATTTGTAGAATTGTAGAGCGATTGGAGGTGCAGGAGGGGGTGCTGCAGCTTGGCACCGCCTATGGAGTTTCGGCGTAATTGATGTGTATCGGACGGACAAGGTGTGGAAGCCCGCAAAATACGAGAAGAATTATTGGACAGTCAACGACAACTAAGGCTCGAGTTTCAGATTCCGTACAGGCAAGATGAATGCGCAGACTTTTCAACAGCTTTAAAAGACTTTAGCGAAGGCGCAGTAGAGACGAAAGCTGAAATACCTGATTGAGATGTCAGACGTCAACGTACGAATATGTTCAGACCTTGCGATCGATATTCATCCACCTTGGCCTCGAGCTGCGGGCTGATCGTGTCAAGAGTGCCATCTTCAATGAAATCCTCGGGTCCACGCTCGATCTCGACATACGACCAGCGGGAAACTTTGGGAGGAGAAGGAAGAGCAAGGAGTTGCTCGTCTGTCCACCATCGTGACTGTATCATGGCATCCAACGCATCTTCGTCGAAATCTGTGTCCGTGTATGACAAGGAAAGGGTTTCGAGTTTGGGAGCCAAGGGTAAAACGTGCGTCGTGGAGTGTTGGAGACCGCTGATGATGGAATTATCAAAGAAATCCACACAATTTCCCATGTTGAGTTCGACCAGCGAGGGTGCATGGCGCAGTATAGATAACAGATCGCTGGGCTGCATATACACGGAAGAAAACTGAAGGGACTCGAGCTTGGGAGATCGAAGCTGGAACTGAGTGAATTCCGCAGACGGCCAGCTGTCAAGGTCATAGAGACCAAGTTTTTTGAGGGCCGGCAGTGCCAGGCACATGAAGAGCGGCGCGACGGAACGACCATCTGGTGTGTGTCCGTATCCGAGCCAAATGCTGAGGTCCTCCAATCGCCCAAGAGCAGTTGTATGTCTCTGGGACAGGTTGATAGAAGCTGGCCACGCCCGGGTGTGGAGTGTAGCAGAAACGATACCCGTGCATTGGACGAGAGTGTCCAGACAATCCTGAGGTGAGGGGTCAGACACCACGATCTCGGTTAGACGGGACCATGGCATCAGCAGTTGGCTGGTGCGGAGAGTTTCAAGCTCTACCCGAAAAAGGTGTTCTGCCGACAGGAAGACCCTCGTGTGGGCATGGTGCCTCACGTCCGTACTTTGCAACGATACCCGTTCGAGGGATTTCAGACAGTCGGAAGGAATGCGAGAAAGCAGAGAAAATGAGGGGAGCATGAATTCTGCGGCGTTCCACCGATGGGCCGTCGTTACCATTGCGTCCATCAATGGTCCTGCATCTACGCCTTCTCTTGAAATTTCGAGGTGCACGGGAATATTCATAGGCGCGGATCTCTCCAGCCATTCCTTCACGCAGGCTATATAAGCGACTGTCGGGGTTTTATCTGGCGTCATGAGGAGCTCGTCGGTCCAGAGCTGGGGGGTGGTGTGCACAATGCGTCTCCAATACACGCACACTTGTGACAACGCATGGAGGTTTCGGATACGGGGTTTGATATTTCTAGGTGCAAGCTTTGTGAAGCAATCGCGCACAGCGAGTAAAATTTCGACCAGGAGCTCGGTCGGAAGTTTGCGAATCGGGGCAATCGCCGTCCGTAGCGCAGCAATGGTGCCGCGCTCTTGGTCGCGCAGACGCTCGAGAGCCTTGATTTCAGACTCAATGCGCGCAAGGTTGGCCTCCGACACCTGGAGGAGCATTTTAGCCTGAACCTCGAAGGTTGGAGTGGCGCCGGGAGTCTGGCTGAGAAAACGCGTGGGGTCCATGTCCATGGTGCAGGGAGTTCGGCGCGCTATGGGTTACTCTGTGAGTCGGATATGCCAAGCGAAAAGAGCTACGTACACCGTTAGAAGAGGTTATAGGCCTTCAATGTAGAAATCCGCGCTCCTTAGTTATTCGAGAGGAAAGAAAGTCGCGGTCACATGCTAGGATCACAGTCCCAAACAACTTTCTCTTCTGTGAGCCAAGAGTACAATCACAATGACAGTACTTATATAGCAAGCGAATATGGCCGGAGAAACGGTAGGTGTTCAATTTTGTGGAGAAGATTAAATGAAGAGCGCGCGAAATGGTCGAGCTACCAACACGAAGCTCAGGAAAACTGCGGGCGTATTGATACAACGAGATGCAGGCAACCAGTTCAGGGCCGTAAAAGATAAATGCCCGCTTCAAAATGATATGTATGGATTGTATGGATAAGCATTTGGAAATATTCAAGTAAGATGGTGCCAACGTTGGGAGCGTTCGGTAAAGGAAGGCATGGATAGGATCTACAACCTCAAAAGACGAATGAGCGAAGAAGACATGCAGATACTGGGAGCTAAAATACCCAAGATAGGTTACCGCACAGATACGTCCAGACCCTGCGACCGATACTCCTCCAACTTGACTTCGAACTGCGGACTGGTGTTGTCACCCTCCCCTCCACAGTGGATTTCAATCCATGCCCAGCGGGCAACTCTTGGGAGGAAGGGAAGGGCAAGGAGCTGCTCGTCTGTCCACCATCTCGACTGTATCATCACATCCAACGCATCTTCTTCGAAATTAGTGCCTGCGATATCTAAGTGGATGACTTCGAGTTTGGGGGCCAACGGTAAGGCCTGCGTGGCAGAGTATTGGAGAAGGCCGACAATGGAATCGTCGAAGCAAATGGGACAGCACTCCATGTGTAGTTGAACCATAAAGGGAGCATGTTGGAGTATGGCGAGTAGATCGTCGGAGCTCATGTACGAATTGTTGATCTCGAGGCGCTGGATATTGGAAGATCTGAGCTGGAATTGAGTGAACTCTGCGGACGACCAGGTGTGATCCAGATCGAGATCCAGGCAGAGTTTCTTCAGAGCGGGCAGTGCCAAGCGCACGAAGAAAGGTGTGACGCAACCTCCTGATGGACCTCTGAAAGAAACGGAGAGGTCCTCCAATCGTCCGAGAGCAGCGATCTGTCGCTGGGACAGATCAGGAACATCTGGCCACGCCCGGGTTTCGAAGCGAGCGGAAACGATACTCGTGCACTGGACGACAGTGTCCAGACAATCCTGGGGTGACGGGTCCTTCACCACGACCTCGGTGAGCTGAGACCACGGCATCAGCAGTTGGCCGGTGCGGAGAGTGATAAGATGAACACGACGAAGGCGCTCCGCCATTAGAAAGGTCCTGGTCTCCGCATGGTGCATCGCGTCCGTGCTTGCCAGGACTACGCGCTCGAGGAGTTTCAGGGATGTGGTAGGGATGCGAGAGAGCACGGAAAGCGAGGGGAGGTTGAGGTGCACAGTTGTCCACCGATGAGCCGAGGCGGCGATTATGTCTATCACGTCTCGTCCTGCGTCTGCGGCTTTCCCTGAAATTTCGAGGCTGACGGGAATAGGCATGGGGGCCGATCTCTCCAACCATCCCTTCAGGCAAACCATGTGGTCACCTTTCGGTATTTCGTCCAGCTTTGTGAGGAGGACGTTGGTCCATAGGCGGGGAGTGGTGTGCGCAACGCATCTCCAATACGCGCAGACGTGGCACAGCGCCTGGACCTTTTGAATGTGTTCCTTTCGCACCAAGGTAAAGTCACTGTCGAGTGCAAGAAGGAAGATTTCCGCCAGAAGTTCGGCAGGGAGTTTATGAACTGGCGCAATCGCGATTCGTAACCGCGCAATGATACCGCGCTCCCGGTCGCGCAGACGCTCCAGATCCTTCATTTGGGATTCGATACGCGCGATGTTCGCCTCTGAAGCCGCGATAAGAATTCTAGCAATAGACTCGAAGTTTGGGCTCGTCGGGGACATCTGGCCAAGAGCAAGCGTGGAGTCTGTGGAGTCCATGGCGAGGTGAGCTTGAACGCGCGGGACTACCCTGTAAAAGAGTTTGGAACGAGTTAAAATCAAGTGTCTGCGGCTCGAAGACAATACGAACGATGAAAAGCGCCGGAGTCGTGGCCAAGTCGTGGCTCAGATCCAATCGCACAGCCACATCTTGTCATTTATTTGGAGTCTGATACGCTAGTACTACAGAGAAAGAACAACTAGGTGGGGGCGAAGCCCGGCTGACGACAGTAAGTACTATTCGAGTAGAGCGATGAAGAGCAGGTATGTAACCAGTATGTAGAGTGTTCGACACCGTTTCCGACACAAACACACAGACCGTCAGGACTGAGCCCTCCTCACACAACAAGAGCACGATGCCGACGAAGAAAAGCCACGTGTGCATGGGGCTCCCCGCTGTCGCGGGTCTATCGCCAGCCGTCGTCGAATTGGAGCTCCCACCCCGTCCCGCCGTGGATCCGCGGCGGCTTGCGTGGGTCCTGCGGGGAGGCGAGCACAGATATGAGGATGGACGCTCGAGACGTGCGCGATGGCGCGCGCGTCGTATATTGTAAGCGTTGGCGAGGGGCGGAGCTGCGGCTTGAGGTGAAGCCCGTGTTTGCAGCGGAAGATGGTACACCTAATATTGAGAAGCTCAGGAAAGCTTGATATGTAACAAAGGCCCGGGAAAGCGTCGGGGAAAGACAAAAAGAACGGATACAAGGATGTTTTCTACAGCCTTGAAAGACTATTAGCGAGGACGCAGTAGAGGCGAAAAGCTGAAATACCTGATATGTCAAACCACCGACACGTCCAGACCTTGGGATCGATACTGCTCCAACTTGGCCCCGAGCTCCCCAGTGACGTTGTCCTCCTCGTCCCCGCAGTGGATATCGATGTGCGACCAGCGGGCAACTTTGGGAGGGGAAGGAAGAGCAAGGAGTTGCTCATCTGTCCACCATCGCGACTGTATCATCGCATCCAATGCATCTTCTTCAAAATTGACCTCTGCGTAACACAATTGAATGACCTCCAGTCTGGGGACCAAAGGTAAGGTCTGCGTGGTGGTGTACTGGAGAGCGCCCACGATGGAGTCATCGAATGAATTTGGACACAACTCCATGTGCAGTTCTGCCAGCAGGGGGGCATGTTGGAGTACGGCTAGCAGATCACTGGACAACAAGTACGAAGAATTGATCTCGAGGCGCTGGATACTAGGAGACCTGAGCTGGAATTGGGTAAACTCCACCGACCCCCAGGGAGACCAGTCATCCATGTGGGATTCCAGGCAGAGCTTCTTGAGGGCGGGCAGTGCCAGGCAAACGAAAAACGGTACGACGCAACCTCTAACAGAAACGGAGAGGTCCTCCAATCGTCCGAGAGTAGTGATCGGCCGCTGGGACAGGTCAAGGACATCTGGCCAGGCCCCGGTTTCGAAGCGAGCGGAAACGATACTCGTGCATTGGACGAGAGTGTCCAAACATTCCTGGGGTGACGGGTCTGTCACCTCAATCTCGGTGAGCTGAGACCACGGCATCAGCAGTTGGCCGGTGCGGCGGGTGGCAAATCTGGCGTGATGAAGGTGCTCCGCCATCAGAAAGACCCGGGTCGAATCCGCACGATGCTTCGCGTCCGTGCTTTGCAAGAATACGCGCTCGAGGGATTTCAGGGAGGCGGTAGGAATGCGAGAGAGCACGGAAAGTGAGGGGAGTGTGAGATCCACGTCTGACCATCGATGAGCCGCGGTGGCGATTATGTCCATCAAGGCTTCGCCTGCGTCTCTGGCTTTCCCTGTAATTTCGAGGTTGACGGCAATAGGCATGGGGGGCCGATCTCTCCAGCCATCCCTTCATGCAAGCCATGTAATCGCTTTTCGGCATTTTATCCAGTCTTGTGAAAAGCACTTCGGTCCATAGGCGGGGAGTGGTGTGTGCAACGCGTCTCCAATATGCGCAGACGTGGGACAGCGCCTGGACCTTTTGAATGCGTTGCTTACGCATGTAGGTCCACGTATCGAGTGCAAGACGGAAGATTTCCACCAGGATCTCGGCAGGAAGTTTGTGAATTGGAGCAATCGCGACCCGTAGTCGCGTAATGAGACCTCGCTCCTGGTCGCGCAGACGCTCCAGGTCCCTAATTTGGGACTCGATACGCGCAATGTTGGCCTCCGAGGCCTCGATGAGAATTTTAGCCAGAGACTCGAAATTTGGGCTCGTCGCAGTCGACATCTGACTAAGAAGATGTGCGGAGTCCATTTTCGCTGCCAACCAATGGCTTCACGATGGGGGTTGCTCTGAGAGTCTGTATTAGATGGGCGAAACGCGACAAGAACTTGCACACACGCGTCAAAAGCTTGTCGCAGCTCGCGTTACGCGATATTGGCCGAAAAAGAAGCTAGAACGCGTCAGGATCAAAGGGTCTGCGCCTCGAAAACAATACGGACGATGAAGCGCCAGAGGAAGGGGACAAGGAGCCAGAAAAGAGTCGTGGCGCTCGAATCACGATCACATGAAACGCCTTACCACACTTGGATAGCGGCGGCGCGCTCCGCGAATGAAAAATGGAACTCTCGTGCCGAAGGTACCTTGCGACGAAATCTTCAGCTCCTCGAGGATGTTTTCACATTTTTTTGGAGACTCGTCAGAGTACAGTGATACGATAGGTAAGTGGTACTACAGAGAAAGAACGGCTAGGTGGAGCGAGCGACAGTAGATGCTATATGGAATTTCTAGAGCAAATTAGGGAGTGCGCGGGGTGAGGTGGGAGGACGTGCTACAGGCTACAAAGAACATCGACATGCGCAAAGCAAATCGGAAGAGTCCTACATAACTGTTAACATAGATAACGCCGAGGGTGCGAGCGCATAAGACGGCACGACGTAAGACGGCACGACGAAAGGGACGGACGGATGAATCACCGCCGGGACAGGAAGACCGCAAGCAGAACGATGAAGGGCACGTATGTAACCAGCGAGACGCCAGCCATGATTCGACACCGTCTCCGCCACGACCTCGCATCTGCATCCACACACATCAGCACTTGAGACCACGAGCAGAGAGGGAACGACATACCGAATTCTACCTGCGGGTCATCCAGCACGACCTGCGCCCGCCCCTTCCCCTTCTCGTCCCCCTCCTCTTCGTCGCCAAGCCGCCGCGTCTGCGGTATGGGCACGCCGAACGCCGCGACCCACCACAGCGGGAAGAGCACGAAGCCGGTGAAGAAGAGCCACGCGTGGACAGGGCTCCGCCCGCCGTCGTCCCCGAGTGTGAGTCCCCACCCCGTCGGCTGTGTGCGCGCCGGCCTGCGCGGGTCTTGCATGTGGTATGCCATGCCCATCCCAGAGCGCGCGACGGACGGCGCGTGTGGGGAGACGAGTGCAGAGATGGGGATAGAAACCTGAGACATGCGGGATGCCGCGCGCGACGGGTATTGTGAGTGGTGGGGGGTGTTTGCGACGGATATACTGCCCGTGCGGGAAGCTGGCCGCGGTGGAGATGGGTCAGGTATGGCGACCTTTGCACGTTTCTGGCGGTGGAAGGAGGACGGTGCGTGGGACGAGGATGCTGAATTGGATGTTTTGAGGGTTGCTTTCATTACTAGTCAGATGATATTCTGAGACAAATACTTGAAATGAAATAACGTACGTCGTGGGTCTAGAGCTGCTGTCGCCTTGTCCTTTGGCGGAGTGCTTCCGCCTTCTACAGCATCGGCCTTGCGCTTCCCCCTGATTTGTCCGTCTGAACGAGAGCGAGTCGGCGCGGGCGAAGGCAGAACGGACGAGCCGTCGCTTGTTGCCCGCAAACCGGCGGGTGACGGCCCTGGTGTGGGTGTAATGAAGGAAAGAGATGGTGGCGCCAATTGGGGGGTGGCTTTCTTCTGGTCCATCGTCGACGAAGAAGACTCGGTGGAATGTCCAGGATTATCTGTTATTGTGCCCGGTCAAATCCTTTGTTTAGGGAAGAAAGAAACGACAAACGCACCAGGCCATGCAAAGGGTTCCTCCAGCTGCGTATCCGACGACGACCCGCCCTACAGCGAACAAAAGAGAGTGAGACCAACGAAGGTGGAGGTAAAGGAAGGGATAGGGAGATTTGATGGACATACCACGCGCGAAACGCGTGTATCAAATTTGACATCGCCACGCAAATCTCCGTCCGGCCCGTCTCGGTCATTCAAATTCATCCGTGGTGTGTCCTTCTCTCCCTCACCACCAGCGCCCAGCGCGAGGAATACTACATCTCGACCATCCGGCGCACCTCCAGCGGACCCCTGAAAACTCGACCTGAATTCTGTGCTTTCTCGTCGTCGTGTGGACCTTGGACGGCGCAGGGACGCAAATATGTCTTGCGCCTTCGCACGATGATCGCTCGTGCCACCTTGGCGTTTCCGCCGCGAGGAACTAGAATTATGCATGGACGGCATCGAGGACGAAGGGCGCGGGCGCGCCCCCCCCTCCCTGAGCTGCGGCAGCTGCACTTGCGACGGCGTTTGCGACTGGGATGCGGAGTGTGGGACCCTGCCGGGCCCGGGCCCGCGGAACGCTGGGTGGTCAAGTGGCGGCATGGGCGGCGCAGGCGAGGCTGACGCCGATGCGCGTCCGCTCACGCGGCCTTGGGAACCGAAGGTGAAGCCAGATGACGGGGAAGGGAGGTCGCTGGCCGGTGTCATATGCCCGTGCCCGCTGTTGGAGTGCGTGGCCGAGTCGTCGAGTTCTTGGGAGGTGGTCGAAGGTGTTCCGAGGTTAACCTGCGAGTGCGACCGCGACTGCGAGACGGAGTGCGAGATGGACGTGCCATGGCTGGGTGCAGGAGAGCCGCGTCCGCGCTCGCCGAACTCTGTGAGGTGCAGGCGGTTGTGGTCACTGCCGTTCTTTCCTCTGCGCCCGAAGGTGGACCATCCAGTGGTGGTTGTGGTCGCGGCCAAGTTGGTCGAGGATGAAGCAGGACTCGGCGCGCCTGTGAGGCGCGTGAGGAAGCGTTGTGTACGTGTGGGTGGTTGGGGCTGCGCCGTGAAGGGAATAGGGACGCCAAACTCAGGGAGACCCTCGAGCCGGGTGTCGGGTGGCGGCGGCTGTATAACAGGAGTTGCACCGTCTATGGAATGTCTGCGGGTGCTCGGTCGCAGTGAAAAGGGAGGTGGGGAGGATGGTCCGGGCGTAGAATCCGCGCTTGACGCGGGTTCAGCGGGTTCAGCGGGAGAAGTCCAATTCGCGACCAGAGAATCTAAATCTGGGTGTATCTTCCTCTCCAGTGGAGACTGGGCCTGGGAAGCGGTCGGCTGCGGGGGCGCTGGTGCGGGCGTGGCTGGGAGTGTCGGACCGGACGAAGTCAATGCGGAAGTCCCGGATAAGCTCTTCGTCCTCCCTCGTCGAAAGCGCGCCAAAATGTTCGCCATTCTAAGCCCAAGCGAGAGAAACCGATACGTAACGATTGGCGGAGAAGGAGGCCAGGGAGCGTAATCTCAGACACTAGGAGAAGGTGACATGAGACACAAATAGGAGCTTCCCTGGGCGCGAATAAGAAGACAATTTTCGCGCAATCCCGAACCACAGGGAGGTGGGCGGGAGCAAGGGGGACCCTGCTGTAATAGGCCCTTTACCCGAGCCCTGCTTCTTAGAAGTGACTGCTGGTATGTATGACCGTCCACGCAGACCGCCCAATCAGGAAATCGATCTGATGCCAATAAGCGGTCGAAATTTTGCACGGCCACCCGATATGGGGTCGATTGCCTCCGTGGAAACGGACTTGGAGGGTTTGCTGAATTTCGTGAACGAAAAGGAGGGAAGGAAGAAGGGATATTTTTTAGGTCCCGGGGTAATGGGCTTGACAAGACTGAGACAGATTGCAGATGGACCTTGAGATGGACGAGATGGATCATCAAATATCCTACCACTGCACGCGGAGAGACACGGAGTTCTCAGGTGTGCGAACTAATGGAGAGGATATAGCGCTTACGTGTGCCATTCAGGTTGTTCTGAGGTAGAAATTCGAGTCCGGGATCCTGCGTCGACAATCCCATCCCATCCATCCATCCATCCATCCATGCGTTGACCCTCCGGGTTCTTCGTCGCCATCGCAGAAATACATGTGTGGGAAAGATGGCGCGGCGATATACTTATGTCGGGAAGACGTCGACGCGGGCTCAGATCCGAATACGGGCGGGAGGACATCGAACGGGGTGCCAGAATAGAATATTGCTGTATGATCAAATTTCTTTCGTCAGTGTCATTTAAACCAGGGCTTTGCAGCACTTACCAGGATACAAAACGGATCTTGGTTGTTCTCCTAAGAGCTCGTCTCATAGTTCGACTCCATCAGACCCAAACTTACACGCATGCTCGTCGCTCGCCGTTCTACCTCCAAGGTTTCGAGATCCGTGACGCATGTGAACGGATTGGTGTGTGAGAGCCCTCGCACATTTCGTCTGCAAGGATTGGTCGACTGGTCACTTGAGCTGCGATCCAGTGGACCTGAACCAGGATAATGATTGCTAGTGCAAAATAATTCCGCGTCGCAACATAATTTTTGAAAATCCCCCGTTTTTGAGCCGAACACCACAGTTGCCGCAGTTATTTCCGCAGTAACGAAGTCCGTCCAACTGTTAGTCGGCACCACGTTACAGTCGGGACCCACCCGGAAAGAGGCCGAACATGACAATGGATACGGGCCTGAAAATAAGTTTCATAGAATGTGAGCGATAACATCATCGATCTGAACATCTCATCTACGCACTCAATGCGCTCGGTACCGGTGTTGGAACCAAAAATGCACTGTGCCGCCAGGGATAAACATGGGCTGGAATGTGGCGACCGTCAGCCAGAATTAATAGAACGGCGAATCAAGAGGACACTCAAGGTTGGCCCGAATCCGCGTCGCCACGCTACCTGAGCTTTTGAGAAGGGTCCGCGTCCGGAACCGGTGTATTACAAGAAAATAGATTGTGGGAGGAGAGAGCTATTCGCGTAATTGCATGTAATTGAAATAGAATAGGACGTCTGGGGGGATGGGCTGGGGAAGCGAACGAAATCAGGCCCGTCCATTGTGAGTTTGAGCCTCAAACACATTCTAGCGGAGGATCTTCGGGGTGGCATAAATCCCAAGCCATGCATGCCTCCAGCCACGTCATGATTACGATTGATAAGATTTTAGGATAGAGTAGGCCGCAGGCTCCGTGAATTTCCTCGCAAGCTTTTCAGTTTGGTACCACTGACAGTTGACGAAGCAACAAAGCAAACTAAAGCAAAAGTTCCAGAATCCAGCGTCTTTCTGGTTCGTTCGTATCATTTTTTCGTTTCGACCTCGATAGAAATTAAATGATGCTGTTGGACTATTTGGAGGGTAAAGACGCGAAATGGATGGAACGGCCGGTATGTCTCCCGAGGTTTGAGAGAGAATCATAATGTCATTGTCAAGATGATGTTTGCAGTGCACGTAATGGATTACTTACTCGAGTGGCCGGCCCGTCCGACCCGGCGTCCCCATTACTTATGTCCTTGCTTTCTTCCTCTCTCCTCCAGCTCCAACTGCCAGCTGGAATTGCCTCCTTCGGTCGCGCTCGGCTCCAGCCTCTGTTCAAACAGCGCTCAGAGCTTAAAATTGGCTGGTTGATCCCTATCTGACCGTTGCTGAAAGTTGTGCCGTTCGATACTCCCACCCTTCAGAACGAGGTTGCGAGAGGGAGTGCAAGAGACCATTCCCATCCTGAGCTCCGCAACTTCGCACACCGAGTTACGACCACGCTGTCTTCACAAACGCAGAATCCTTCGCCCCGCTTTACCTTCTGTCCTCTCCGACTTGTTCCGGCCCGCGGCAGCTCGATCACCTCCCTCTGAATTTCGATCTGGTCAATGCGCATCCTATCACCTTTGTATTGATCCTCTGAGAGAAAATACCCCGTCCTAGCTGACCGCTCTCCTCTTAGTGGACACCATCGCATTAATGGGGTAGTGGTAACCTGGGTCGTTGCCATAAATTGTTTTGACGCTTTTCGTTTCGTTTCGACCCGCCGGGGGTTCGATTCCCCCTTAATGCATCCGTATTGTCTTTTGCTCCGTCGTCCGACTTTTTCCAGTACCAGCCTATTCTCATTTTACATCCCTGTAGTACGACCCTGCGCACCGATTTGATCCATGTCAAAACACATCAATGGAGGAAGCTCTCCTGGGAGGCCGTCCCCTCTCTGCCATCGTTCTTGGTTTTGAAGCTCGCGTGACGCGGAAATGGTGCTCTGTTCAATCACCCAAAACATAGCTCGACGCCGCATTAGCCTGGATGCCGATTAGACCGTAACCTCCAACTCCAAGCAATGTCTCCAAGTTCAACCCGCCCGAAGCCTCCACGAGATTCCTGCCTTTCAGGTAAGTACTTACCTGAAACTGTGCACACCGATTCGATCTAGGTCAAAATACCTCGGCGCAGGAAGCCGCCGTGGGAGACCCTCTTCTACCTGCCACTGTTCTGGGTCTTGGACCTCGCGCGACGCGGAAGCCCTCTCGCGCCGGTGCGCTGTTCAAGCTTCAACCACCCGAAACATAGTTCGACGCCGCCCTAGCCGGCCTGGGTAGTAATATCCGACTCCAAGGAACGACTTCAGCCCGCTCGAAGCGTGTTTCTTCAGGTATCTGAAACTGTGCGCACCGATTCGACTACTATCCACTACCTCGACGCAGGAAGCTCTTGTGGGAGGACCCTCTCCTCTTTGCCCTCGTTCTGGGTATTGAACCCGCGATGCGGAGGACTTCTAGGCCCGCGGGATCTCATAAGGCTCACTCAATCCCTTGAC
Source organism: Mycena olivaceomarginata (assembly GCA_029378375.1). Lineage (NCBI taxonomy): Eukaryota > Fungi > Basidiomycota > Agaricomycetes > Agaricales > Mycenaceae > Mycena > Mycena olivaceomarginata. The sequence continues at coordinate 127,421 of JARKIC010000212.1, read as the reverse complement.
CCAGAGAAGACACAAAACGAAGGGAAAGCGCCCAAGGACGATTTACCCCTTGGAACTCGTCATCGAAGGAACGAACACGACATCCTACATCTTCCTAGATGCTTGGGATTCCACGTCGGACGCGAGCAATTACGAGCGGCTCCCGATAACTTTATCAGACTTTACACATACCATGTGGACGGTGAACCAGACTACGGGTATGTGGCGGTTGATTTTCTGAACGAACACAGGGTATAGGCGTTGTCACTGCCAGCGGCTTTGCAAATACCACATTTCATGCTCTGGACGCCTATGGCTCAACAGGTAAGGTAAGGGTCTATTATTGACGAACACTCTCGCATCTAGGGTCGTCAAAATCCGTGCCGTCCACAAAGCACTTCCTTCCACCAGAATTTCCCTGTCCCAATCTCTTTCTTCCATTGCCCGTACCCCTCGTAGGTATTAGGTACATATGCTACGCACAGTATGTCAGACACCATTCTAATTCGTGAGATCCTTTCGGGTTCGTAGCTTCAATCGGTGTCCTCTGTGAACAGTCTCTAATCATTTCAAGGTTGTAGATAACACTCTACAGATCCTTCCGGGTCCGCGTTTTCATCGATGTCCTCTATGTGTAAGCATGAGAGAATGTCGGTGAAGGTTATCTCACACCGCGAGCCCCTTTCACCAATGCACAGTCCAGGCTGTTGCTCCGATATGCCCGTCCCCCCAAAATTGCGTTTGGAACAATACTTCTAGACTGTTTCTGGTGGGAACCATTCTTCGGTGGCCTGCCGATTGGATGCTCACGTCCGGCGTGTATGCCCGCACCCGCAAAAAAAAAAAAATAGATGCTCTCCAGCGCGCGTCATAGTATCGGCCCACCATTTGCCTCTAAAACAATCTTCAATCTTGTTTCTCATGCCAGTGCCCTGCAACGTATCGGAACTTGTTCCGACACTGATCGTGGGGACTTTTCATATTTCAAGACTCGATTTAGACTTTTTCACGTGAAACAGGACTCATGACCTCGCTCCAAGGCACCGTCGCGGCTTGCTTCGTTATTGCATTTATAGGTTATCCAATGAACCTCCAGGCACCCTCGGTCTTCCTGCCGTCCTTTTGTTTGGCCACGGTTACCAAAGTTCAAACGAAGAATCCAGCGTGGCCCAATAATAATTGAGCCTCCCATTCTTCTGCATCCCTCCAGCTAGCTACGCTGCATATTCAAGCTTCAATCAGACTTTCAAAATTGTATTCACCGATGCCGACTTGGAAGAGGCCATCTTTCCCACGGTTGCATCTTGATCTTCCTCCTGCGGCCCCGATGCAAAATAGCCTCGTAAAACCCATTTCCGTCTATCATGCAGGGCTTCCATCGGGTTTAAATAGACTGTTTCTTTGCCTGATCCGGCACAATTGGCGCACGTTCACTCACGGTGCCTAATCTTTCGCGCATTGCTACAATGTCGTTGTTTTCATTTGCTCGATTCGCCGCGCGGCACCGCAGCACTCGGGTTCTTCCATCGCGATGCCGCACACGCATCAGCTTCCGCAACTAACCGTGGGCGGAACAGTGCCTGGCTCTCGGAGGCGTTATCTAAAGGTCAAACCTTTTGTCAGTCTCTTATTAATCCATTTTCCAAGTGAATCAACCCTGGTGGCGTATCGGGAGTCCGCTCTCTAATAGCAAGTTCAGTTTGAACCGTGGAGACTCGAAAAATACAAGGAACCGTCAAATCAAGGCAGCCTTGGACAGTTAGATAAAATATCAAAGCCCCCGCTCAAATGTCTCGTCCTGAGAAGTCCGGGGGTGTATTTTTTTCCACGACTCTCATTGGCGTTCTACATAAATCAACGGTGTTGTTTGTTTCGCGTTGGCAAAATAGACGGCAAGAAATGTATAAAAGGGTCCCTTCTAGCCTCTTTATTCTCCAGCCTCCCTCATCGAGTCTACCAGCCAAAACATGTTCTTCAAAGCCCTCCTCCTTGCTCTCGTCCCCGCTGTCTTTGCGGTCGACCATGCCATCACCATCGGTCTGAACAACACCCTCACCTTCACCCCCGACACGGTCATCGCTGACATCGGCGACACCCTCACGTTCACTGTGTAAGCGTCACTCTCTCCCCGCTGCTTTTTTTTATCCAACTCACTCGTCCTATTAATTTCAGTGTCGCTCGCAACCGTACGCACCACAATGAACGGTCCCGTTTTTTACTTACTCCCATCTCTAGACTCGACCACCACCACTCACTACTCTAGTGACGAGGGCCAAATTTGCCCACCCCCTCCAGGCGGTGTCGGTGAAAAACGGCTGGGACTCCGGGTTGTAAGTCTCAACACCATCCATAGAACAACCTGGATATTGAAGTTTACTCGATGCTAGCCTCTCTGACCTCGATGGTTCCATGCCTCAGTTCGTCTACACGGTCGTCGACACAGCGCCGCACTTTGCTGCCTGTATGCAGGCCGCTGGAGCCCACTGCAGTGAGTATTTCCATTCTAGAAATAATCATTCGCTAAACGGCGCTTACAGGGGCTGGCATGACTTTCGCGTTGAATCCCACCGAGGACATGACTTACGACCAATTCAAAGCGAACGCGATGGCGTCTCCGGCTTGAACGGCTTGAGAGACACTCCACCATGCAACTCGGAAATTTAGGCATATTCGGAACACACGCTCAGGCTCTGATAAGGTTTCTGTTCTCGTTGGATTTGCAGCGTGTAGTGGGAGTGAGAATCAATATTTGTATGATCACCTTGCTTGCGAATGAATTTTTTGGTCGAAGCCAGGGCTACTGAAAACGGTCACTTTATCACACAACATTATTTTTCGAACCTTGGTTGAACTGTCACGTGAGACGTATTTCTCAACCTCAGGCCGGAGGTAAACCCCCGCTGATCATCGGAAAAGTCTAATACACATGTAAGCTAACAGTTTAACAACACTAGGCCTCGGCCCCAAACTCCTCTTCCTCCGCAATCAACCGTTCAGCCTCTAATGCAGCCATGCAGCCGGTGCCGGCGCTGGTGATCGCCTGTCTATACCTCTTGTCCTGTACATCTCCTGCAGCGAAGACGCCCTTCACGGAGGTTTGAGTTGTCCCGGGAACGGTGATGATATACCCATCGGGGTCGGTCTGGAGCTGACCACGAACGAGACCCGTAGCAGGCTCGTGGCCTGGGGATCGAGGTTAGAAAGCACACAAGGAAATAACATAGCGGCATACCCACTGCGTAAAACAGACCATTCACGGGGAGGTTTGTTACCTCGCCTGTGGTGAGATTCTTGATCTTGAGGGCACTGAGCAGGTCTCCGTCACCGACACATTCTGTGGCGACGGTGTTCCACAGAACAGTCTGTGATCGCATAAGACACGCGGTGAAAACGGGTGAACCAGTCGTCTTACGATTTTGGGGTTATTAAGCAATCGCTTTGCCATAATTTTAGACGCCCGGAGTTCGCCCTTTCGAACAAGTACGTATACGTGGGAACCATATTTCGTCAGGTCTGGGGCGCAATTGAATGCTGATCAGGATCTGGGGTTAGAATCCCGGTAATAACTGAGCACTGACATGTTGCTTCTTCCGCGGCCGAGTCGCCTCCTCCGATGACCGCGAGAGGCTTGTTTTCTGGGACGTACAGATGAATTTTAAACAAGGCATTCCCTGAACGACGCACCGAAATATCGGGACAGCGCCATCGCAAACAGCGCATGCAGAGATGCCGCTCTGCCAATATGTATCCTCGCCAGGGAGACCCAGTCTTTTCGCGCTGGCGCCTGTGGCAATAATAACAGTGTCGGCAGTCTCCGGCTCTTCGTCTTCCTGCATCTCTCGCCAGTATCTAAACGGACGCGCCGAGAGATCGATCTTCGACACAGTCTCGGTGATGATCTGGTGGTGAGGCTGGAATGATAATGGACGGGGTTAAAATAACGGGGGACATTCTTACAGTAGTGCCAAAGCGACCACTCTGCTCTCTGAATTTGTCCATCAACTCAGGGCCCATGATTCCGGTCGGGAATCCGGGAAAGTTTTCAACTATATGAGAGGTTGAACGGACGCCACGAACAGTGACTCGGCTAACGGCCTACTTTCGGTGGTTGTTGTTAATTGGCCTCCAGCAGCGAAACCGTTTGCTAGGAAGCCCTCGAATAGGACAGGTTTTGAGATTCGCGCGGGCGAGATAGATTGCCGCCGTGTGCCCCGCAGGCCCAGAACCGATGATTACCTATCGAAAACGATCAGGAGGCGACTCGCACTCGCACCGGACTGCGACGCACCACTCTTGAGTGAAGCTTTGAGCTTTTTGGTACTGTGCCAGCCATTGCGAGGGCGCTGGATGATGGTAGGATCCAAGTGAGATTGTGCTTGATAATTTAAATCAGATGCTCATCATGATCATGCTGATCAAGCCTCTAGCGAGGCACGTGAGCTTGTGTTTTGCAACTCGTCACATGGGCGTGCAGTTCTGAGTTCACGCACAGGTCCTGAGGTCGCATAAAACGAGTAGATTCCGGAGATTTCGACCACAAACGAGAACGCAATAATCACCCACTCGCTCATTTCAAGCCCAGCGTGAACTTGAACTATGAAACGTTCAAATACGGACTCCGTTCAACTACCTCTGGGAAATGAGTGCTTGAACTTATCTGGCTGATATTACTTGATTTTACCTCATGAAAGCGCAATGGGTTCTACAATGTTAATTGCAGGCCGAGGAGGTTCGGGACTGGACTCGGAGCGTAAATTGTCAATGCCGACCGGTGCCGATCAGAATTGATGCCCGAGGCGTTGGTGCCGAACATGTAACCATCGGAGTCCCAACAACCATCACTGTTCAAGTCTATTTTTAAAGGCAAAACTCGACCAAGAGATCAGAACAAGTAAAGAACCATTTGACTGCGGGATCAACTGCCAAGACTGAGGCAGATGATGCAAAGGAAAGATATCTATTTTCGAACGTACTTTGGAGCGTACAGCTTACAGCTACCGTGGGTCCACCAAGAAGCCGCCATGATCTCTCGAGACCTACGGTCCTCGACGTGTTAATAGCAGTTGTTTCAACAGCAGTCAACATGCAGGACTCGCTCACAGCTATCTGTATTGGATGAATAATGCGTGTTTAGGTGTTGTTGATTCCGCACGCGCAGTGGACACCTTCCGCAGAACATCCTGCAGAGCATACACCTTTGCTTTTGGTCGGCAGTGCTTATAGCTGTTTACTTTACCACATAAAAGCCGTAGCTCCACGTCTTGACATCTCCCTCTGCGCATTCTCTCCATTCAATTCAATTTACGACGAATTTGGTCGAACCATCCGAAGCCTTGAACAGTCGTTGGAGCTTTCCCTTTACACACCCCTCATTCCTTACATTACTCTCTAGTTCATTGCCTCCCTTCCTGGCGCTGTAACACTCGACATGAATGATATTCTAATAGGACTCATCGCCCTAGTTATTTTCTTCATGGTCCCATGTTTGTACCCCTCGATATGAATATACCCTAGGCCACTCATTGTCTTGCCCAGTCACATCATGCATGCTCTTCCTGGCTCTCCGAGCCGAGGGGCCGAACGGATTCTTGTCAGCTCATGGCAATCGGAACACTAGAATCCCCTCTGGCCATGCGCGTGCACCTGCCCCAAGCTTCCAGTTCATTCAGCTTCCTCCGACTGCCCTCCAGAATATCGGAAGATCTCTTTCCCGTGGTCGCGCGCTAGGTGACGCAGAGGTATATTCAAAACTCTGCCGTTCATCTCTCTGCTGATTTTATTTCGCAATTCAAGGCGGGCATCCACATTCAACAGTTGTATTTCGGAATTGGGCATTTAAACGCGCCGCCAATTGGCACCTACATCAGACAAGGCGCCAATTCTTGAATTTTTCAATCTGTATTTTGCTTCCAACGAGGACCATATTTTTCTTACTGTCTCATGAATCATCATTTGACAAACTCAATACCTATGAGCGGGTACCGGATGGTCGTCTTCTCACACCTTCGGCCCGATAGGTTAGATTAGAGATGAAAGGAACAGAACTCTGTATAGCAGCCCATATATCGCTTGGACTTGGGCCTGTGGTGTTTCTCCGAGTGATAAATAAGACTACTTTCGCGCAGAATTGAATTTCGAGTTGCCAACGCGAGAATGTAGTGTACATATGTACCAGACCGTAATAAATTTATGTCGCTCTGGCATAGTGTATAAGTGTGGTATCGTTATAGGTCTAAACCGTTGTTGTTCAACTTCGGTTCGACTTCAACTGTGATTGGATCTTATCAGATCATGATGGCATCATCAGATAAGCCCAATACCAGCTCGCTGGAATTCCGACTTGCTCCAAACAGGTCTGGAGATTTGGCTGGGCGTAATTACGGCGCGGGACTCCTGTACCGATGGCTCATTTTGTTCCTTCAAATATGCACAGGTTCGGCGAGCATGGAATTCTCTGGGCGATCGTAATTCACAGCTTCCGAACAGTGCTGTGTTGAGCCGTCCTACAAAGTGCCCATGCATCTACGGAATGCGGACCTGCTCCCACAACCCACTTCTCCGTATAATCTCTATGCCACCTGTTCAGGACCAAAGCCAATTGGATGGTGATCTGGCCAGACTGACTCCATTCATTGAGTGCAACAATAATTCCCGTATGTCCACATGTACGCGCACCGTCGGCATCTTGACACCATTGCTAAGAAATCATTTAGGCACCATAGTCTTCGTCGCTCTCCTGCTAGTCTTTTATGCCTTGGCTCTTTGGGATCGATGGCTCAATCTAAAATTACGTGAATCGCAAATGCTGGCAGGTACAAACTTCATCGCATCTTCTTTGCAGCGAACATAATATTGATCTGAATTTAGTCCCCACCACAGCACGATTCTACGGCGCGACTCAGGATAGTTCTGTGAGATCTCGGTCCCCCGATGTGACTTCCGTCGCGTTAAGCGACGGCACAGGCAACAAAAAATTGTCGCCCAATGCAAAGGGGTCGCATTTGGCTCCGCCAATTATCAAGAACAGCAGCCCTATGCCGTGTCTCTGATCTACCCAACCACTGACGGTATATTAATTGTTACCAAAAATTGTACTCCTGTATCAGTGCACATACTGCGGATGAGTCTCGCTGCTGTGAACTAGCCCTTCCAGAAAGTGGGGTTGGTTGGTAATTTGAGATTAATGGCAGTGCTTGTGGCCTGTTTTATATCTGTATACATCTATGAATCCGCGGAATGCTAATTTTACACCCTCATTGCTGTGGATCTTCATTCAAACCTGATGTTGGAATAGGAGGCAATGTTTACAGCTTCATAGCATTTTTCACAGCACTTCCAAGAGCGAGAAGTAATTACAGCTCTTACGAAAATTGACACGACATGGAACATTCTTGTTGAAGGGGAACATCATTCCAGTTTGTATCACAAGAAGTGCGAAAGCTGTTGACGAATGACTTCTGGACACCTTGATTCTGTGCTTCCTGTGAGCTATTTCCCTCACGGCCCTTATTACTCAATTTTACCTCCCGAAATCAAAAAATAAACGGTGATATTTGGCGCGAAGCAAAGTTCATGTGTCTCCTTGTTTGGTCGCGACGCGTTACGTCATTTATCCATATGACCGTTGTCTCTTCCTCACCTCGTCTTCCAACTAAGTTATCTTGCGAACGCGAGCCTCATTGGGCTTCATCGCGCCTCAAACATCTCTCCTCGTTCAAGACAATTTCCCGGCCGAGTGAAAGGTAAGCTAGGCCAAGTTTCTTCAAGGGAGTTCCTTACGACTTCCTTACGGTGTTCTTCCTGAACCCATTCTTCAGCGCTTTTATCCACTATACCGGGCCCTTGAAGCCACATGCGCTTACTTTGTGACACGATTCAAACTCTCGAAAGAACCCGGGTGCGCAAATACATTGACGCACAAATACATTGACTCAGGCAGCAAAGCTGCCGAATTGATCTGGTACTTCTAAAGTTGGCGGGAGTGCGCCACTGCGCGCCGCATACAAAGTTCAATTGCTGTTAAATGGTGATTGAAATCTGATAGCTTCGCCACCTCTACAGGAGCTGTTGAATGTTGTGCACAGCTTTTCTTGATGAAGGACCCTCAGAACCAACCCTGCGCCAGGTTTGTGAACGAATGCTACCAACTCCAGTGGACTCTCCGCCAGAGCTTAATACACGGCTGTCGAAAGCAGGTTCCCCGTTATTCTCAGTTGCAGTCAGGCGGTGGACGTGAGGTCAGTGGCACTAGTAGCGGCCTAGGTAATGATGAACAGCTTCTTTTACAGCTTGCTTGCGCATAGAAGCAGGCGCCGGTAAGCGCCCATTGACTATAGAAACCCCCAGCCCACCATGAAATTGTCGGCAGAAAATATACCATCTATCCTCCAAACTTCGAGGCCCCCTTCTCTCAATCGCACGGAAATAATGATCATGACATCGGGAACCGCCTCACAGTTCAACCAAATTCTGTGGATATTCGTCGCCATTTGTCCGTGCTCACCCCTTCTGGCTCCAACACCACAACTGACATCTTTCAGTGATGCTTTACATTCTTTTTGGCGTCCTTTTTCTAGTCTTCTCGCACCTGCAAGAGCGGCTTCAAAGACGGCCTGAAGGCGAATGTCCTCTGAGGCACTACACATTGCCCTCTCCCGGTCGTGGGATATAGAGTCTCTGTCCTGCGATGCCAGCAAGGATGTCGAGGGCGAGACGTGCACCCTCCCCATCACTATCCAGGTTCGTTACGAGAATCCCGGCCAGCAGGCGGCCGAGAGCCCCAGCATGCCATGAGCAGGTAAGCACCATGATGAAATCTCTGAACAATCCCAACCGACGCTCAGAACCAAAAAAATCGCATCGATTTCAACTACGGTCTTGACTTCCCGGAACTGGTCAACTCTAGATATGCTCTCACTGAATAGTCAGTTTCCAAATTTGATTGAAAAGGACTCCATGCTTTCCGAAATGTTTACAACGATTCTGTATATATCTGTATGTACTGACGATGGTGATCCCCGTTTCGAACCAATCACAGCGAACTTGAACCATCTCCGTGTAAATTTGAAGGCATGCATTCATCTTCACGACAAGAGGTACGGGGAAGATGTGGCGAGATGTGGGCGCGGCGCCTAAGCTTAGAAACGGTATGACTCGGGAACAAGCTTGGAAGACTCGAAGATGTCGCGGCAAGCCGTACAGTCTTTCGGTCGAAGGATATGCCCCCAATGCCCCAGGTCTCGGCTGCTACTAATATTTTGCTGTCTGGTCCAACATAAATCCTAGTACTGGGGTCTCTCGTGCGATAACAAGGGGACACTGTCTTGACCATCCCTTTCCTCTGGCTCAGTTACACCCCGAGTCGACAGCTGATCCTCGGACGGTGATACACCCAACCCATCCTCCTCGTAATCATCTCCGCGACCGCCTGGACATCGACGTCGGTCAAGCGATATTCCTTGGGTGTGACCCCCCCTCCCAAACCTCTCCGTGACATGATTCGCGCAGAGCAGCGCGACGAGCACATTGAGGAGGTGCAGTGGGACCAGCGAAAACACCGTCTCCCACACCAGCGCCAAATTCGCGCGCTCGAAGCGGTAGAGCTTCCCCTTGCACCCAGGCAACGCCGCGCGAGGATAGCACCGTTTGCTGGGGGTCGCCTCGTGCAGCGGACTGTAGAAACCGCAGCACCGCAGTGAGTCTTGGATGAGAAGACGGCCTAGCGGGGTGTAGTACTGGCTCCACGACAGATTGAGCTTGGGTCGAGCGAGAGGGGTCGCGCGCTTGTACGCGACGTAGCCGATTGCGACGAGGGCGACGAACGCCGGCCAAAGGAGGAGCGTGTACACCGCGAGGAGCGCGCGCGAGTTGAGGAGCATGCCAGAGAGGCCCACGAGGGAGGCGAATACCAGGAGGGAGCCAGCGAGTGTGATTAGGGTGAGGAAGTCGTTGTCCGCGACGCACATCACGTCTGCATGATCCCAGGCTAACGCGATAAGGGTTAGCGGCGGCGATCCTAAAAGAGGGTGGAGGAGACGTACTGCGGAGCCAGGTCATGATCGCGCACACGAGAAATACGGCGCCGTAGGCGAAGACGGTGCACACGGAGACTAGTAGAGCCCACTTGAATCCCGTCCAAGGCTCCGCGGGGTCGATCCCCAGTCCGTCCTCTAGCAACCCTAGCGATGCGTCTGTTCCATTGTCCTGTACGCGCGCAACGATCGAGGGCGAGGCCATTTGTGGGTGAACTTGTCCGTCGCCCAATACAGTGGAATCGCTATATGGAATAATCTAACCGGAATATGGAATAACCTTTTTCGTGGTCCCAAAATGGCGTTCTCATATGGAATAACCGCCATATGGAATGCGCTTTGGGCATCTTCCGACCGTATTCCATGCGAGGTATTCAACTGTAGACTTTAATCAGCGTATGGTGCCCAGAGTCGATCAAATTGCAGCCGCTATCAGAACTACCGACACTCGAGTTGGAATAGACACTGAACCGAGACACATCAGGACCCGTGAACTGCGCCTCCGGCTCAGTGTCAGACGAAGATGCGCGGAAGAATAATGGGCGGGACCGAGAGGAGAAAAGGCTGAGCCCGCGGGGAAAGAACGAGAGAAAGCACAGAGGCGTCGTGAAGCCTGGCGTGAGAGGTGGCGAGGGAACAGTTGCGGATAACAAGGAAGCCTCGGAGCCCCTGCGCTGGAAGGAGTTGGGCGGGGTGACAGCCGGGACGAAAAAGAAGTCTCCGAGTCGGCGCGCTTGGGCGTGGCGAGATGCGGGTTGGTAGACCGTAAGCAAACCTCCGATTCCCCGTGCTGGAACCCATCAGGGCGGGTAGCTTGAGGTGTCAGGGAGAATGACCGTTCCGGCTCGTCGTTGTCCAGGGCAGAGAAGGAAGACGGTGCAAGCGAGGAAGAGAATAGGGGAAGCGCCGGGCTAAGCGGGGAAGGAGAGGGCTGGCGCACGAGAACCACTGTGTGTGTGCGCTGAAGATCGCTCTCAAAAGTGGTGGGCTCGTCCTCCGCCCCCTGATCATGATCGTGATCGTCGTGGTGCTGGGAGTAGACTCTAGAAGAACGACGACGCAAGAGGGCATCGGCGGCGAAGGAGGAGGAAGCGCGGTACTCCATGGGCAGACGGTATACCTAGAAGGACGAAGTGAATGATCAGCCATCCCAAAACATATCTAGATCAATGTGGCGGACAGTGAAGTCAAGCCAGCTGCTGCAGAAATGCCAATGTATATTGAAGAAAAATACAATGCGATGACCGACATTATGTACGGAGTGTCCGTCTGAAGAGCAATGCGACATAAGTAATAGTCCGTGAAAGATCGGAAAGGGAATTTCCATAATTAGTGTTACGCGCCACATCCTCGTTTGGCGGTCGAGATAATATATATACCGAAGTCCATGATCTTTAGCAGTAATGACAGGCCGCGGGGATTATCGTGGATATGCGCCTAGACGCTGTTGGTGGGGAGCTCGATGGGGCAATTTGCGTTCGAGACTTGTGTCGAGGAGCTATACGACCCGGGAAGGCCGAGGATGACCATGTCGAGGACGAGCCGGAAGCGCACACCTGCTCGCCGTCAGCTGTCTGTGTCAAAGCCAAGAATAACGAGTACGGACCAGGACGTTCGCCGCTGGCAATCCTCCCCTTGTTTTGGCATGCGTTGTACCAATTTAACCCTGTGTCAATTGAGCATGTGCGATGAATACTATGAAACGAGGGGGCACGTACACGTCGTGTCGGAGTCGTTGGTCGCGACATAGGTGAAGTTCAATGGCAGCTGGATGTTGGGGAACGACTTCGCAGGCAGGACCTTGTGTCCCAGATCGCCGGTCCCAATAAGAAAGCCTGTGTCGAGGTCAAAGACCTTCGCACGCAGGTGCTTAAAGTTCACTGGGAGGTAGTTGCTGTCCGTATTGACCTGGAGGTCGGCGAACGCAGGGAAGCTGAAGTTGGCGGGAACACGAGAGAACTGTGCCGTTACAGCATTTCTCCAGTCTCCAGTAGCATTGGCGAGCGGGGTGCTGTTGCTCAAGGCAAAACTAGGCACACGGGGGAGGCAGATGCCGAGGACGACGGCGATGCTGGAAAAAGTTACATTAGGGGCGCAGAGCAAGGCAAAAAAGTAAGTACTCACATCGCAATGAGGCCAAAGCAGGTAAAAACGATTACACGCTTGGTAAACCACTTGCCTCCCCGATTTCCCCGCGTCCAATCCTGCCACAACTTCCTCCGGGCCTCGGCTTTTCTCTCCCGCTTCGCAGCCTTGGTCATGTCGTGCATCTCAGATTTTTTCCATTCGGGCCCGAGGGCGGGAACGGTGACCATCTCCACGGGTCCGGTGGCCTCCTCCGCCTTCGGAGTCGGACCTAATGATTGATATCTGCAAGCGCGTCAGCATTGGGGGTCGTGGAGTGTATCATGGTAAAAATGAATATCAATTCATGCAATCGCATGGCCAACAGCCCGCTGCATGCCAGTATTCTGGCGTGAGACGGGCTGTGCGCTACGACAGCAGCAGCTAATCCATATTCTGCACGATCATGATGCGGAAAAAAAACATCACACGGCAGGGGGCAGAAGCGAGGACAGATGCAGCTCTCCAAGCCCAGGCCGATCTCCACCGCTCGAGCGGGCGAATTCAAGGCCCGACGAAAGGTAGACAGCGGCCTGACGACCAACTCTTCGTCCGTAATGTCCACTAGCCCCCCCCCCATCCACGTCGGTCGAAATAGAAGACTCACCCGGTGTCTTGCGTTCCAAAAGCCGAGCTGTATCTCGGCCCAGCGTTGTTAAAGTCGGCATAGACGTCCCACCCGCCGTCGGGCCCTTCCTCCTCGTCTCGGCCCCCCTTGAGCGGTTCCTCCCTTGCAGCAGGAAAGAAGGAGTTGCTGTTGTAGCCCGCAGTAGAGGGGCGTCCAGCAAGAGGGTCCATGCTCCCGCGAGGATTAAAGAAGGATGAAGCATCGTCTCGCATCCGGCCAGACTGCTGGTGGCCATAGTCGCCCGAAGGAGAGGGATAATCCTGGTTCAGAGCGTCCATAGACCCTTTACGACCCCCATAGAACGAAGACACAGTCGATTTGCGGTCCGCATCCATGGCGAATAAGAGAAATGGGATAAAGCAAAAGCTTCAAGGGAAAGAGAGTATGTAATTACTAATCGTGGGCGGAGTCCGTCACCGACCACGTGCCACGAATCCGCGCTTGGACCAACTGACACCAACACATATTCACTACGATATCTACAACCAAGATGTTCGACATGGACAGGGGACTGGAAGAAAAGTAAAATCGACAAGTCTTTTCGGCGGCCATTTCATGCTCGTCCGGATGCTTTAGTGATGGTTGTACTTACTAACGCTCTCCCTGCATAAATAAACCAGCGTCAGTCAGATGGAGACAGCAAGAACCCAGGTGATGAATATCTTGGCAATACCCGCTCCACTGTCTGACATCCCGAAGTAACAGAGCGTCGTAAGTTATGTTATGAAGGAAGTAATGATTGAAGAAAGGAAGCTACAATATATATGCTGCGTCTCTCACAGATTGAGTCGTCCTCGGAGGTTATACTTACTGCTATATATACTAGGTGCCCAATTATTTTCAGATTTTTCTGTGGCGTGAATTGAACGTTCCGAGGAAATAACCGTCAACGTCCCTCGGTGCTTTTAAAATTATCCCAGCTGTGGGAGATGCGCGCAATTCTGTGCGCCGACAGGTGCCGACGCCCAAGGACTGAATACAACGGTCGGTAGAATGTGGGGACTTGCGGAAGACTTTCTGATTTTTTTGGAGCACGCCAACAGGAGAAACGCGAGGAAATCGCACATCAGCGCACTCCCTAGATGCGTATTTTGCTCCCGCCTTGCCCACATGATCCCGCAGGTGTCGGAACTCTATGAAAGGTGGTGTCAAGCCATCTATCGTGTACAGGCCGCCGCTGTCCCCGCCAGAGGTTCGTGAGGAGCTTGGAGCCTTTGATGTGTCAGAGAAAAAAAGATGAGCCGGTAAATAGTTATCCGCGGCGCTTCGACGCTTTGACTGATCGGAGTTGGCTATCTTTGCGCTAACTGGACATATGTGGATCGTTCACGGCCACGCCAATACGGCAGCAGCGGGCCCGGGCCCGCGTCGGCCATGTTAGCAATCTGAATCCTATGCTATCCAAACACCGAATGTGTGGATGGATGTTCAACTTGAAGCAAGCGGATCACAGAGCTTCCGTGTCTGTGTCTGTTTTGCTACGTAACTCTGGGTGGCGGATAAGCAAGCACCAAGAATGCGGTGCGAGAATCAAGTGCTCCGGAAGAAAGGCCAGGACGAAACGTTTTCTCACCGCAATCGAATTTCAACAAACGTTTTCAGGGCTTCGCGTCCAGCATTGCATTGTGACGTATTGCAGAGATGTTGTACAGAAGCATGCAGGTGCAAGCACGATTCGGAACGATATTCGGAGCTATACAGAACGAGCTCACCCTTCTTCAAAATACCGACGGCGCTGGTTTGAGTTTTCGTGGGACATTCTACGCGTCATTGGAGTCGATGTAGAGAATGCAGGGGGGGAGTCAGGCAGTTATAATAATATGGAGGATGAGACTCAGGATAAATTCAAGCTCAGCTATGTCCCCTTTCGGATGCCGAGTTGTAGCTTGCTATGAGCCTGAGAGCCGTTTCAGCAAAGTGAGTCGAATCAAAGGCGAATAACGGAATCAACACGATTTGAAAAACGAAAATCACGGACGGAGAAATGACGGGGCCATGGCGACATGAGCGATACATAAAACATCTGGGCAGTTACCGGAGGCCAACCGGGAATAGATATTGCCCATTGTAGGTTGGGCCGAGGAATCACATACAAAGGTCGTAATTCCGGTTAGCAGAGATATCGTAGATGCTAACTTAGATGGCCACGGAGAGGAGGAGGGCTATTTTCTGAGGTGCAGGGTGGGACACGATGCACGTAGCAGTTAAGTCGGACATGGTGGTCGTTACTTCCAAGCAAGAGAACCATCACGTGAACGGGAAGTTGAACGCAATCCAATTCTCTAAAATAATCAACGGCTACAGTAACAAATCTACTCTATCTATACAATGCTACAATCCACCCATCAATGACGGGCACTAATTAGTGAGTCTTTAATTATTAGGACGCGTCGAGACGCCGTCGTGGACGTATTGTCTAAAGCTTGTTCCCTGGAACTGCGACGGCGGCGTAAAGTGGCTCACGCGCTCCTTCTTCTTCACCCACTTGAGGCGCGGGGGCATCCACTCGAGATTCCCTTGCTGCGGCTGCTGCTGCATGGAGGGGCTGGTAGGCGCGGGGCCGGCCATCGCACTGGCGGGACGCTCGGGCGGCGAGAAGGCGTACCCCCGGTCCGGTGGGGGCTGCGCCGAGTAGGTCGGCACCGGGCGGTGCATGGGCGGTGCTACAGGAGGTTTATTTTGAATACACACGCGTTGGAGGAAGACAAGAAGGACGAGGTTACGTACGTGCACGTTGGTCTAAGCTGTGGCGCGAGGTGCTGGGGCTCGAGGGCCCGCCGTAGCCGTGGTGAGGCATAGGTGGCATTGGGGGCGGGGGTTCCTGCTGGCGGTGGCGCGGACGATATTGGTCTGGCGCGGTGGACTGTGGTCGTGGCGGCGCGTGGCGCGCGCGATCGGTGCCCATGGTAGGGCTTTTGGGAGCGTGCTCGTGCCCGTGGTGTCCCGCTATCAAATAACGTGGTTCAACTGTTGCGCCACAGTAATTTTGGTGGCCACTCACGAATGGCGGGGAGGATGATGCGGTCCGACTTCGTGCGAGGAAAGAGTTTAGAGGAGAGGTGGCAGTTGGAGCAGAGGCAGCCTGGGGGGTGTGCTCGCGACATAATATGCTGGACGCGAACTCGAAACGAGAGAGAGCAAGAGCAGGAAACAAAGTGGATTGGATGGAGCGACCCAACGCGCCCTCGCGTTGCTGAAATAAGACGACGGAGAACTCCATCTCAGGCTCAGGGTTGAGCGCAAAAGGGAAGAAGTTTTTGATTATGATAATACGTTAGTAACGTCTCACACTGCTGCCGCGAAGCGACTCATGTTGCTGCCAAACTCCCATGCCGATATCATCTACATTTTAGCGACACCGTGGCAATCAATGATTTTTGTTTCGCACAATTCGGAATGATCCTTTCTCTCGCGGTCGTCAATCCGAGCCGAATGCCGTTGCGCGTGCAGACTTACGAAAACTGCAATTGACCGGGTTTGGTATTTTGAGGGAACCGATCAGGGCAAGCGAAGCGATACGTTTCAAGAGGTTCCGCTTGCATCCGCTTTGGGCTGCCGCCCCGCCGCCTGCGCCCGCTTCCCTCTGCGCTCAGTTCACCCGATGGCCGCCGTGCAGCGCGGCAGAAGTAGTAAATCAGGCCCGTCCCACGATGTCAACAGAACGCGTCGAGCGTGTATGTAAGATGAAGGAGTGCTTGCCGCGGGTTGGATAATTTGGGATGCCCCGGCGCGATAGAAGGCCACCACATGTATTCTGTCTGGATTTATGATCATGATATACTGCTTTCTCGAGCAACAATTGAAGCCCGCGGAGACAAATTGAATTACCCATTAAGAAATTTCCAGGCGGCTTTGTGTTTGCGACGGGCAGACGGGCAGAAGAATCTCGTTTGTTCGTTAGATCGTGCCGAAGCGGAGGCAGTAGTGACGAGAGAGAAGAAAATTTAGTGCGCGAACACGAGCTCGAGGCAGAACAGGCAGGCGGACATTATTATCTGAATTGATTTGGATTTGGCAGCAGGTTCACATGCGGTGATGTACGGGCTCGACCAGGCGGTGAAGTCAAGACGGGGTGAGTCCTGGTGAGTCGGGGAATTTCCAGCGACAGATGCATTTATCCTAATCGAGTCGGATTTCGCAACAGCTTCACGTATAGGCGGCAGTATGTCTGAGGGCGAGAGAAGGCAGTGTCTCTGGGCGTTGAACATGAAGAAGGGTGGCGCCGATATCGATGGCGGAGTCTGAATTCATCAATTCTTCGGCAACTCCCTTCCCAATGTTCGGCTACTCGTTTGCCACTCATTCGGGGATTCTCTTTTGTAAAATTTCGAGGACGAAGAACATTTCAAACACCATACGTCCTCATTTTTTCTGGAAGTGCTAGGTTACTTAGTCCCGAACCATGTTTTTCATTGAATTTTGATGGACAGATTTCTCGTTCGCTCTAGCTTTGCCCATGGATTTTTTGTGATTGCAGGTCAAGTCGTGATCCATCCAGTCCGAGCCTGATCGAAACGCATCTTCTTACAGGCTCAAATGCCCGAACCTGAACTTGGCGTTCGGGTCGTTGACGTGTTTGAACGCCGAACCTGAAATTTAAAATGAGCATGGGGGTACACGTGGTGTCGTGAATATATTTTGACTCTTACTGCAGATCCGTCAGATAAAACCCATCCCCCTCCCCGGACGACCTTGTTCAAGTCTTGGTGAAACGCTTTGCGTTTGAACTTTCGGTGATCCGGTTTGGACGAACCTTGGGGTTGTGTCATTCACTGTCCCTATTTTTGGACTGCGGTACTCAGGCTGATTTCGAACCGCAAACATGGGTGCTGGAATCTTTTATTGTGGACGAGAGTTGGGATGGCCAGGAACTGAGAGTTGGTTGAAAAAATCTTCGGACTTTATTTCCAACCCCCAGGTTGTGTATTGATCCCTAGTCTCTCATAGACAGACGCTGAAGACTAATGAACCTCGTACCCTTCGGTAGTGTGAATCGGGAAAGGTTGGTGATTTCATCCTCATTCAACTCGTGATCGGGGTCTCGCCGTGGAGAAAATCCGCATTATTTTGTTACGTAGGAAGCAAGGGACGAGGTAGGCGCGAACGTGCGGAGAGGGCGTGTCCGGTTGATCTATCAATTCCCCGTCCAACCCGGGACCCCGTCATCCGGCGACGACAACAACCCCCTCCCCACGCGGCCAAAGGGAGGTTTAAATTATCGTGATCTTCCATGGAGATCCACGTATCCAAGATACCAAAGGACCGCGCCGGAACCTTCTTTCCTTTCTTCCAAAGGACAATCTGGTGGGTAAGAAGTGCAACTGTGATCGGACATGGCAAATAGAACCGAAGAAAGAAGCATGGCTCGAGTTCCAGATCCACCCGGAGTGTCGGATTCTGTCGGCCATGTTCAAGCCTCCAAGAACAAAACAGGAAAGAAAGGCAAGGAAGTGCACGGTGCGCGTCGGGCTCGAGTGACCTTCAAGCCGAGAGCTTCATCTCGAGATCCTTCGTTCGACCCGAGGTCTTGCCGTGGGGAATAAAGTAACAATTTTTGCTGCAATAGTCCCGTCCTCGAAATCCCGAAGATTTTTGAAGTACATGAGTGAAAGTAAAAGACAAGGCACGGAAGAGCACGGTGCGCGTCGGCTTCAAACGCTTGACGAGATTAAAATGCTATGATTCGACTCGAGGTCCTGCCGTGAGGGCGAGAATTCATTTTGCTGCAATACTATCCGGAGGCTCGAAATCTGAGGAAATGCGTATGGAAGTGAGTGTGCGAGTCCTGTGCGTAAGATGGTACCGCGAAGTTGTAAGAGGAAGAAGAGTCTGGGGGCGGACGCGTTGAAGCCGAAGACACGTCTGTCTTTTTGTCCTTTATGACCCCAGGAGCGGTTCGATCCCAAGTTCCAATTGATGTTCAAGTTCAAAATAGGGTTGAAATTTGTTGAAATGTTGATTCAGCGACGGAACCTTCCGGCCTTGATGATCTGATTGACGGTCACGCCAACAGATGATCTGCTTCCGGTCCGAAAACGTCCGACAGTCGGAACGAGCCAGGAACGCCGTTTTAATTTCTGAGTTATGGGTCCACGGGTGTCCAATACGTTTGCTCTGCTCGGATGGTCCAGAAGATAGGTGAACTGCGCCCGGGAGTCTGGAAATTGTTGAAATCCCAGTACCACCCCACCGCTGATCTCGAATCTCACATCTTTGGCATTGGAGGACGACGATCTCACAGCGATCTTATATCTTGCAAAAATCCGTAATAGGAGCATCATTGGTGCCATGGGTGGCGGGTGTACAATGGGGTCAGTCAGGAAGATTCAGTCTCGAGCACGCGCCTAGCGCCTCCAGATGGGTCTCGCCATCCGCCATCTCGTCGCGGGAGCAAATCCTGAAAGGGGCGGCGCCCCAGCCGCACTCCACCTCATCACAGCTCATCAGCTCGACACGGCTGACACGGGCCCGCCAGCCGCCTCCATCTCATCACAGCTACCCGCGCCCGAGTCGCCCCGACCTATGTAACGTCTATCATGTATTGATCATGTACGCGATGCGAATTCGCGTATTAACTGGGCATCGCAAAGGACTTAGCGGAACCACCTACAGGTACGCGGTGACTTGAGTTGTACATACACGACGCGACGCCAATGTGTACGCCGCATCACGATCACGACTTCGCAAAAAAACCCCGGACAGATAGGCACAGCGGTACATACGCGAGCGGGTACACGTCAAATCGAATCTATATCATGAATATTCACTGGTATCATGACGTCCACGGCCAACGTCGAGGGAATTTAAAAACCCGCACGATGGGTGCACTCTGCCAGTGAGATATGGGTATGTACCACGGCGCCCGCCCGCCTCCTTCCCGTTCCAAATATATACTTCGAGAAACGCTCACAGCCCTGGAACCTCTCGGGGACGCGATGGGTAATTGTATCGCTTCTCATTTTCTATCATACTTTCATGATGTGGGTCGACGTCTTAGCCAGGGTACACGACACGTCTCCCCGGAGTCTCATTGCAAGTACGCGTCGCGTGAATCCGAAATCACAAGAGCTCCGCCCGCCCGCCAACCCCATGATGCGCATGTACGTTGTAGTCTCCTGCACAAACCAACTTGCACACCCTCACCCTCGTCACGGTGCCTACCCCATGGCCACATCTCACATCTCCACCCCACACCTCACACACACACACACCTCGAGCCCCAAGACAATGATTATTAACGAAAAAAGGAAGGCAAAGTCGTTCCTACGTCCTATGTTCGGTTCAGTCGGTCGAGGTAAAGGCCGTCCATCGCGATGTGTATCGTTGTACGTAAACAGTAACAGTAACATTGGGCACCACTCGTTTCGTGCGTGCGCCCCCTCCTACACATGCTGGCTTGCGAGTTTAGCACTAGGAGAGGAAGGGGTGGGTCAGCAGGACGGAGAAACAAGGAGACAGGAGACGAGAACAGAATGAGGACACGATGGATGGAAGAGAAGGAATGATGGAGCGAGGCTGGGGTAACAGCCACGAGCACGCGGCCTAGGTCCTACTAGTAGCTCTCCGGTCGTCTCGAGCACCCACCACCACACGACGCGGCCGAAAGAAACAAAAACAAAAACGGGGAAAGAGAGAACGCGACGTAGGACGTTCATATCCTGCGACTTGGTGTTCATGATGAGCGCGACGATGGGGCCCGGAAGCAGAGGTGAGTTAGCGTCGCATTGGGGTCAAATCGTAGAGGCAGAGAAAGGCCGATGAGACGAAACGAGCGAGAAAGGAAGGCAACCAGAAAGGAAAGATTAATATTGGGTGTCGAGAAAAGAAATAGGTGTCGAGCTGAGACCGAGACAGAAATGAATGAATGGAATGTAGAAGTGTCGAGGATGATAATCAATGAAGGAGGTCGGGGTGTAGCGTAACGCGGAGGACGAAGGAAGCGCGGGAGGGACCAAAATGAAAATGACGGACGCCAGGTAGGCAGGGAGATACGAAACGAAAATGAAAGAACGGAAAGTAGATCTCAGTACGCGATACGCGAGGACTCTCCGTCCGCCATACGCCCGTGCCCGTTCCAGGCCAGGGATAAGGAAGGTGGAGCAGGTACGCAAGTAATTAATTAACACGAAGGGTCCATGTCAATTAACACCTATGCAGGGAGTCCCTGCGTCCAATCCAAGAATGGAAAAGAAAATCGCGTGTCCGTGGCCGTGGCCGTGTCCGTGTCCATCCCCTCTTCCCTGGACGACGAGGCGGAGATATAACTTGGAGACAGATAGGGTACCACAGGGTAAAGAAAGAAAGCAGGGTGCGCGCGTGGACAGGGAGGGTACGATACGTGTTACGCGGCGCAGCGAGGCACGGTGCGAGGCAAAGTCGGAGTACGGTGCACGCTCCGTGCTCCGTGCTCCAAGGCCAGAAAAGGAGCAGGCGTGAGTGATAACTGTCATGCGACGACGATGCGATGATAGATAACCGAGGAACGAGGATGAAGGAAATCGTATCCAATCCGACCCATTCCCGAAACAGAAATCGATCCCGTTCCCGAAAAAGAAATCGCAAAGAATGCCGGCGCGACGGAGCAAAATAAGCGGGGCATGAAGGAGGGAGGCAACCGGCAAGAAAGAAAGAAGAAAGAGCAAAAGGCAGCTAGCCGCAAAGAAGAAAAAGAAGCAAAAGCCGAGCCGGTGCCGGAAAAGGGCACCGATATCGATGGCGGAGTCTGAATTCATCAATTCTTCGGTAACTCCCTTCCCAATGTTCGTCTTTGGTTTCATCTACTTGTTTGCTACTTTCTCCTTTGCAAAATCTCGAGGACGAGGAACATCTCAAATACCATAGGCCGCTAATTTTTCTGGAAGTGCTAAGTTAGTCCGAACCATGTTTTTCATTGAACTTTGATGTGCGGGTTCCTCGTTCGCTCGCTTCCTCTGGTTTTGCCCATGGATTTTGTATAATTGCAAGTTCATTCGTGGTCCATCTAGCCCGAGCCTGAAACAACCGCATATCATACAGGCTCAAATGCACGAACCTGACCTTGGTGTTCGGGTCGTTGACGCACGTGTTTGAACGCCGAACCTGAAGTCTGACAGCGAAATTCAAATGACCATGGGGGTACACGTGGTTTGCCATGAGTGGTGGATCCTATCTATCCCCCTTCCCGACGGTGAAATTCGACGACCTAGTTCAAGTCTTGGTGAAACGCTTTGCGTTTGAACTTTCGGAAGGAAGGAAGTATTGATCCGGCTTGAACGAACTTTGGTTAACACGGGTCATTTACTACCCCTATTTTGCACTGCAATGCTCAGTTTGATTTCGAACCGCAAAGCTGAACCGGCCATTATATTGGACGCGAATTGGGATGGTTTAGATGGCCGAGATGGTTTAAGTGGCAGTTGTCTAGCTTCTGTTCAGTGTCTGTGTTCTGAATGGCCCGTTGGTTGGCTTGCAATAAATTGGTTCAAACTGACTGTGTATGTATTCAACTACAAAAACATGCAAGGAAGAGCAAGGAGGCGCACAATGCGTGTTGTGCCCCAGACTGACCTGGGTCTACCTTAGTTTACGGGGGTCTCAATGCAGTGAATATTAATTGTGAATGGGGCAAGGTTGGTGGATTTCACTCGTGATATCCTCAACTGGTGGAGAAAGTTCGCATCGTTTTGTGTCAGATTATGTGGGAAGTAGGGGACGAGGCAGGTGAAAACGGACGGAGAGGCGCATAGGGCGTCTATCAATGTTTACAATCTGATTACCCGTTCGACTCGGGACTCTTCCATTCGGTGATGATAAGAATTCTTTTTCTGAGCGGCAGAAGGGACTCGGCGGTTTAGATCATCGTGATCTTCAATACAGATCGACGTATCGAAGATACCGATTCAGAAGGACCGCGCCGGAACTCACCTTCCTTCCTTCCCCGTGGCAAAGGCGGGTCAGAAGTGCGACCGAGATTGGACATGGCAAACGGAACCGAAGAAAGAAGCATGGTTCGAGTTCCAGATCCACTTGCAGTTTCATGTTCTGTCGGTCATGTCCAAGCCCCACAAGGACAAAACTGGAGAGAAAAGGCGAGGAGGCGCACGGTGCGCGTCGGGGCCGAATAACCGTGCAACCAAGCTCCGTCCCGATATCCCTCGCTCGACTCGGGGTCTTGCCGTGCACTAGTAGGAACACCGGGTTTATTTCCTTTTTTTACCCGAGCCTGGGGTTATCAGAGTGAAATTGAAAGACGCGACTAAGGAAAGGTCAGAACAAATAAGAGAAGGCAAGGAAGCGCACGATACGCATCCGGGTCGAGTATTCTCGGGATTGAGTATTCTGCCACGTCAAGCCGAGCTTCACCCCGAGATCCCTCGTTCGACTCGAGGTCTTGCCATGAAGGAGTTTGCTGTCATTTTTTTTCTGGCTGCAATAAGATTCCTGATTGTTTGAAACAACGACAACTCTCAAAATCTCCACCTATATTCCGAGTCTGTTCTGTCAACATGGTGGTTGATTTTCAATCTTATTCAGTGGTCAATTTCAACTCCACTTGACTTGACTTTGCTGCGGCATCGTTGACACAGTCACCTCATTCAAGGTCAAAATACGAAGGAGAAGGCAAGGATGCGCACAGTGCGCGTCGGGTTCGAATGGTAATTGTTTCTGTCAGGAGTGTTCATCCCGATATCCCTCCTTCGATTCGGGGCCTTGCTGTGGGTTCAAAAATGGTCAATCTTTTCTACTGCTTAACAAATTGGTTTTCACGTGGAGGCTGATATTCCAAGATTGAAACATGGGAGTAGGAAGGGACAGGAGAGGAAGGAGAAGGCAAGGAGGCGCACGGTGCGCGTCGGGTTCATGTAATCCATCGTTGTATATCGACCCGAAGATCCCTCGTTCGACTCGAGGTCTTGCCGTATACGATGACAAAAAACAGTCTTTTTTGTTACCGAATACCATCCCTGAGGCTCGAAATCTGAGGAAACGCGTACGGGATTGAGTGCGTCAGAGCGCACTGGCACACGCCTAAAGTTTGAACAGGAACCGAGGGTGTCCGGGTTCATCAGCAATACCTGGGTCAGCTATAGTCTCTCGTAGACAGACGCTCTATATGGACCAAGCTCGTACCTCGCTGTATAGGTCAGCTATGTACCTCTACGTAGTCCGGGATCTAGGAGCTTGCAGCGGGACTGGAATTGGGCTGGAATAGCATAGCTGGCGAGGCGAGTAAGTATCAAGTAACTTAAGTAAGCAGAAGAAGGCGCAAGTTCGAAATGGGGTTGAACTTTGGTTCAACAACGGAACCTTCCGGCCTTAATGATCTGATTGACAATCACCACAATGAACTGATTTTCCGGTCCGAAACGTCCGATACTTACTAACCTTAAAGAACCTCGGTCCTCGGTCCTCGGAACGAGCCAGGAACGCCGTTTTAATTTCTGAGTTATGGGTCCACGGATGTCCAAAATCGAGGACGTTTCTGCGCAGAGTCAGGAAATACTACGTTCCACAAGCCACTCCATATTGACACCTGCATGAAATCCACACTGAGAACTCAATCCCAAATCTCACATTGGCAATGGCAACTTTTCGAGACGACGATCTTACACTAGCGGCCTTGTATCTAGATCTTCTCCTCACTGGCGGCCATGTGGCGGTGTACAATGGGGTCGGGAAGATCCAGCGAGCAAGCGCCGGCGCATCCAGATGGGTCTCGCCACCTGAGCAAAAAGCCCGGGAGAGCGCGGGACCCGCGCGCCAGCCGCGCTCCACCTCATCACAACTCAACACAGCATCACCGAAAGATTGCCGCGGCCAACCCAATATCTTCACTTACGCGACGCGACGCGAATTCGCGTACGTATGTACGATTCATCAATGCCGAACAGCGCCGAACTAGCCAAGAACTAGCATAGACTAACATCGCAAAGGGCTCGGAACTACAGGTACGCGGTGACTTGTACGCGACGTCGACCTCGACGCGAACCACCGCATCACGATCACGACTCCGCAAAAAACCCCCAAACAAATAGGCGCAGGGGTACATACGCGAGCGGGTACGCGTCAAATCCAATCATGAACATTCACTGGCATCATGACGTCGACGACCGACGTCGAGGAAATTTAAAAAAGTGCACGATGCGTGCCAGTGAGATATCGGCATGTATTGCGCCCGCCCGCCTCCTTCCCGTTCCAAACACATACTTCGAGAAACGCCCACAGCCCCGGCCCCTCCCGGGGACGCAAACGGAGAATTGTATCATCATACTTTCACGACTTGGGGCTAGCTAGCTAGGAGTACACGACGTGTCTCTCAGGCATGTCCGCGTCGCGTCGCGTCAATCATTACACACAAGAGCTCCGCAGACGGAATTCCCTGCTTACCAGGTCTCCAGCCAGGGGTACATAGGCAGGCGTATCTCCCGTCCAAGGGGGCGCGCGTCAAGCAAGAGTGCCGCACCCAGTACCCTCCCGAGCACCCACTCTCAATCGGATATCCGTGCATCCTTAGCCAGCCTATTGCAAGCACGCGGCGTCGCGTCGGCGCGTCAACGGGAAATCCCAGCGACCCATGGCCAACCCACGGCCGGATTCTAATTTCTGCGAGACGCGAATCCCCGGTCACGGTGCACTACACCCACACCGCTCGGCGCCTCCGGTATGCTATGCTCGGGCGACGGGCTGCACGGTTTTTGCTTCCCTCCAAGCACTTTTTTCGTGTCTCCATCCTGGATATCCTCCTTTTATTTTTTGAATTTCTCTTTCTTTCTTTCTGAATTTCCTTTCTTCACTCATCAGCCAAAACATTCGTTTTCCTCACGCCGACTCCCGACGCGCGCGCGCGCCGTTACCATCTCGTACGGCTCATGGGGCTCCGCCACTGCCACTGGTCACAGAACATTAGGGCGTATCTCCCGCCGTCCAAGTTGGCGTCAATCCTCAGATCCCAGACGCCCCGCACGACGGACCCTCCCCGTGATGCGATGCACTTGCGCGGTAGTCGTCTCCTGCACCAACCTCCACATCCACACCCCCGTTCCGCGCCTATCCCATGGCCACATCTCCAGCCCACCCACACCTCACTGAGTCACTCACGCACACCTCGGGCTCCAAGACAATGATTATTAACGAAAAAAAAAGGCAAAGTCGTTCCTACTCCTACGTCGAGGCAAAGGCAGTCCGTCGCGGTGTTGTATGTAACCAGTAATAACAGTAGCAGTAACAGCAAGAGTAGGCGCCACTCATTTCGTGCGTGCGTGCGCCCCTCCTATGTGCTGGTGCAGCTTGCGTGCTAAAGTCGGCACTAGGGAGGAAGGGTGGTCAGTATAAGGGAGACATAGAAGAAGGTGGAGGGGAGAGGGAGAGGAGAGGAGAATAAGACCGAAGGGCGGGGAGACACGAGGGAAGAGAAGGAACGATGAAGCGAGGCTGGGGAGGTAGGAGCGGGGAGACAGTAGTAAAGGGGCTGCATGATTACGGGGGAAGGAGGAAGATAGAGAGGGGCGGGGGGCGGGGTCAAGTAGGAGCGATTGGGGACGGGGACGGGCAGCGGAAGGGCCGCACGATCACGGAGGTGGAGGAAGATGAGATGCGCGACGTGGCCGACATCTCGAGACCCGAGCCACCCACCACCACCACGCGCCGCGGCCGAAACAAAAAGAACGGGAAAGAGGAAAGCGAAGAAGAAGCGCGACTCACGACGCTCGCCATATCCTGCGACTTGGTGTTCATGATGAGCGCGACGATGAGGCCTGCAAACAGAGGTGTGTCAGCATGCGGTCGGATGCGATGAAACGAGCGAGAAAGGAAATGACGAAAAGGCGAAAGATCAAGGTCAAGAACGGAAAATAGGTAGGTAGGTGTCGACCCGAGACCGAGACAGAGCCCAGACAGAAATGAATGGATGGGCGTCAAGGGACGACGATCGATGGAAATGAAGCAGGTCGGTGTATAGCGTAACGGCCGAGGACGAAAGAAAGGAAGCGTGGGCAAGTAAGTACCAAAATAAAAAAACGAAAATGAAAGAAGGAAGCGCAATCGCGCGATACACCCGTCCCAGGACCAGGGACAAGGAAGGCGCAGCAGGCAGGTAGGCAAGGCAAGCAATTAATTAACACCAAGCAAGGGTCCATGGCAATTACCACCCAGCCCGGCGCAGCCCAGTCCAGTCCAAGAATGGAATGCGAAATCGGGTGTCTGTCTCCATCTCCATCCCCCTCTTCCTCTCCCCTGGACGACAAGGGAGGCGGAGATAAAAACTTGGGGTACGTGTAAAGAAAGAAGAAAGGAAAGGAGGGTGCCCCCGTGCCCCCGTGCGTGCACGCACGCACTCGTATGAATGAAGGTGGCTAGGGATAGGGACAGGGATAGGGACAGGGATAGGGACAGGTATAGAGACAGGGACAGGGAGCCCGATACGCGATACGCGATACGCGGCGCAGCGAGGCACGACGCGAGGCAAAGCGCAGCACGCCGTATTAGTCCGCTCCGTACTCCGTCCACTTCGTACTCCGAGGCTAGAACGGAAGAACGGAAAACGGAAAACAGGGGGCGTGGTGGAGATGAGATGGGTGATAGCTATCATAGTCATAGATGATAGATAGATACCCGAGGAACGAGGAACGAGGAGAAAGAAAGAAAGAAGAAATGAAACGAGGGGGGGAACGAGGGGGGGAATGAGGACGAGGACGAGGAGGCGGAGGAAGGAGATGAATGATATCATATCCAATCCAATCCGACATATCCCATTCCCGAAAAAGAAATGGCAAAGAACGCCGGCGCAGCGGAGCGAAATACGCGAAGAAAGAAGCCGGAGCGACGGGGAAGCACAATGCAGCTAGCCGCAAGGAAGAAAGAGGCACCGCAAGGAAGAGGCATGAAAAAGGCAGCCAGCCAGGCGCGAAGAAAGAAGAAAGAAGGAAAAGGCAGCTATGCTAGCCGCAAAGAAAGAAGGGAAAGAAGCAAGGTGCCAAAATAACGGAAAAGGACGACAGCCGAAATAAAATAAAGACAAAAGAGGACAGACAGACAGACGAAAGTGGAGCAAGACAGGACACGTACCATACAGACCCAGCACTTCGGCGAAAATGAGGATGAGGATCTATGCGCAAGTGGCAAGGTCATGTCAGCGTCGGCTTAACAAGCGAGGAAAAAATAGAGAAAGAGGAAGAGGTGACGGAAAAAAGTGAAGCCGAGGAGAGGCGAGGGCGAGATCGAGGGCAGAGGGCAGAGGGTAAACGGTACGTGAGCGCCCTATCCCGGCACTCCACCCTCTCCCCCCCTTCTACCCACACTGCTTGAGGGTACATGAGTTCCTCTCAGCACCCCTAGCTGCTCCTCCCTCTTCTCTTCTCTTCTACCCTCACTCCTGCCCGCACACGAAAAGCAGAACATAGAACACAGAACCCAAAACCCAAAACGGAAAAATCAAAACTCACCATCCCGACAAACAGCCTCGGCTGCTGCGCGGTGCCGCGCACGCCGGCGTCACCGACGATGCCGATGGCGAAGCCCGCAGCGAGACCGGCGAGGCCGACGGAGAGGCCTGCGCCGAGCTGGACGAAGCCTTGCGCGAGGGACATGGTCACGGATACTGAGAGGGCGGGGGTCAGCGGTTGGTCATAGGAGAGAAGCAGTACGCACAGTCACTAGCGATGAGCACCGAGACGACGAGGCCGTAGATCTGCACCCCCGTCCATGTCAGCCAACCGCATTCACACTTTGTGTATACGCAGACGTACAGCGATAATACCAGCCATAACGACGGGGACGACACACTTCATCATCTGGTCAGGGCGCAGGACGGACATGGCGGCGACGCCGACGCCGGACTTGGCGGTGCCGTAGCTGTGGGCGGGTCAGCTACATATAGATAGAGAGCGGAAGACGACGGACCTGGCTCCTATGCCTGCCAACGCATCGTATCATCGTCAGTCAGTCTTGGTCTTCTTTCTGCGCAGTAGACGGGGCTGGCGGGCAGCGCATTCCCGTGCCCCGCCCAGAGGACAGACACTCACAAGTAAACGCGATAGCGCTCGTGCAGCCCTATTTGCATCCATTTCTCGTCAAAAAGCGGGAAAAGAAGGCAAAAGGGGCGACTGACCATTGCGCTGAAGAAGGGGGCATAGACGGGGCAGAGGTCCGACATTTGGTATACACTAGCGGTGGTGGTGGTGGTGGAACGAGAGGAAGAATGCGGATGGGCAGCGACGTGTGGAGGACGACGTTGGTTCAGACGTAAATACACGTAAATAGCTGCGCATCTGCGCATACTGCGGGGCACCGCCACAGCTACATCTGTCTTCCACGTCGTGTCAGCTCCTGCGTCCGACTTTGAAAGCACACCGGTCAAATGCCTTAGGGTGCTGTTTATAATTCCGCGGCCCATTATAAACAGTTTATAATTTTGTGTTTATAAACATCTGGCATGAAAGCGGTTCCAAAACAAGTGTATGTACTTCCCCTTCCCACGTCGCCGCCCCAGCTACCTTTGCTTTGCACGTTGAACCCCCTGCCGCCTGCTTTGACCAGTTACTAAAGACTCCCAACCTCATCCGCACCGGAGATGGGCGCATTTGAGAGCAAATCACGAAAAAATGGCAAGGTGATATCAACACTATTGCGTTGTGAGCTAATTGTGGTGCTCTCAATTGACTGAGAAGGTGGTGTTGTTGTGTTGTTGTTGTCCTCCTCGCAACTGAGGGTGGCGAGCCAAATTTTTTTTGGCCTGGCAATTTCCGGGCCGGGGTCCGGTTATAATTAAAAACCGGTACTTTCGGCCGATCCATTTAAAAACCGGTGTTTATTAACATGTTTACAAACATCAATAAAAAACAGCACCCTAAATGCCTGTCCAATGCTAGCTACATTCAAGACGCACTCGACCATCAACAAAAGAACAAAAAGGGATGTTCACAGAGTGGTGACAGCAAGACCCGAGTATATACCAAAAACGAAAACGAAAACAACACCTACCCACAGCCGAGGGGATGCCGGCTGATGGCCGCAGTAACAACTAGCCGGTCACCTACTGATAGCATCCTGATGAGCGCTCACTCCACGAACCAAACCCTTCACAGAGGTTTCCTTGAGGGTAGGGATACTTTGACGAGGAAAATAGTAGCACTCCCACAGTTCCTCGTTCAACCTGCACATCATACCAGCCTGCACGGAGTCATCGATCATCACAACTCGCAACAAATAATCGGGTCTCAGCAGTAGGTGGTAATACGCCTATGGCGCGGCTGCAAGCGGAGCTACAACAAAACCAAAAGTGACGTGACGTGCGGAGAATAGCACTGCTCGAAGGACCGTAGAAGGTGTGTGTGTGCGAGGGTGTCCTGCGAAGGTTCAGCACTCTGCTTGTGGGATGGAGACGGCGGAAATAAAGAGATTACTGGGCAGCAACGACGAAGGCTGCAATGGCGATAAGGGACGATGGTTGAAGACACAGAGGGCGACAAGGGACACAAGGGCGAGAGTGAGAGCGACAACAATTGTGAGAGCGAGATTTAAATGCGAACAGAAGAGGGAAAACTTTGTTATTTTTATTGTAAAAGTATCTAGGTTTATATAGTTGTGGGGAGACAGAAAAGGATAAATAGGATGGTAATACAACGAGAATAGAACCACCGTAGACGTCTAGCAACCAGGGGAAAAGCACCAAGAATGTTTGAGGAATAGCAACAAAGTTTGCAGCTTTGTTGAATTGTATTGGGAGGGTCGTCTGAGCATGTGTTTAGACAGGAATGGAGGAGAAAAAGGATAAAGTGTGGTATTTTGAGTATCGGCAGAGCAGGGGGTGGCGGATGTCGTGGAGACACGACAGGGACGGCGAGGGATGGTGAGGAAAGAGTTAAAAAAAGGTGGAAGTAATGACAGGCACAGCCATGTGTCAAAATTGAGCGGATCAGAAGTAGTTTGCGGCGATTAGCGTTGCGGGATGTTCATCAGTGGTACATCTGTTGTGTGGGATGCAAGGTTCCGAATTCATGACGTATTTCAGGCAACATTGAGTCTGCAGAGCTGGCTATATCACTCCAGTCTTCATCTGTGAGAGTGTGACAAATGCGTTGAAAGTAGGTGAGAATGTGCTTGTTCCTATTAAACAGACACCTTTGGAGGCAGGAGAGTGTAAACCACAGCTCGGCCTCCTACACGCTGCGCTCTAGTAGCCTGAGTAGTCCATAATCCAGGTCCAGCGTGAAACTGGTTTTCGGTTCTTTGCCCAGGAATATTGTCAGAGCCTCCAGGATCTGCTGAACTGCTACCACCGCATGCACTGCACAGCTCAAGGGCTCCAGAGCGAGGCAAAAGAACTGTTTCAGGATAGTTGGATTGGTGAAGGGGAAGCACGGCACTGTCTTCGCTTCAATTTGCACTACTTCCTCGATAAGTTGCCCTAGGTGCTCCCATTCGAACTGGTGGTGAAGTTTATCGTAGCGGATTAGGGCATCCCGCAACGTGGTGGCTCTGGCAGGGTTGATGTTTGGGATTTCCCCACCTACAGTGCCGAACTCTGCCAATGGGTCTTCCTGTGTGAAATCCTCCGGAAAGCAAGTTTCGTGGTAGCGCACCACCAAAGTCATCAGGGGTTCTCGGAATACCTCTAATGAGCGCGCTAGCCCGCTAAAGATCCTGGCCTCTGAGTGCTCCGATAACTTGAGCGCTGCAGTGATACTCTCATTGTTTTCAACTCCCCCCGGTTTGGTCTCATTCCCCATACTAAAAGGGCCAAGATCAGACTCCTCAGAAGGCTCTGTAGAAGGGTGTTGGGTGTTCTCAGGAAGCGACACCAGTGGAGGAGACACACTCATTCCAGGAAGAACGGCAGGTCCTCCCACTGGGGGAGGGAGCTCTGGACCCAGCACAACTACAGAAGCAGTGCACTCAGGGCAGGTTTCCTCTGTTCCCAACACAGAATCACGGCGGGGCAGTGGTCCTCGCTTCCCTACCTCGGCCATATGGGAAGGCATGCGCGGTTTAGCGCCTGTCACGTACTGTGACTTCACATCCGTTTTGGACAGCATCGGACTCCAAAGATCTCTGATCCTGATTATCTCCAACACACAGCCTTTCCGCAATACTCCTGTTTCCATTGGTTCGTACTGCATTTGACTCATACCTATGCCTATGCTATGTTTTTGACTCATTTCATCACGGAGTCTCGGAATTCCGATGATCACCGAGCCATACTGATTTACCTTGACTCATAATGACTTGTTTCCATCACAGACCCACTCGGAACTCCGAAGCTCCGGTACTTACATTATATCCGCGATAATATCATACTTCCCTATAAATACAAGCCATGTCCGTAGTTAAACTTCAGTTTGAATATTGACCAAGACTTGCCCTAATACTCTTCCTCTCGGACCTCCGACTCTCTCTGAAATCGGGCATTGGCCATAGAGAAAGGCACAGCACACGAGCTGAAGCCAAGCCCCTTCCAACCCTTCCAGTATACGGGTTTGGTATTCCGTTCAGACTCCGATACTTCCCTCTACATCTCAGTCACTCCATCTTGCTTATATGCACTTCATCTCTTCCAGGCGTATCTCGGAACTCTGTCGGATCCCGATCGGGAACCGGTACTTGACAGCACCACTCAAAGGGGTGTGTTTGGAAGCAGGGGTAGCCGCCCCTTTAGCGACAGAGGCTGCTGTGGGAGTCTGGAGGCCCACTCGAGCAGCTAAAGGTGCTAGTACTGAGGAGCAGGCTGTTGCTGTGTCAGCAACGGCCTCTGGGTCGGCTAAACAGCGAGTAACCCAGCGAGAACCCCAACCGGGAGAAACCCGATAGACGCTAATAGCTCGTGTGTTCCCCGAGCAGTAGGACCAGTCGTACGGCGTCCTCCCTAGGAGGCCGTATGTCGTAGGTCGGGATGCGAGGCGGAACCCGGAACGAGTCGAGGAGGGTGTGATATCCACTCAGGTACCAAACCCGAGGGGTGGATACAACCCGTAGTACGGTGCGAGGGAAGCGGGACAGAGTGGAGACAATGCCTATGTCAAGCCAAGGTAGAAGCCTGAGATTAGACGAGGTAGAATCTACTGTACATGGAGATTCTACCGTGCTTATATAGGCTTCTAATAAATTAAAGCGATCGCGGTCAATCGCGATCAGTTCCTGCAACGTAGCATTAAGGAGCATTAATGCTGATGCTCCTGGACTCCTCTGTGTTGGTTTCCGTGGCGTCGGTGGACCTAGGAGACCCGACGTTCGGGTTTCCTAGTCCTAAGTGTCATTGTCTCCAGTGGTTCAAACCCCGATCGGGTTTGCAACCACTCCTGTACTCCGTGTACTCTCCTGTGTCAGCCCTTGGTGCGTCCGGGGACTAGAGTCTGTCTATACGGGTTCCTAGTCCCTAACATCTTCTGTATTCCGTGGCGCAGACTCCCCGAGTCTGCGGCTTTTAGAATCCGAGACCGGGTTTCAACCGTGAGAAGGTCACATGGTGGCGTCATGAGGAGCCGTAGCTATACTATATTTCAAACCAGCCCCGGCTGTAGCCAGGGGCATGGATTTCAAAGTAACAACCTGTAGCCAGGCCCTGGCTAGGGTACTCAATTGACTACCTTTCAGGCGGCTCTGTTACGGCTATAAATTGGGTCACACCGTACCCGATTAGGTCTTTATTCTATTTTATTACTTTCCGAATCCTCGCTGCCTAATCGGGATACATTTTGTTCCCTTTTTTTCCCGCCCAATTTGGATCCCCCATGTTTGCTCTTGCTGTTCACGGCATCTACGGCAGCCATCAATGCCCCGCAACCCTCCCCGCCCCGCGCCTCCTCCCCGCTCTGCCGCCCGCTTCCCTTGCGCTAGCCGTCCACCACCCTCCCCCACATGTCTTAGCTACCTTCTCTCCCTTTTCTTTTCCCCCACGGATCCCGGCTTCATTCGTCTCCCGTGTGAGCGCGCTCCCTCCCTCCACAATACTCGGATTCTGCCTCCGGCCATCCAACACTCTTTTTTTTATGTGTTCGACTCTCGTTTCGCTCTTCAAGCTACCTGCCTCAATTGGCTCGTCTGTCTGCGCTTTTCGTCACAACAGCAGATGCGTGCGGCTCTTTTTTTTTTCTACTCTATTTATTCATGCTTTCTCGAAGGCTCCCGGGCAGCCTTCATTTGTCGCCTTTCATTTTGCCATATCGAACGAGTCTCGTCCCCAATGCGGTTTGTTACACCGTTTGCATTTACGACTTATCTACAAGTCCATTTCTTCTCAAGTCCGTTTTCCCACGCCTTGCGGGCAAATTTTCTTCACAATTTATATATTCTGTATGTGCGACTGTAGAAATTTGTGATTATACAACACGGTGTCCACTCTCAAAAACATTAGGCTAAGGCTACCGACTCATTTGTGAGGCGCAAACCGCGTAAAACGGAACCTAAATCCCTTGCGGCGTCCTCCCAGCCTCCCGACCGAATCATTTGCCCCAGCTCCTTCTCGGCACACCCCCACCAGTACAGGCAGGCGACCACGCTCAGCAGGCCATTCTGGCCAGGAACGACTAACGCACCCCAATCCACGCCGTTCGGCACTGCGGCATTGTCTCCAGCTGTGCGCCAGTCAGGCTGCATCCCCCTCCACCAAGCCCACCAGTCCTTCTCGAACTCTGCGATGTCCGCGAATCGCGCGCAACGCCTGTGACCTCCCTCGGCCGTCCCTGATCCAGTCCGTTACCTGTTGCGGCCGCGGAGAACTCCCTTTCAAACCCTTTGGCTTCCCCTCCCCCTTCGCAGCCTGCACGAAACCTGTACTCCGCTCCAGAGCAATGAAGTCCTGCAGGAGGGTTTTGTACTGAGGGCCTAGATCCTCCCGGGACACCTCGCGAAAGCCGTTTTGAAACCAAAGTGGCGCATCGGCCGGGCAAGACAAGTCGTCGCCGTTTACAGCATTCCCGTCAGTCCCCCCCACTCGACGTCCCCGGCTCGACCGCACCTGTACCCTTCCCTGCAAAACGCGGGCGGGGGCGGGGGTGATGGGTGGTCGTCACGGACAGGACGTTCGTGGACGGGGAAGTGGAGGTGGTCGTTGTGGGTGATGGTGCGCTGTTGGTGGCGACGGGACTCGCAGCCGTCGCGACTAAAGTGCTCGTGGGTGAAGAGGTCGACCGCGTCGTCGTGAGAGCGCTGTTGCTAGGCGCGGGAGTCCCCGTCACGAGCACGGTGTTCGTGGATGGAGGGGTCGTCGCCATCGCTGTGGGCGCACCGTCGGGGGCCGCAGGAGTCCCCGCTGATGCGACCACGGTGCTCGTGGATGAGGAGGTCGTCGTTGTCGTCGTGGGCGCGCCGTCGGGGGGTGGAGGAGTCCCAGCTGACGCGACCACGGTGCTCGCGGATGAAGAAGCCGTCGCCGTTGTCGTAAGCGCGCCGTTGGTGGGCAGTGGACTTCCAGTCGCGTGGACGATGTTGCTCGCGGGGGGAGTCATCATCACGTCCCTGTCCCCGTCCCCGTCCCCGTCCCCGTCCCCATCCCTGTCCGCGTCCCCACCCACCTCCTCGCCCTCACCACCGCCAACGTCCTCCTCTCCGCCGCCGTTGCCATCGTCCACATCCATTGGCTCTTCCGTCCCTCCCTCTCCATCATTCGTGCCCTTGTTGCGCGCAGATCGACGAGGGGGATCCCCTGTAGCTGCGGGCTTCGCATGCGGCTTCCGTACGGGCTTCTGCTTCGGGGCAATGCCCATCGCCTCCATGGAAAGCGCTTGCTTCAAGCCCAGATCGGCGAGCAGCTTGTTGTTTGCCTCGATCCTCGCCTGGCGTTCCCTCTCGTTCTGTCTGCGGCGGTCCATGTCCTCCTCCCTCTCTTTTTCCGCCTTCTCCGCCTGTTCCCTTTCCGCCCTCTCCTCCTCTGTCTCCTCCGGGGACTTGGGCTTCGCCTTTGCCTTCGTACGGGGCTTCTTGGCGGACACCGCTCCTTTCCCGACGTCTTTGGCTTTGCGCTTTACACCCACGACTTCCTTCCCGGTCCCCTTCGCACTCGCCTTCTTCTTCTTTTTCCGCGCACCCGCATCAGAGTCGTCCGAGTCCGACGACGACGTGTCATCAGACTCCGACGAATCCGACTCGTCATCAGAGTCGCTCTCACTATCCGAGCCCCCAATCTTGTACTTTGCGCCACCGAGCGCGCTGTCGACGGGGAGCGCAGCTTCCGCGCAATCCTGATCCGCTACCGCTCAGCCCATTAGTCCATGTAGATCTTAGTAACAATTGAAGACTCACTATACGCTGTCCGCAAGTAATTTGTGTATGAGCCAACGATTTCGCGGTTCCAGTGTGCCCCGTCCCATGCAGGAAACGGTGTCGGTAGCGGCGCGAGATTCGAGCCCACAGAAAGGCTGTAAAGCCAGAAGGTCAGCACCTGGAGAGCCCAGCGTTCATGCAAGATCACTTACTGCACCACCCCAACATCCCCCCCGAATCTCGGCATCGGTCCACCCAGGATTATGAATCCCTGGAGGCCCGTGTACTCCTGGATACCGTGTAAGATAGGTGCCATAAATTTGCCGAAGTTGTCGATACAGCTAGGCGTTCCGCATGTTAGCGTCAACACGAAGCCAGCTCATTGGCACTTACTCCTGTCTGGCCTGTGGACTTCTGGACGGCCCATTTGCCATCGCAGTCAAAAATTCCTCCTTTGCAACCTTCGCTCTCTCGGTCGCGCGACTCTGGTATCCGGCTTTTTCCTCAGGCGACAGCGCCTCGAATAAACGCCGTGCCACCTGGCTACGGAAGCTTGCGTTCGGGGCCTTCGTGTTGGCGCTTCCGTCCGAGTTCACAGAGTGGAGTTTCCAGCTTTCGTTCACCTCGGTGCCGATTTCCTCAGTCTTTTCAGACATGTATTGCTGGTACGCCTGACGCGCTTTAGGAGGCTTGACCAGACCTGAGAGTTTCGCCAGAAGAGGTCCATAGGGACTATTGCGCAGCGCGGATGCTGACGTCCCACGCGTACGAAGAGAGCGTGCCCGGTATTTAAGCCAGCGTCGGATTCGCTGAGTCGGGCATGAGAGGTGCGTCACTGTGTGCTTAGTCATACTGCTTACCTTTTCGAGCTCTTCGTGTCGCGCGTGCCTCTCTTGCCTTTCCTCCTCCGTCACCGTCTCCTCAACTGGCGCTGCCAGCGGGTCGTAGGCTGGCAGCGGCAGCTCTGGCTCCTCGTTGTCCTTCAACCTCCACGAAATCTTCGCGTTGTATTCGTTGCACACTTTTTGCAAGTAGTCGCGCTCGGACCGCCAGCCCTTCGCAAGCGCGTCTGCGTACGGACCAACGTGGGGTTTCAAGAGCTCCTCGCGTGCGCCTTCTGCCCACATCTTGTTGTTTTTCCGCAGCTCCTTTGACTTCCTCTTGTATTTGCGTATTCTGCGACCCATTGTTTTCACTTCTATGTTCCTCGGTAAGTGGGCGGACCAAGATATCTATAAAATCCGTACTCAGCGGGATGCAGATACAGATCTTCTGGGTTCTTAGCGTAGCACGGGCAGTACCGGTACGGCTCGAGGTAGGTGTGGAAAATGAAGCAATCCGCAACGAACAACTAAACAACTCTACAGCGGCTGCTTTCCCCATCCTATCGCGTGGGCTAGCGCTAGTCGAGAATCACTCCTGTTTTCTACGCAAACAATCCGATGGCGCGCTCAACTTTTGTCAAGGTCGACAGACCCGAGCTGATAATTATTTGCAGGACGTAATCGCGACGCGCACCGCCTGTAATTTATCCTTGGTCCCTGGCCGCCGGACCCCAGCAACTCACCATCTCCTTCGGCGCAGGCGAAGCCCCCAC
Source organism: Mycena olivaceomarginata (assembly GCA_029378375.1). Lineage (NCBI taxonomy): Eukaryota > Fungi > Basidiomycota > Agaricomycetes > Agaricales > Mycenaceae > Mycena > Mycena olivaceomarginata. The sequence goes on along the minus strand of JARKIC010000212.1, from coordinate 89,890 downwards.
CCTTCAGCAACCCGAACGTATTGGAGGGCAACTTCGATCTTAGTCCCGGCGAATGCACCCTCTGCCCCAAACCCAATTTCGTCCACCGCGCCCTCCCCGACGTCTCCTTCACCATTGTCATCGCGTGTCTCCACCGTGCCGACTCTTACGATTACCCCATTGGACCCAATAAATCTATCCACCTGATACTGCCTCCCGATCTGCGGCAGTATGCTCCCCACGGCAACGTCCTCGTTATCAAGCACGAGGTCTCGGACACCAGTGTCCCCATCCAGGACCTGCCTGTAGCTAACGCCCTGCCCGCTGACTACGCCTGCATCAACAATCTCCTCTGCCGGTAAGTGTGTTTAACGTTTAGGCTCATTATCGCTATCCGCTCATCTACTTGGGCAGATGGCTCCTCCCCCACCGCTGTCCTGCCTGCGTCTCCAAGCAGCCGTGCACTGGTCACATCTACGATATGCTGTCGTCGTGACAATCGCTGTATCTCTCGCTCCCAAAAAATCATTTTGTTTGCTTTTTGAATGCACCACCGACCGGACCAATATTGTGTGCTAAGTTACAGTGATTTGTCGAAAGCCTTCTCGTTGCGGGCAAAATCCCACCCCCGCTCTACTGTTTCCCCATCCATGTGCACAAAGTCGCCGAGGTTCGCCTTCGCAAGTACGCAGTCTTCCTGATGGGCGAGCCGGTTAAGCACAACACACCGAAGTTTTTGGCCTTTTTTATCCACCAAGAACCAGCTGCCTGCTGTCCAAATCAACTCGGGCTTGTCTTTGACGCGGGGCAGGGCACTCATACTGGCGGGCGTCAGCCAGCCCGGCGGAGGGAACGAATAATGACTTACTGATACTGATGCAGGTGTGTGCGGTTTTCGCATCAAAGTTTTCGGTAGCAAACTTATATCGCAATCTGACCAGTCCCCATATAGACACACCTCCATCAGTTTCCCTCATGGTGCAGCTCTCTCCGTCCCCGAACGTCCCACTGGACCTCGACGAAATTTTTGAGACCTTAGGCCTCAACGACGACGGTCCAAGTGGAAGCCCGCCCCCGGACGTCCCATTGTACGACCTCGACGAGATCTTCCAGTCCCTTGGTCTTGACGAAGCAAGTCCGCCCTCGCCTACTCCGCCCCCGGCCTATTCGCCTGCGCGCACCCCAACCCCTGCCCCCGTCCAACCGCACCACCTACATATACCACTCCCCCACCCAATCCGGCCGTTCCAGCGATTGGTACTTTTTCACGCGACGTGTTTTCTCTGCAATTCTGGGATCACTCACCTCCGTTCCTCAGGTCTGAGGCCGCAAACTCGACACAAAGAGTTTCGTCTTCTCACATACGCGCCATTCGTCACTCCCGAAAACATCGCCCCAAGGCCGTGGCCTATACCGTCTTCCGCGGGCGTGCGACCGGAGTCTTCGATTCATGGTGCGTTGTTTAATTCTATTTCTTGTGCCTTGGTTAAATCACGGGGTCCTGCAGGCCGGAGGTTGAGGCTCTCGTTTCTGGCGTCCGCTTTGGGTTACAGCAAGGATACCGGACGCGTTCCCGGGCCGAGGCCGCGTACCAGCTGGCGGTCGCGGGGGGGTGGACATGCGACCTCGGAAGCATGGCCAGCTGGTTGACCACTCCCGTGTCTGCTGCTCAGGCACCCGCCCCGCTTTTGTTTGATCCCTCCCACAATCCCTCGCAGTCGAATCGGTGGCCCCGCGACGCAGACGATCCCTGGTACGTCGTCTATGTCGGAGTAAATCCGGGCATTTTTTCAACCTTGTACGTCGAGTTCCATGACGGCGATACAATCTCAAATGGTCCCATTTCCACGCAGTGTCGAATGTGCACTCAATGTTCTCGGAATCGAGGGCTCCTCGTCTGAGAAGGTGCTATCCTTCGTGGAAGCGCACGAGAAGTTCCAGCGGGCCAGCAACCGAGGGAGGTTCATGTACGCCGGTGCCGACAGATATAGATTTTTAGTTTATGTGTGCTGTATAACGGAGCCCGAATGCGATAATGATTCCACTTGAGTATACAGCGAGATTTAAACGAAATGAGTTTGAATTCAAGTTAACCATCACTTGAGAATGGCTTCGGCGCTCGCTCGTTCGGGCTTGAACAATCCAAATGTGGTGCACTCGCCACGAAATATGGTGCACTCACCACGCAGCAAGTTGAACCTTGCGGCTTGCATGGTTGCCTGGTCCAATGTCTCCCCAAATATTCATAGGAGCATGTTTTAACTTACAGATTCCAGTTCTCTGCGGGAAAACACCCAATTTCAATGCCATTCGTAGCAACAAAGGTGACGGTTGAGGGGGGAAGGTGTCCTAAATCAGACAGGAATCGGGTTTTGCAAGTTCATCCGTGCTCTAAAAATGCTGAGAAATTGGGAGGAGCGTATGTATTGTGCTAACTCAGAATTGAGCCAAGCAGCTGAAAAAACCCTCGGACTTGTAAGTTCACGCTGTACCGTCGTTGAAATCCCTACTCAACTTTGGTTCGACTAGGTTCCAATCCATGTACTTAACTTTATATTTTGAAACATATTTAAATTTTTTCACAGATAAAAAGAAGCTAATCCGTTGACCTTCCTCCCAGTTTTTGGGGCCAAAGGAGTCTGAGACGCGGCGGGGAAACGAGAAAAGCACGTCGAAAGTCAGCTCGGCCTTGCCCGAAATGCTCTGATGCGGGCGTCGGGCCGTGTTCCTCTTCTCCTCTGCCTCTCATGTCAGATCCCGACGCGGAGCGCCGTTCCAAGAACGCGGGCTACTGTAAAGCGTATCACTGCAGGTATGTGTGTCTGTGTGTAGTATGCAAAATCACCATGACCTTGCGCACAGGAATCGGGCTCGCCGCAACAAGGCGACACAGCAGCGGATGGCACGCCTTCGCGCTCAAGACTCTGCGCTTTCTCCTGATGCCTTGGAGGCACGCCTTGTGGCCCGCCGCGAGGCTGCAAGTAAATACCGCGAAAAGTATGTCCTGTACTTTGCGCCAAGTTATTCTCTTTCTGACTCTTTTTCACAACAGGAATCACATCAGGCTTGCTGAAGCTGCCCGCGATTCGCGTGCCATTGCCAAAGCCAAGAGGGACCGTGAAGTTGAAGAAGCCCGTCTGGTCGAGGCCCGCGAAGCCCGAGAACGACGTCAGGAGCTCATGTATACTTATTTCTTCGAGCAGCGTAAGATAGATGCGACTTGACCTTGATTAATTCATGCAGTCAGCTTTTTCTTTTCTCGGTGGGCAAGCGCAAAAGGATTCGACTGCACAAAACATAAAATCTGGCTAAGCTAACTAACTTGAGCCACCATCGGACACCAGGACCTAAAACCAACCCTCTCGCACGTCGTCCCAGGTCGTGCCACTGCCCCACTCGTGAGCCCGCTGGATATCCGCTTCAGGCGCTCCAGCGAGATCCGCTTGAGCCCGGCGCTCAGATGTCCACAAGGTGTGGAAAGTGAAGGTCGCCCGCGCATGGTCAGCAATCTCAGCAGCTACGCGAAGGAATCAATCAAGAAAAGATTTATGAGAAACGAAACCCACAGAAACCTCGAAAAAGCGACGCGAACATGTCTCTGTATTGATTGCGGAAAAGCCGGGTCTCTGGAAGCTTTTGAGCAGGGGAGCATCCCATTAAACAACGCAAATTTCAGACTGCCGAAGTGGCCGGAAGATTGTGTGCGCTTATTGGAATGATCCGGTGATGCCCCAGTCACATGCTGATTTTCGGTACTCAAGAGCACAATCAGAACTGAAGTTCTCGTTCGCCTAACTTGGCCATATGCAAAACTTCGAATTCTCGTCGCCACCTATCCTCATCACGCCATGTGGGATCGGACGGATCCGCGTCTTGCTCTGTGGCTTCACTCCTCTCTCTGAGCTATGGAAGACTCGACCACTGGCGATAACTTCAACCCCTACGCCGTTCACGCTCAACAACGCGATCCTGAGTGGGTCATGGCGAAGCGCGCGCAATTCCAGCAGCGCAACAATCCCGCCCCTACCGCTTGTACGTGGTGCCTGAGAACGGCAGACGCCGACGATCTGCGGATGTTCCGGTGCAGATGGTGCCTCAAGGACTTACCCGCCTGTTTGCGTTGCGTCTTGATCGCACATCTAGAGCATCCGTACCATAGACCCGAGGTTCGGAGTTTTCAGCTCTCACAAAAACGTCCCTGGCTCATGCTAAAGCGGCTAGGAATGGATCGATAACCGTTGGAAGCGCGTCACTCTCCATGAACTAGGATATGTGTATCAGGAGGGTCACGATGGGACGGACTGCCCTAACCCCGAGGTCGAGCTCGAGACTCGAGTAACATACGGTGCCCACGGGAGGGAAGAACTCGTGGTTCGGAAATGCGGGTGCGCAGAGTAAGCGTAGCCTCGCCTCAACATACATGTGCCGTCGCGACGCAAGTATCAAACCCCAACATCAATAGATTGTCCGTCCGGTTACGTTGTCCACGAGCCAGTATCAAACCGAATACCCCGATGCGAACACATTGTCTGTCAAGGTTACGTTGCTCTCAAGCTAGTAAGCGGATTGTAAAATGGGTGTTTTAAAATTTTGGCTGATGGAAAGCTACACTAGGCGACTCAAGGAAGTTGGGTAGTCGGAAATACCAGCCCGTCCCACGCGTAGTTCACTCGGCTCTGATCCCAATTGGGATAATCGCGTTCAATGGCCCGCTGCTCGTCGTCGTTGGGGACGGGCCGCGCGCTGATGCGCTCCTCGCAGGTGGGACACTCCCAGGTGGTCTCCAACGAAATGCGAATGCAGACATAGCAGTTGCTATGCCCGCATCGATACCTGCTCGCAGTTCAGACGAAATGGAATACTCACGGAGACTTTTACTCACGCGACAGGGGTGGGATTTGATATTGTGGCAGAGGTTGCAGATGAAGTGCAATCTGGGGAGGAAGGTGACGAAGGGAGGGCGTGCCTCGTCGAGATAGAGGTCATCTTCGACGAGGGTGACTTCGCGCGGTGTGCGTTGTCCTCGTCGGTTGACGAGACGAAGGCTAGGAACACGCCGCGGGCGAACGCGTTCCTCCAATCCCGCTCGATCGCGAGCCTCTTTCTGGTCCCGCCTGCGATGATGACGGGCAGCCTCGACTTCGGCCTCGCGCGCCAGGCGTGCCTCACGGGTCGCCTGCCACTCACCCCAGTCTGTGATTTCGAGGAGGAGGGCGATCTGTGCGATCACACGGTCAATCCCTGCGTCGCGCTCGAGATCTGCGCGCTGCCGCATAATAAGGCGGCGGTGTGCCACCCTCTCGACCATGGTGTACGGGGGGCCGAGATCGGCGATGATGGTCGAGGGTCGGTCGTATTTTAGCATAGCTGTGCCCATGCAGATTAACGGAGAGACTAGGGGCGGGAATGAAAGAGGCGGACTGCGACCTTGCGCTCTATGGGTGAAGAGCTGAATTTTCTTTTGGCGTGGGGCTTCTTCCGTACTGGAGGAGGCGGGAGGCTCAGTCGTGGAGGGGGAGGAGGAGGAGGGAGGCTCAGTCGCGGCGGGGCAGGAGGGAGGGCGCTCCTCAGTCATGGGGGGGAGGAAGAAGGAGGCTGTTCCTTGGGGGAAGATACAGAAGACAAAATGGGGAATAAGATTGGGTTCACGAGGTGGGTTTGGTGAGATCTTCTCTCTGGGCGATCAAAAAATAACTTAACGCAAAGGTCGGGGGCACTGGCACCAAGCGAGCGGCAATGCCGCGATACGATCGCAGCACGCACTTCGCCGGCGACATCGTCGAGAGCCAGTCCTCGTCAAACCAAGGATTCCATGTGTCTGCTGGACGGGACGCGGGTCGAGGCAGAGGTGCACAACGTGCGGCCACGGAAAAGGCGCCGCAGGCTAAACGACCTGGGAGACGAGTACGCCGACTGGACACCGGTGCCGGAAGACGACCTCGACGGGGTACATGCGGTCGCTGACACCGTAACCTCTTTCGACATTTCGCCTGACGACGAGACCGTGAAGCGCAAGCGCTACGCAAGTTCTGTACGCCACTTCCACTTTTCTTAATGCGTGTCCGTACTGACCTGAAGCGGGCTTAGCTTGACCCAATGAGCTTGTGGCGTCCAATGGCCACCGAGTTTGGCGAAGCGTTACTGCGACTGCGCGGGGCTGGGGGACTATATGTTCGCTCCCGCTTGTACCTGTTGTAGCAGCGGAGCAGGTGCAAGACTTTTCCGGTGCGAGCAATGCGGCGAGTATCTGCAGTGTTTGGACTGCGTACAGTCCAAACATGCGCTCCAGCCGTTGCACTGTTTAAAGGTATGACTATTACGCGACCCACCTTGCTCGCTAACAATGATTTGTTTAGGAGTGGAACGGATTACACTGGGTGGATGTCAAGCTATCGGGCGGGCCGGGTAGTCTCGGTGTCGTTTATCAGCTAGGACACCACGGCATGCCCTGTGCTTTCCCCGACCGCGAGCGAAAGATGGTGGTGATGGATGTGACGGGGATCCACACGCTCACCGTGCGCTATTGCAATTGTGAGCAGAGTAGACGCGTCGCGAATGGGACGCTGGGACAGCTGCTCGGGAATGCGTGGTATCCGGCCACTACGATTGATCCAGAGACATGCGCGACGTTTGCGGTGCTGGATTGGTTCCGGCTGCAGAACGTCGTGGGGAATGTCAGCGCGCACGACTTCGTAGGTGCATTGGAGCGCAAGATGGATCCTCTTCATGTGTCGAAGGTGCCGGTAGGTGCATTCAGTGCCGGTAGTGCGATGGCCCTCTAACGGATTATTCCAGGACAGATATAAGGCCTTCGCTCGGATGGCGCGGCAATACAGTTTTCTGTTAATGGTGATACGCGCGGGAATACTCCATACCGCAGACGGATTAAGGAACGCGAAGCCTGGTTCTTTGGCCGTTGAGTGTTGGGCGTGTCCGGCGGACGGGAAGAATTTACCAGAGGGCTGGAGAGATATTGATCCCAAATTCAGGTGGGCGGGGATTTTGTGTACGTTGGCCTTGCTAACGGGGCGCAGGTTTCTGTTCATGCTCATCTTGGCTCTCGATGCCAATTTTCGACTGAAGAACCGGCTACGCGCCAATGAGATCCAGAACCCGGCCCTCGGCTCGGGCCTGGGTTATTTCTGTGAAGAGAAGCGATATAAGAATCATCTGAAGAATTACGTGGCAGAAAGCGATGTGAGCAGCTTGACCGGTCATCTTCCATGAACTTGTGCTGACGAGGAAGCAGGTCAGTACATGCATCGCATTTGCCGCGCTTCTTCAAAAGGAAACCCGGATGACGGCGGGCCTACGATGCTCGGGGGTGGGTGGGTGCGTGTGCGCACGCCATGGGGTAGTGCGTGCACAGGGGATGGGTGATTTGCAGAAAGGCGAACGGTGCGTTATTTGCCTTTACCTAACTTACGCAATGAAGTCGATGGAAAACTGATTGATTGTGTTTGACAGATATTCTAATATGGATTATATCCTGCTGTCGGCGATCCTCGGCATCCTGGTCCTCTACCTCGCCATCTCGTACGATATCGTATGTCAGTGGAAGAAGTACCCTCGCAACGCGCGCCAAGATTGTCGAGGAGGCGCTGGGGTCGACCACACGCCTCGAGGACTTGAACGTGATCTATGCGCTCCCCGTCTGGCACGCGGCGGCACACGAGACGTCATGCCAGACGGAGAATTCGCTTAGTTATGCGGAGGGGGTGGGTAGGACAGACGGCGAGGGGATAGAAAGGACATGGTCGGTGTTGAATCCCCTGGCGTACTCGACGAAGGAGATGGGGAATGGAGCGCGTCACGACGCGATAGAGAACAAGGTGGACCACTTGAATTTCGAGAAGAATGTGGGACAAGGTGTGTGGCGTATGCCAGGATCGAGCACGAAGACTGATGTTAACTTGACAGGCGACACACTGGCACGGAAGCTGATTGTCGCCATCACAGAGCGCGACAAGCAGGTCGCAGAGTTTCGGGAGGTAGACTCGTCAATCAACAAAGAGACGCGCTTGAAATGGGAGCAGCGCATCAACGAATGGCGGGCCGACAGGGAGAATAAGCCGAACCCCTACTGCTTGGCGGGGGGAAAAGGCGGTACGTGTTTGTGTATCTGGCTCGACGTGGCTAATCAGACAAATCTGAATTTAGCTGGGCCAACGGAAGCTGCGATTTTGTTGGAGCTGAAGACAGCGGAGGCATTGGAGGTGGCGGAGGGCCGCGAGGCTGCATCAAATACGCAGTCGACACCCACTGCATTCATCAAGTCGGGGCTACAGTTAGAAGAGTCACAGTACGTGCTTGTAGTGCTCAAGTTTACTGGACAGTCTTTCTAACGCATCCATAGACGACGGATCAGAGCTGAAATCAAAGGAGTTACCTTGGTGACTGCAGACCGCGCGAGTCAAATCGAGGAGATGCGAATCTCCTTCCACCGCAAGTTCCGAACGTTCGAGCGACTTCAAGACACGTTTATGCCTGGGGTGGCGGCGCTGAAGGAGCAGGCAGAGGACGCCCGCGATCCCGACACGGCCCCGCCGAAGGCGGAGGAGTTGAAATTGTGGCTGCCATCGGAGCTGAGGGCAGAGGAGCGTCGCGTGATTTGCAAAAGAGGCGTGGCGGAGGTGGAGGCGAAGCTGCGTCGCGGGCAGTGTGTGGACGCGCTCGACACCGTGCGAAGCCGCCTCCACGCACAGACTCATCTCATCCTATGGCGTAACTCGCATTCGACGGGTCAGAGAGCTGCGACGCGATCGGCGACATTGATCGGGCGCGTGGGGGACAGGATCAAAAGGGTGGCGGAGAAATACCGGCGTGCGCGAGAGGCGTTATTGGAACTTGTCGGTGATGCTCTTGACCCGCAGTTCAAGGAGCTGCGAGCCTCGGATTTGACCACCGGCGCCGAGGAGGAGAACGACGGGGCAGCGCGCAAGAAGCTAGCGAAGTTGGGGTCGTCGAAGCGCACGCGGATCGAGAGGTCGTCGAAGAAGACGGTCTTCTCCTGGATCTGGACCGTCGGCGGGGGTCCTGGGGAAGATGATGCGCAGCTGCACGAATGTAACGTGGATGTGGTTATTGGGCGACGAAGTACTGAAGTTTTGTTTGACAGCTGTCCGGGTAGAATGGTCCAAGGCGTGTGCCCGGAAGGATCGATGGGTGGAGGAGGTGCAGCTGTTGCGGGAAGAAATGAAACGGGTGCTACGAATGCTGCGTTGGATCCAGGGGCAGTGGCGGGAGAGGGCGGTCGACGAGCGTGCGGACGTGACGCCGGAGCTACGGGCGGGATTGCGCGCATACGCGGAGCGCCAGGTTTACACGCACCGGAAGATCGCAGAAGCGTTTCACACGGGGTGGAGCTGTTCGATGGCTTCGGCGGTCCAACGGGTAGTGGAGCAGGACGGCTGGGTGTATCGCGAGCTGGTTACTGGTGAGCGGCCGAGCGAGGGCAGGGTAGCTGAATTAGAAGCGGCGGCGGCAACGGACGTGTAGGCGGGGTGCACCCAAATGCGGATATAATAACACCGGTGGTACTAGATATATTATATATCCAAAAATGGACACTGTTTGCGTATTTTCGGGACTTGAGACCATGCCGTGGATGCCGAAGGAAGTGTGCAAGAAGTGTGACTGAGAGACGAGGGCATTGGTGCAAAAAATGGCTGCTAGGGAGATAGCCAGCCAGGGCCTGGCTGTGTGTTGGTGATTTGCAATCCTAACTCCTGGCTACAGCAACCATCAAAGGCATCCTGCTACAGCTACGGGTGATGGCGCCAGGGATGTTTGCAGGATGTCACTACTGGGACGTCTATAAGACAGCGCAGATCAATGTTTTGCCGACATCAACCACAGGATCTCACAATTCCATCACACCAAAATGGCGGTGTACATATTAGCTCTCCGGGATGAGTCCACGACGACAAAAAATACCAAACAGAAGCTCGATCATTGCAACTTGTTTGCCCAGCGTCTCAGATCGTCAACGTCTTTCCGATTCTTGTCACTGCAGGCGGACACTTGCTTGAGTGCTTGCTCAAAGTGCTTTCCCTGGATAAAGCGATGTGGAACAGATGATCCATGGGCATTGTGTTGGATAGTGTCTTCGAGTGCTGCCAGTGTAGCAGAGTACACCAAGTAGCGCAGATCCGAGCCAGAGAAAGACTCTGTGCAATGCCCAAGATTCCCGATGTTGACTGTCTTCCCATCGTAACATTCGTCTTCCAGATACTGAGCGATGATAGCTGTCCATCGTCAGCATGCTTGAGGCAATGAAACCATGAGATATGCACCTTTCCACTCGTCTGCAGTAGGCAGATCGACCAGGATGTGGTGCGAGAGGCGGCGCATGACCGCACTGTCAATGTCCTGGGGTCGATTGGTTGTACCAACGACGACGACGCCCGCACGCTGATTCGCATCCCCGGTAGTCAGGCCGTCCATTTCCTAGGTTACATTAGACGAACACAGAGTAAGTGTGTTTTAACCACTGCACCTGAGCAAACTCTGTGACCATCGTTCAGTGCCACGGTTTGCTGTCGTCACTCCGCTTGCAGAAAAAGGGCATCCATTTCGTCGATGAATATGATACAAGGACCAAGGCGTCGGAGCGAGACTCTATGAAGTAGATCAGATGTCACACTGAGGAAGGGGGTGAGAGTCAGTGGACGTCGCACTCACAAAAGCCCCCGAAATCAGTTTTTCTGTCTCGCCACCACTCTGGTATCTCCGTCAGCATCATCCGAGAGGTATCACATAGACGAACGAGTGTTGGATAATGCTGGCTGGGAGCTGGATCATTTGTGCGCTGCATTCCTTCGCAAGTGCGCGACAGGCAGCCGGTATGGTAAGACTTTTTCAAAAAACCATGACAGGAAGTGTCATACATTTTGCAAAAGGCAGCAGTAACCATAAATGGTAATTTGTGCCTAAAAAAAATGCGCAAAACGAGAATCAAACAGCTGACCTTCAGATAACAATATTATCCGACATCATTACCATTACACCAAGGAGGTTATAGATGCCTGTGTTGCTTACCCAGTGAGGTCAAGCCTAGGCTTGACCTAACTGGGACTGCTCATACCCAGACCTAGGGCAGGCAAGCTGCCCTAGGTCTTTGAAAATTGTTTTGCACAGTTTATTCAGTGTTTTGATGGGGTAAAAAACCCTAACCAACCCTAACCAACCCTAACCAAGCTAACCAACCCAAACCCCTAACCAAAGCACTCCAATATACCTGGGAGACAAGGCAGCTAACCCCTAACACTAACCTTCTAACCCTAACCCTAACCACCCTAACTGTAACCTGGCCCTATGCGGGCCCTACAGGGGTGGTGCAGGGCTTATTCTGTATTTTCCACCCATATATCACCTCTCCAAACTCATTGAGCAATATAGCTATGATAGTGTAGTGGTTAATGCATGGACCTAATTATGGCCATCATGGAAAGGTTTTTGGTTCAAATCCCACTGGTGACTTTCCATTTACCTTTCCTTATTTGGATGTCTGGTGGCTGTACGCTCACTAGCCAGCGCTTTTGCAAAAGATGTGACAGTCATAACCAGCCTTTTTGCAAAACACTTACTTGGTCTAGTGCGACAGGCCATAGTTTTTACCCGTGCCCTTCGCTCGTATCAGGATGGAAATTTGTTATAATGGAAATGCGCAACTTACGGGTGGACCAAATAGGAGCACACCACCAATGGACTCTCGAGCAAGAATGCCTGTGGTGTACGCCTCCGGGTACAAGATCGGGTATATGACAGCTGTCCGTAGTGTGCTAACGATTCCTGGCTTGAGATAAATGTCTGCGAAGATCGTCTGAATGGTCACTAGAACACAATCATTCAGTGTTTGCACGGCTTGGAACAGAGGCGAAAAACTGACTGGGATCTACGACGCAGCTAATCCACCGCGAACATCCAAGACAGCGCCGGCACGGTTGTAGCCGCGAATGCCGCGAACGTGCCGCAATGGTTCCAGGAAAACCGTGTACTTGGGTCTGTAGTGTTCATTTCTCGCATGGTGGTCCTCACTGACACTACGGGACAGGATCGTCAAAACATTATTTGCGCGGGGCATACACGCCCTCCGGCTCACGGCCAAATGCGTTGATCGACGGCAGTCGCGCGTTCTTCTCCAGATCCCGGCCACAGTATGAAACGTACAAGGACATACGTATGCCTCCCATTGCTCTACCTTTCCTTCCATCCCACTGCTCGTGCGCAGAATTCTTCTCTATCATGGCGATCGGACTTGGCGCGAAGGGAGACAGAGTCTCGAACAATACTATTGCGATTAATACATTCCTGTCGAAGGTCAGTGTTCTTTCGTATATCCAGATTCATCACTGAAAATAGTGCGTCGATAGTATTCTGGATGCGCAGAGAGGAAAGAACACTCGAGCGCTCCTTACTCTGGCTGCGGTATGCGGCAGCCTCTCCAACCACATCAGCCCCACCCCACATCAACAGCGGCGATAGGCGCCGCAAACTAGGGGGTGAAGCGGTGGTCAACGAGGGCGAGGCACACTAGCGCGCCGCACGAGCCCCCTGCATTCTTGCCATATGGGGCGCGTACACGGGCCGAGCTCTGCCACGTCGTGCGCCGTATATTAAGTCCGCTGTGTCGGTCGAGTGCGTTGTCATATCACGGCGGGCGGCGGGGCGCCAGTCCGCGGGTGGGTGACTGGGCACGGTCGACAATCATAGACCCAGCGGGTGGCGTGGGTGGGATTGCGCGATGGGGAAACAGGCCTAGACGGGGAGGGCGGCGGTACGGGCAGCAGTGAAGAACGATGATGTTTCAATAATGGCATTTATGGTGGTGATGCGCTGCGATGTGGAAAGCGGAAGGAGATGGATACGGGCGAAGGGGAGGTGTATCTAGATCTGTAAGGACACAATTACGTTGAGCGAGCGTATGAGAGGGCAGGGGAATAGCGTGTACCTGGGTGAGCGGAGTACAGCCGTCCGCGCCGAGCCGCCCGCGGTGTCTGTATCCCCGCCGCTCTAAATCAAAATCCAGGTCCACCGCATTGACGCGCAACGGCCAGATATCGAGCATCGAGACGAGTGTAGGCAGGACCGCGCGAATCGCGATATCATGATAGCCGGAGCCCCGCGCGTTCTGTGCATCTGCAGTGTCGCCATATGTGAGCCAGCGGCCATCTGTATACTCATCATGGAGTGTACCGATGATCGAGTGCTTCGAGTACGGGGCGTGGTATCGGTTGAATGAAAGAGTGCATTTTTGACACGGCCCGACAGCGTGCGCGTGGGGCGGGTGGGATCAATGAGCTGGTGAGCACGATGGGAAAGGCAGGGGGGCGATGATGGTGTGAATGGCTGGGGCGCACGTATCCCGTGCAGCATAGAACGGCGATGTGAGATGCAGCCGGCAGAAGCCACACGAGATGGGAGCGTCATTGGACTAGGGAAACGGATACAGACACACAGTTGGCGTTGAGCGCGGGTCGGTACGTGCATACACAATACGTACACGTAACGATCGGTAGGGTCAATCGGCCGTTGATCGCCGACGACTTTCGGCCTCAGAAAAAATACGCCATTCCGAGGGTCTGAAACGGCTGAAAACGACCCAAATTTGTCGAGGATTTTCTCCAGAAGTTTGACCGTTTGACCCGTTTTCCGATCACCCTTAGTGGGTACTAGGTAGGTATTATTATACGGCCTTGGAATGGCGGAGTTGCCCTCAGGCTACCCCCCCTCGCTGATTCTATCGACCGCGGCTAACAAGTCCAGCTGATATTACCATTAGACGCCGATATCCACGCCGAGCTGAGCGACGTAAGAGTTGGCTGACCCACTCCGCCGACGCCAAAGGGATGATTGGAAGGTGTATTTTGTATCCGTCAAGAAGACGGTGACATCTCCATCCCGGAGGTACAACAGCCAATACGTCGGACAAATGAGTAACCGTCCCGCCAAATGCAGCTGTTATGTGCCCCATGTGGATGCAAGATCGAGTGTTCATTCTTCTCATTTACAGTACACCTCCGCCACCGTCGCTGATTGAGCTCTGATAACAATCATTGAAACAGCTTCCATCCCACGGTGAACTTCCAAGTATGCTGTCGAAGAGTCAATTTTGGAACTGCCTCGCCTCTTGCACACTCCCACCATCTACCTCGCTCACATTTCACACTACTATGTCAACCTCTCAGACCTCCACAAACCCGGGACCAGTTAGCACACTCGCCGGAGCAGCACATACACTTGGTAGCGACATCCTTGACACCCTCAGGCTGGCCAAGGCGGCAACTGCTGGCAGTTCAGTGCCTGGGCTTGAGGGCACCATTGGTACTGTCTTAGCACTGGCAGAAATGGTTCAGGTGTGTAAATCCATTCCATGAAAGGTAACAAGACTTACGGGGATTCAACCAGAGTATGAAATCAAACAAAAAAGCTTTGGCAGAGCTGCAACCTTATCTGGAGGATTTAAACAAGATTGATACATCTGACTGTAGCAATGACTTGAAAGATCGTCTAGAAGCATTTCAAATGTATGCCTATGGACAGCCCCTGTCATGATGACTAATTCACTATTTTTCACCTTCCAGGAAGGTCACACCAATAATCACAGATTGCAAATCATTGCAATCAAAAGGCAAGGTCACACATTTTTGGAAGGGCAAGGAATACAAGGAGAAGATTCAAGACCTGAGAGACAGGGTGGGTGGTCATATCTGGGACTTCACTGTGTGGATATTTCATTGCACTTCTACATCTTCTAACCTGTCTTCTAGTTTTATGGTTCAATTTCAGTTGAGATATTGGTTGGAAATTTGGTGGCTCAAGGTGAGTTGGGCTGTTCCTCACACCATAAATATATAAACCTTGGCTAATTACACAAATTGCGCCACAAGGTAAGCTAAAAGTTCAATACTGCATACACTAAAAATATTCATGTTCTTTCAGTTCAAGAAATAAACCAAAATGGTATGAACTGATTTCTTAGTATGGCATCCAATGCTTAGCAACTGCTTTTCTATCAGTAAAGCAGGTCCAGAGAACCATGGATGATGCCAAATCAAAAGGTGTGCACTTGATCTTCTGCCTTGTGTTTCATTAGTTGATAGAGCCTTGGCATAGAAATTCTTGCAAAGATCAAATATGTTTCAGCTCGCTACAATGCTGAAAATACCCCAAATAGTTGCCTACCAGGTACACGGGAAGAAATAATCAACTACCTTGTCACTGGTTGCTCTGATGCATTTCAGCACATTATCATGCTTAGTGGCTCAGCAGGTTCAGGAAAGTCAACAATTGCTAAAACTGTTGCAGCCATTCTTGCAGAGAAGAGAGTTCTGGCAGCCTCATTCTTCTTTTCTTGTGAATATAAAGAGCGCCGAGAAATTAGAGGTCTTCCAAAAACCCTGGCATATCAGCTTGCAGATTTTAGTGTTGACTTCAAGAATCTGGTGGTGAAATTCTTGGATGAAGATCATTCTGGAATTCTTGATGCAGCTCCAGAGGTGCAATTTGAGAAGCTGGTTGTTGATTTACTTCACCAGATCCCAGCCTGTGAAACTCCTTGGATTATTTGTCTTGATGCACTGGATGAATGTGGACAAGATCAGGGCCAGATGTTCCTCCAATGGCTTTCTGATGGCATACATAAATTACCTCGTCATGTCCGGTTCTTTCTGACTGGACGGCCAAATGTTCCATCATATCTGAAGCATGGCACCTTGGTCTCATCAATGCATACTGTTGTTCTAGATGACATTGACAAGAAAGTAGTGCAAAGGGACATCCAGCTGTATGTGAAGACATCTCTGCTTGGAAGCCACTGGGCAACACAGCAGCAGTGGACTGCTTGTGCTGGTGAAATTGAAAGGATAACAGATCTAGCAGATGGTCTTTTTGTGTTTGCTGCCACTTCTGTCCGTTACATTTGGGATAAAGCACCAAGATTGGGAGCTCAAGCAGCAATAGAGTCTCTTCTAACAGGTGTTAGGCACAAGAGTCTGGATGAACTTTACTATAACATTGTTCACCAGGCAATTCCCCAACCAGATGATGAAGACACTTATGAATCAAAATTCTATACAGATTCTAAAAAAGTTCTGGGTGCAATCTTGTCTGTGTTTGAGCCTATGGATATTCCAACTCTAGCCTCACTCCTCAAGCTGGAGGATCAGACAATGAGGAGAGTTCTAGAACCTCTGAATTCTGTCATCAAGATTCCTGATGGTGCTACTGGAAAGATCAAGATCATTCACCTCTCATTTCGGGACTATATAACATCAAGAATTCAGAAAGATCGATCAGATCTGTGTTATGAACCACAGATACAGCACCAGGAAATTGCTGTCTTGATATTACAGAACATGCAAAAGGAACTTCAGTTCAACATCTGTAACTTACCAACATCCTACTTGGCAAATGTGAACATGCCAGATTTTGATGTGCTGGCGAAACACATTTCAGGGCTGCTTAGTTATGGATGCCGATTCTGGGCAGAGCATATTACAGCAATCCAATTCAATTCTGGGATTGAGCAAATGGTGGAGGAGTTACTGCATGAGAAGATTTTGTTCTGGCTTGAGGTCATGAGCATCTTAGGGGTAACAACAGGTGCCATTTCAGGTTTGGCAAAGTTTAAAGCATGGGCAAAGGTTTACTATACTATTATTCAAAGCTGCACAGAGACTGATGAATGTGTCAGGGGCAAAGGATAGTGGAATTTGTTGAAGATGCCAGAAAATTCACTACCATCTTTTATCCTGCAATCTCATGCAGTGCTCCTCATATCTACCTGACTGCGCTGGCACTGGCACCAGTGCAGTCAGAAATTAAACCAAGGTTTACTAGACAATTTCCTAGTCTGCTGTCTGTGAAAAAAGGACAAAGAGTAAATTGGCCAGCAATATTGTCAAGGCTTGTAGGGCACACTGGCCAGATTATATCAGTGGCCTTCTCCCCTGATGGCAAGCACATTGTCTCTAACTCTTGTGACAGAACACTGTGCATCTGGGATGCAGAGAGTGGTGCTGCTGTTGGCAAGCCTCTTGAGGGGCATACTGACTTGGTTTTGTCAGTGACCTTCTCCCCTGATGGCAAGCACATTGTCTCTGGCTCTCTCGACAAAACACTGCGCATCTGGGATGCGGAGAGTGGTGCTGCTGTTGGCAAGCCTCTTGAGGGGCACACTGACTCGGTTCGGTCAGTGGCCTTCTCCCCTGATGGCAAGCACATTGTCTCTGGCTCTTCTGACAAAACACTGTGCATCTGGGATGCAGAGAGTGGTGTTGCTGTTGGCAAGCCTCTTGAGGGGCGCACTGATTTGGTTTGGCCAATGGCCTTCTCCCCTGATGGCAAGCACATTGTCTCTAACTCTTCTGACAAAACACTGCGCATCTGGGATGCAGAGAGTGGTGCTGCTGTTGGCAAGCCTCTTGAAGGGTACACTGACTTGGTTCAGTCAGTGGCCTTCTCCCCTAATGGCAAGCACATTGTCTCTAACTCTTCTGACAAAACACTGTGCATCTGGGATGCAGAGAGTGGTGCTGCTGTTGGCAAGCCTCTTGAGGGGCACACTGACTTGGTTCAGTCAGTGGCCTTCTCCCCTAATGGCAAGCACATTGTCTCTGGCTCTCTCGACAAAACACTGCGCATCTGGGATGCAGAGAGTGGTGCTGCTGTTGGCAAGCCTCTTGAGGGGCACACTGACCCAGTTTGGTCAGTGGCCTTCTCCCCTGATGGCAAGCACATTGTCTCTGGCTCTTTCGACAAAACACTGCGCATCTGGGATGCAGAGAGTGGTGCTGCTGTTGGCAAGCCTCTTGAGGGGCACACTGACCGGGTTTGTTCAGTGGCCTTCTCCCCTGATGGCAAGCACATTATCTCTGGCTCTGGAAATGGAACACTGCACATCTGGGATGCAGAAAGTGGTGGTGCTGCTGGCAAGCCTCTTGAGGGGCATGCTGACTGGGTTCGGTCAGTGGCCTTCTCCCCTGATGGCAAGCACATTGTCTCTGGCTCTTATGACAAAACACTGTGCATCTGGGATGCAAGGAGTGGTGCTGCTGTTGGCAAGCCTCTTGAGGGGCACACTGACTGGGTTTGGTCAGTGGCCTTCTCCCCTGATGGCAAGCACATTGTCTCTGGCTCTTCTGACAAAACACTGTGCATCTGGGATGCAGAGAATGGTGCTGCTGTTGGCAAGCCTCTTGAGGGGCACACTGACTTGGTTCGGTCAGTGGCCTTCTCCCCTGATGGCAAGCACATTGTCTCTGGCTCTGATGACAGAACACTGCGCATCTGGGATGCAGAGAGTGGTGTTGCTGTTGGCAAGCCTCTTGAGGGGCACACTGGCTTGGTTTTGTCAGTGGCCTTCTCCCCTGATGGCAAGCACATTGTCTCTGGCTCTGATGACAAAACACTGTGCATCTGGGATGCAGAGAGTGGTGCTGCTGTTGGCAAGCCTCTCGAGGGGCACACTGGCTCGGTTTGGACAGTGGCCTTCTCCCCTGATGGCAAGCACATTTTCTCTGGCTCTGATGACAACACACTGCGCATCTGGGATGCAGAGAGTGGTGTTGCTGTTGGCAAGCCTCTTGAGGGGCACACTGACTCGGTTTTGTCAGTGGCCTTCTCCCCTGATGGCAAGCACATTGTCTCTGGCTCTTATGACAAAACACTGTGCATCTGGGATGCAGGGAGTGGTGTTGCTGTTGGCAAGCCTCTTGAGGGGCACACTGACCCAGTTTGGTCAGTGGCCTTCTCCCCTGATGGCAAGCACATTGTCTCTGGCTCTCTCGACAAAACACTGCGCATCTGGGATGCAGAGAGTGGTGCTGCTGTTGATAACCCTCTTGAGAGGCACACTGACTTGGTTCGGTCAGTGGCCTTCTCCTCTGATGGCAAGCACATTGTCTCTGGCTCTGAAGAAAAAACACTGTGCATCTGCAATGCACAAAGTATCACAGCCTTCAATAACAACTCTGACCAGGTATGCATCTCAATCCCACCTTTTGTTACCTTCTCTGATGCAATTTAAGAGTAATTTCCTCAGTACATCACCGTTTTGGACCCTCCATGAAGCTGGTTGGGTATTATCTAACTCAAACCTGCTCTTTTGGCTCCCTGTTCATCACAGAAATGGTTTCTGGAGGCCTCTGAACACTCTAGTTATTGGTCGAGAACAAACACTTCTCTCATACCAAAATTTTAAGCATGGTACAGAATGGGCAAAGTGCTATTCCCCATCTAATGATTCTTGGTCTAAGAAATGATGTTTAGTCTTCTACAACATCATCCCATTCACAGCCCAGCCATTATATGTCTTATTATTATAGATCCCTTGTATCAGATTGTTCATGTTTGCCCTGTTCCAACAAGACACGGGTTGTCCTCAATTCTCATGTTGTGGATTTTGAGTGCAACATCGGTGATAACAGCTGTTACATGTGTGTCCGACTGCCCAATCCCTCATGCATCTGCATCTGTCTCTGATTGTGGGTTAGAACCAATATAAAATGAAATAACCATCAAGCAATAAGGGCTGCAAAATCTACCACTGGCAGCCAAAAAGGCTGGCCTAGACCACAGGCCAATTTCTACTACTTGATAAAGAAATGTGCATATGAAGCCTGCAAGCCCTGTTCTGGCATGTTGACTACTCAAGGCTCTGCCAGATGATTCAGACTCATGGTTGACCAAATTTGACTTTGGGCAAACTGAGGTATTCTGGCATGAAAAGAGTCAAGGAGTATTTGGTCTGTTGTAAACTGTCTAGACTGACAATCCTACATTGGACTAAGGTGAAGGACAGTTGTTGTTAAGAGAGAATGGCTCTATATGATATCCTAGGTGGTATTTTTGCATTTTCTGTTGAACCTTCATGTACTGATACCATGGACACTTCTAATTCACCAGTCTGAGTTCTAACCCTTGGATTGAGTCTTCTGCAAAGATCAACATCCTCTATCCACAGATGGCTCCCTGGATCTGATTCAAGTAGAGACATGAGCCTTCCTTTCAGCAGGCATTATCTCCAGCCACATATGATGACTGATGTGAGTTGGTCATCTCTGCTACCTGAGCTGTTGCACAAAGATTACTTCCAAGCAATTCTAGCAAAATTACTGGAAACCCAAAATTGTGCTGCAAGGTGCATCAGCTGTAGGGCACAAGCATTCACTACGTTCCGACCCCCCCTAGAAATAGACTGAGGCCAGGGACCTGCCCACAGCTGCACAGAGGGGTCTGTCTAGGTGACTAGAAGCAGTCTGTGTAGGTCAGCCTAGGTGTAAGGGATATAAAATACGGGTACTTACTTTCATTTTCTTACTTGATTAGCTCCAATACAAACGCCTCGTGATCACATCATGTTGTTTAGTCAGTAGTGTAGCACGTGAACTACTACACTTTACACCTAACAACCAAACACTTCGCAGCCTCACCAGCCCTCATTCGAGGCTCTGATAGAGGCAGGAAGCTACTTGAATAGATATCTTGCTTGCGTCGACCTCCATATCCACAGTCCCGCTAGGATCCTCCTATTCCGGTCCCAAACTCTCTCCTTGCGATAAGATCGCTAGGAGATTAGGTTTACCATTTCTGAAGCCCGGAACGTCCGGCTGCAGGGCAAACCTTTAAGATTTGGACCGTCGAACCGAGGGTCTTCTACACAAACAGTTCGGAACCAGTCTCTGGCCTCACTCGACTAAGTTACCTGGCGTGAGGACTCGACGTCCCTCACAAAGTGGATGAATCCGGAAATCGTCGACAGTCTGGCCAGTTCAGGAGACCGCTATACCATCCCACCATTCAGAGGGCGAGGAAGACCACAACGTGGCCATACTCGCTCTGATAACACTCGATCCCGTCTCCTAGCTCCCACCGTATCATCAACTGCGAGATCCTCTGGCAGAGTACAGGACGAGATCGATTCGAGATCGGTTTCACGCTCAGTCTCTCCGAAGAAAGAGAGCATCTCAGCCGTATTACCTTCTATCGATTTGTTTTCAGACAGCCCTGCTGCTTCGCGTACCCGACTCGCAGCGCGATCAGGGAAAGTCTTGCAATTTCAATCCATTCCTACAGTATACAAACAACCGTCCCGAGCGAGAGGTCTGCCGTCGGAACCCTTGGCTCCAGTCACAACCCTCGAAGAGGTACACGCTCCTTCCCCGCTGGAACAATCCTTTCCCCTTTCACGGACAGCGGAGAATTTGCTCCGAAGAAGTACAAGTTTTGAAGCTCCCCCTTCCCCGTTGCCTGCTCCTTTTCATCCTCCTCTTGTACCCAGCATGGCCACTCAAACTACGTCGGCCAATGTTCGACAACCAGGGATGGAGAAGGGGTTCGCCTTGTCTCCGATGGGAGATCTCGTGAGGGAATACAATGTGCAAGATAAAGACCTGTCGATCTTCATAAGGTCCACGCGGATAGCAGGAAAGAAAGTGTTAGAGCGGTCGGAAGTTATGGATAGGGGAGTCAGCTTAGTACTGTCACCGCAATCTCAGGATCGGTTCTCCCTGGAAACGGGGTTCTGGATGAGGACAGAGCGAACAATACGGGAGTTACAAGCCTTACTCAACAAGGCGGCTGGACTAGTGAGAGGTCGATTGTCGACATATGAAATCGACCCGCACGGCATATTGTCCGCTCTCTTGAAAGGATCTGAGAACCTAGGAGGTATAGTAGCCGCTTGGATCGCTCTAAGCGAGAGGGTCCACCTAGCGCAGAAGAACTTTGACAAATATCAGTCGGAATACAGAGTGGACAAGGATGAGGACATACTCCGGTCGTCCGTATCCACCAACCCAGAGATCTATGGAGTGTTCCCCCGAGGACGGGGTGCTGCCTCCGACCTCGACTATCTCTATGACAACATCCTGCACCTTCGGAAACATTGGCCGCCCGGATACAACGTCCATGACGACTCTATCGACTTAGTCACTCCCGTACCGGGAGATTTGCAGGAAGCCTTTCCTGACAGGGTACCAGAAGAGAGGCCAGCCACTGTGTACTACTCAGACCAAGGAGAGCGACGTGAGATCTCAGTCTCGCCGAGATCAAGTCGAGGGGCTGGTCCAGACTTCCAGCTCCCACCTATTTCGGAAGACGAAAGATCCCGCAAGACCAGAAGGGTTGGAGAAGTCGAAGTCGCCGGCAAGAGATAGGCGGGTGCGATCGATGTCACCAGAACCCTCAACAGCGGGGAGGCGCCCTTCGAGACGCGAACGAGCACGTGCTCGGAAGACTACAACTTCAGGGGGGGAGTCGAGCAAGGAGCCACAGCTGTTCGAAACAACAATGAGCGGGGCTGGGCTGATGAGTTCAGGAACTCAGTTCAAAGGACCAAGTGACCCGTTGGTTCCTACCTCCCCTCGAGATCGGACTTTTGCGTCAGCTGTACCTGGGGCGAGCCTGCCGAACCCTCTGAGCGGGTATCAACCGCATTGTGGTCCAGTGGCCGAGCGGGCTTCCCTGCACGGAGCAGAGTCGATAAGTCAGTACCAGAGCTCATCTAAAGGGAAACAAAGAGTGGACACATCTGGTGCGTGAACCCGACAAACGCAAGCTTCGTTCCTGGAAGAAGTGCCAGAAGCGGACGAGGCTCAGTCCGAGCACTGCTGGTCCACGCACGATGTCCCGCCTCATCCTCCTCTGCTGCTTATAGTGTAGCCAGTACCAACACCAGCGAGAGCATTGCACGCATTCTGAAGTGATTTGGCAAAATCAGAGAAGGAAGACACACCCTGCTGGACAGAAGAAAGCTGAAAGGGCCAGCATACGTCAATTTGAAGGGACAAAACGGTCCTTCACTTTCATTGCAAACTCCGACCATGACACGAGCTTCTTCAAGTCATCACGGTTTTCGTTCCACCAAGCAGCTGCAGTACTCTCTTCCATATGCAGGCCAGCAAGTGTGATGAGGATATGCGGTGCTATTGATTTCTCGGGGTTCAGCACCTGCCAGGCCTCGTAGGTGTCTCACAGTGGCTGAGCCACCCGTTGATGACCACAGAGCTTGGTTTGTCGCTGAGCTTAGGAAACTTGAATTTTGACATAATAGGTGATGGCGCAACTAGACAAGAGTGAGACGGGATGTGTGGAAGCGGGTCGCGAGCGAGAGGAGACTTGGGTAGTGGTGTCAGCAGTGAATGAGTGGGTGATGATGTGGCATCATCAGCTGGATCAGCAGACACAGTGCGAGGACGGTGAGTCGCAGCAGCAAGCGGAGGGTGCAAGGGAGAAGCGGGGGTATATCAGGTGCTAGGGTGTTGGGGTGGATTGTGAGCCAGGATGGTGAGGGAGATCAGGTGAGTGCATGGTGGAAGATGAAAAAAAGTGGAAGCGTGTCAGCCAGACACAAACACTAATGATCTGATGAAATCAACAGAACCACAGTATGGATTTGACGAGCAGGCAGGACGTGCGAGGGAGGTGCTACAACAGGGTGAACAACGAGAGGGAACCAAGTATGTAAGTGTGTGTCACAGTCCATAAGCCAGCAGGTTTACATCAATCAGGTATTCGGGGCAATAGCCAAAGCCAATCTTACCTTGTCTCTGAATAAATGCGACATTGGTACATACCAATGCTTGCTTCTTCTAGGTCAAAAGGTTTCTTGGTTGGGGTTATTGACTCACAAGGAGAAAGTGGATGCAATAATCCAGCTCAATGTGCCAAGAAACATTTCAGAACTTCAGACATTCCTTGGAATGATGGTATATTTCTCGGTGTATGTTCCCTTCTATGCTTGGATAGCATATCTGTTCTTTCAGCTACTGAAGAAAGGAATGAAATGGGAATGGACAGAAACACACCAAGAGGCCTTTGAACTGTGCAAGCAAGTGCTCATGAACACTCCTGTTTGGGGATTTGTGATGTGAGGGCTTCCTTACTGAGTGTATGCGGATGTGTGTGACTATGGGTTAGCAGGGATCTTACAACAGGTTCAACTGATATTAATAAAAGACCTGAAAGGAACATGTACATATGAGTGACTGGAAAAGGCTTACAAGGCAGGAGAAGCCATTCCAACTTTAGCTGCGGCCATCAAGGGAATTGATGATGTGCTGAAACCAGGAAATTGGGCACCAAACTTTGAAGACACTATGGTTCACATTGAACAGGTGGTATGCTACTGGTCACGGGTATTACAGCTTTTTGCGGAACTTAGGGCGGGGACAGTTTTTTTTCCATTTTCGACAACCTCCACGAGGAACATCGGCACAAGCTCAAATTTGATCAGATTGCCTTGGAATTAGACACATTAGAATCATATTCAAAATCTGCAGTCAACGCAATACCAGCATTTTTGATGCCATCAAAAAATGAAATTTCTATCGCAAAATCTCTGTCCTCCGCAAGTCACCTGTGGCACTTGGAGTACTGCTCGGATTAACCTAGATTTTGGATATGTTATACCTATAGATATACTCTAGTCAACATGGCCTTTGGATTGATAATATTTGAAGTAACTGTAATTCATTGTGCACCTTGTTGAAACGGTCATCCCCCTCCTTTAGAAAATAGAGCACTCAAAGCAGATTTGGGTATGACCACATGTAGAATCTGCATGGTTGACTAGGGTACATTTATAGGTATAACATTTCCAAAAACTAGGTTGATCTGAGCAGTACTCCGAATGCTACAGGTGACTTGTGGAAGACAGAGATTTTGCGGTAGAAATTTTTTGATGGCATCAAAAATGCCGGTATTGCGTTGACTGCAGATTTTGAATACGATTCTAATGTGCCTAATTTCAAGGCAATCTGATCAAATTTGAGCTTGTGCCGACGTTCCTCATGAAAATTGTCGAAAATGGAAAAAAAACCGTCCCTGCCCTAAGTTCCGCAAAAAGCTGTAAAGTCAGCAGAAAGGAACTATTCTCCAACAGAAAGAGAAGCAAAATTGATTCAACCAATTTTAGTTTCAGATCCAGCTCTTACTTTAACTGCATCATTTAGATTTCAGTCTGCATTCAGCACTTATTGAAGATCTGCTGGAGGGGACTGGGTAGTTGACCACTTCCCAAATAAATGACTATAGAAAACAGGTTAGGTTGAGCCATGGTTGTGGGATGGAATGGGATGTTTGACAAAGGTTCGTGCCAAAATAGGGGCCAAAATGATGGCCAGATCAAAAGGTGCGAGCTGTTGACTTGTCGGCCAAAACCTGAAAACACCATTTTCTTAACTCCGAGCTTCAATCAATCACCAACCACAGCTGTTTCTCAACAAAATCTTGGTCAATCCACGACTTTGGGGACTAATTTTGAAGCCACAATCCTATAGATTTAAGTAAGAAGTACATGGTATGCTGCAAACCATGGTTCCTTGTACAGGGTTCACACAAGTGAATATAATCCAACATCAAGCTGTACAAGATGACCACCTGTACTACAACCACACAGTTGGTGCAGCAGCAGAGAGACCCAGCATGGACCATCCTGATGTATAATCCTTTGACTTGAGATGCATTTCAATATCATGTGCAGTGTATTCCTCCCTCCCAGTCATAAAGAACATTGCATCACCCTAATTTTGTTCCCCATAGGTCTGGTTTTTATTTTGGTGGTTGCGGCCATCATAGGGCAGAAATTTCCACTCAAATACTTTGATATCCTGCTTAGGAACCCATATCTAACAGACTTGGGCCCACCAAAGGCTCTGTGCATCATGTGCCAGCCAATTCTCGGGAAACCTTGATTCTGCCCCATACAAATTTGGATCAAAAAGGAAGGATACAAACCCCATCAAAGTCTCATGGTCATTGCTGAAAGACTTTGAATGACAGCCTAGGACCCAGAATTAAGTCCCTGATACTGAGTCACTGCAGTTTGTCCCTCAGAAGTGTCTTTTAGTGGGTGGTCAACTACCCCGTTTTTTGTCTTTTCGGAATATTCCACAAAGACAAACTCACCCTGTCACTAAAACCTCATGTAAATTCCCTAAATTATTCTCACCTATTCCTAAGATGCAGACCTACATTTGGAAGGCCATTCAATCCACCTGACCATTTATAACTGTAGTTTAGGATTGAAAATGCTTAGGTGGTCAACCTCCTATAGCTAGTCTCTTACAGTATCCTGAGTTTCCACAGTCCACTCTTGTTCATTGTCCCCACTTTGTTATGTCTGGATAATACCGCAAAGTTTTCAGATAGTTGAGGTGCAATAGAAAACTCCAAGTTTTGAATTAGATTTGAGTTAGGTTTTGGGATGAGAGCTGCATATACTGGACAGAAACAGTTTGAATCACAACTTGGAGGGTCAGGTTTCTATTGCACCTCAGGTGTTCTAGAGTCTGGAAGACTTGTTTCTTTCCTATTCAAAATGCAGGAATGAATGAAAGTGTGCATAGTTGATCCAGTGCATGCCTGCTAATGCTCACCCACCTTATCCGTAAGCTTGGCCGGACATATTCGACATCTAGTTTGGAAAGAGGTTACATTTCTTACTTCACTTTTTGGGACAGTCTTTTTTTATAGGATGTGACATCAAAGTCTAAACCGAACTCTTGCCCTTTCCCACTCCATGGTGTTCTCAGTTGCGCAATGACTTTGCAGTGAGCTCCTCACTGCTGCCCCTTTCCAATAAGTTTCTTTCCTTCTAGGGAAAGCAACTCACCCAATATGCACCAGGTGGGGTATGGTCCTGAATACCTTCTATAGCATCATATATGACAACTCCAATTAGTGTGGGGCACGGTGTGAGGTCTCCGAGCATGCTACACATTGCTTGTCGCCTCATGGCCCCTGCGGACCATCTACACAATGATGGAACAACCTTCGACATATGCGACAGATCTTCCTAAATGGGTTTCTACGTTACCACAAGCAGCTTCTGAGCGAGACCATCGCTCTCCACGCCACCCAGACCACCCTCTTCGCTGCTCAAACTTGTTCCGCACCATCATCAGCAGGATACGACCATTCCCCCACCCCTTGGACCCCCTCCACAACGTGTCACGTGTGTGATGAGTGACCTTCCGTATACACACCACCGACAAATGAGACCGACACACTCCCCACCGCACAGATTGCACACTTCACTAATCAATCACATTCTGTACTCACTGGCAAGATACAACCGGTGCCCAGATGCCTTCCCCCCCGACGGTGGACGACTTCCCTTATTACCGTTTCCAGATGATCTCTTGCACTGGACAGACCTAGCCCATGCCTGACAGCGACCCATCAGACGAGGCAGAGGTTATCCCAACACTGCCTTTTCCCCACTTCACACGATGTGTTGACTAGTCGAGGGAGACCATTCATCTCTCCTATCTCCTTAATGCTCGAGCACTTTCAGACACGACCACCTGGCCATGCCTGAAGCTCCGAACATATTCTGAGGTTGCTTGGCCTTGCCGTGCCCCATGCACATCCAAAGACGATCAGTCTCCTCAGCAGAGGCACCCCATCTCCTGCCATATATGCACCCCGAAACACCTCATGATATTGGCTGCCCCCTGGAAACACCTGTGACCCGCATGGCACCTTTGGAAATGTGTGAAGTTGTCAAGGAGATATAAAAGGGAGCGCATTTAGTAGGAGTAGTCAGTACTTTTCAGCCTGCAGAAGTAGCTTCTG
This sequence comes from Mycena olivaceomarginata, assembly GCA_029378375.1. Taxonomy (NCBI): domain Eukaryota; kingdom Fungi; phylum Basidiomycota; class Agaricomycetes; order Agaricales; family Mycenaceae; genus Mycena; species Mycena olivaceomarginata. Next base: position 62,329 of record JARKIC010000212.1, on the reverse strand, counting down.
GGGTGTCCTCCCCACTCACTGTACAAGTCTCACTCAATCTAAAGGGGTACTCCCAGCCTTCCCCAATCTCGTACCTCTTGTACACCCTCCTCCTCGCCCCTGCGGCCAGAGGCAGGCCACATCTCCCACATTCGCTCGTTCGCCGATGTTTCACCTCCCACACCTCCATTAGCAGGGTCCCTCCTCACCAGACCCGGTGTCACATATCCAGGCTTCCTCGATTAGGACAACCGTTTTTGCGAGCATCGCTCTGTAGAAGACAGGCCCAGAGAGAAGCCATCACATCCAAATTGCCGTCCGCACCCGACGAGATCAATTGTCTCGCCCACTGACTGAACAATGTTGGTGTCATTGTCTGTGCGACACTCATCGCACCTCCAGCACTGGTTCTAAGGGGAAGAGTGCACCAAGGAAAGCAGATGGGGCAACACATTTAGGGTTCCAATACATTTGTACGAGAAACCAGGTTTAGTATATTCTCTCTCCCTACCTTGTTTGGCTAATAGCAGGTCCGCTGACAGACCTGGTATTGGGGCACCCGAGCATTTATTCAAATCTGCTTGAGTTGCAACATACTATAATGTACTTCATTACATTACGACGTCATCTCACAAGGGCTAATGCTGGCCTGAGCAGTTAGCTAAAAGGGATATAATGTGTCTCGAACCATTAGAAAGGCGCTGGAAAACGATCCTGGTAAAGGATTGACGTGGGAAGTCGCTAATGGAGCAATCACGGAAAGTGCCTTACCATCCTGGAAACAGATTGGGGCTACTGCACATCCCTGACTAAGGGTGTATTACGAGGGAATATCCTTCTGAACCAGAGGGATCATTGTTGGGCATCATCTGACATCTTCAGAACCACCAAGAGGAGGCTGGACTTGGTCGATCAACCAATTGACTAAGAAACCATACTCGGGTACTGGGAAGCGACGGCTATCATGATTTTCAGACAAATCACTTGAACGGTTCAAAGCGGGACCAATTAAGCGGAGGGTTACCGAGGAGGGTAACAGAGCGCTGAGGAGGAGGTCAGCTAAAAGTTGACATATCAACAATATCCCATCACGATCGTTCTAAGCGATGTAGATCTTGACTCATCGTTAAGCTTGGCTCGTTGATGTTTCTTACAAATCTCTCTCAATTTTACTAACCGCTTGATATCTGACAGGAGTTCATCGGCTAGCTGCCATACCACTAGTCATATACCCTGAACCCTATTGCAAGTTTGTATCTGTCTCGTTTATATTTAGAATCCTGTAACGTATTTAAGTGGATGGTTATGGGAGGAACACCAGTGAATCTCACCCCACCTGTTGGACGCGGAGTTACTAGACTTCACGCTTAACCGGTAGAGTAGGCATTCATTTGGAGACACCCAGAAGCTATACCAAGTTTCGTTTGTTTTCCCTGTTTGAATATTATCTGTGTTGGATTTGGATCTTTATAAACGACGCGTGGACATATTGGATAAACGGAACGGACGCGTGGAATATAAGGAAACAGATCGGACTTGACAATTGGTTGAAATCTCGCAAGGATTAGCAATCTTTGGAATCGGGATTCATAAATAATCACTTGTGTTACGCATCAGAGTACTATCTCCAAACCTAGACCCACATCATACAAAACCGTTGAACATAAAATCTTGTCTGACTATCCGCAATTGCGCCTAGAACAGATTCGAGCAAGTTTTATCTACATGACTTGTAGACCTGTAAAGTCTTGCTTCTAAAAGAGAATTAAGGTTCAAATTGCCACAATCTATACTGGATTGGAACCCCGAACTTGCACGAGGACTATAGAGTTTGAGTTGTTGTAGTTGCATTATTGAACCGCGTATTCATTTACAAGGTTTGGTTTGTGGTTATTTCACCGCCAGCCCCATAGTCAGTGTTTCACCGCTATGCTCAGTCACACCTAGGAGATGAACAGTCTCCACGAATTACCGTTCACACACACATACACACACACACACACACACCGCTCACACAAAGCCGATTCATGCACCAATCTTCCTCCCTATCATTCAACTATACTTTCCCCTCTAGAGAACGAACACAGTCGAATTTGAATCACATACCTTTCAATACCAACACCGCAGTCCTTATCACAATGGGTATGGGTTAAGGTACAAAACAGCCAACCCGGACCCAAACCTGGGAAATCTGGACCCAAACCCACAGGTTTATAGGTTGATCACGGGTCTCAGATTGTATGTGCTGGGCATGTTCCAAGTCTCAGCAATGATGATCTGGAAGTCAGCACCCTTCAGCACAACATTTCTAGCATATTTCATGCAATAATATCAGTGTTACAGGCAGAATTCATGGGCATAAAGTAAGTTCGGAGCAAACCTGTCTCCGGTCCGCAAGTGGAAATTCTCTGAGAGAGGCTTGGTCCAAACTCGGAAAAACAAGGCATGTCTTTCAGCATGAACAGCTCCGTCATTTCAAGTCAGATTCCTTCCATGTAGGCTGGGGCTTTGTTCATCATATCTTACTGTCGATTTCCCTCTCTGCAGTTTCACGAGAATGCCACTTGTTCCGCCCTTATATCCAGAGTTTCACAGACAACTCTCCAGATCAATTCCTGGCAAACCTAAGATATATTTGTCAAAGTCAGCCATTTTTATGGGCTCAATAGACACAGTGAATTATCTGGAAAGTATCTCCCAGCAAATATTAACTTAATATCTGTGCCGTTCATCCTCAAATGTGCTCTTAGTGTTATAGCCACATCGGGAAGCCTGTTTTGATGTGGCCATTGGGATATTGATGGCAATCACTTCAGCATCCAAATCCGGCCAAATTTCTCTCTTGACCCTTTATACACTCAGCCCTGAGCATATTGCCCCCAGAGTAAAGTTTTGTTAGCTTCATAAATGTACCCACTAAGATTCTGTCTCCTCAGAATTGTGTTATAACAGACGGAAATATTATTATTCATGCACTTGCATCCGTGTTCTCCGCATGAAAAGCCCACATTACCAGGCAGTTTTTAAGACTCTTTGGAACCCAAATAAAAATCTGAGGAGAGCAAATTGTCTGTGCGCCTCGTATCTAAAATATGTATCGACGGTCCAAAGCATTTGACCAGGCTTTGGAGATAGTAGAGCAAGCCGAACACATCCCCCTTTTTCTTGATCTTGGCACAAGCCCCTTCTCAGAATTGTGCGGTGAGCATGTGAATATCATGTGATCTAAGAACGGGGTTGATCTGAACCTAGGCATAAAGGTGTTGACCATTCATTTCTCACTAAAAAATCAACCCTGTTCATGTTTTTGCTGATTTTGGACATACCTGCATAAACCCGGGGGTTTTTGGGTTTAAAAAGTTGCCAACCCGTGACCTGTACCTGACTGACCTGAAAACCCATCAGGTTTACCTGTACCCATGCCCCACACTAACTCCAATAGTCTGAACTTCCTCAAAACCTTTCTACCCAACCCGATTTGGCTGAACATTGATGGTGGTATTGATGCAGTTTATGTGGTGTTCAACCCAGCACCATATTGCCCCAGGCACATATACAGCCTTGAAGATGGGTTTGATACCTCTATAGTATCATATCCAACCACTGCAATTGTTTGTACTTCCCCCAAACCCTTTTCACCTAGCCTGAATTGACCAAATGGCAAACATGGGCGGTATTGGTGTGATCAATTGGATGTTCAACCTAGCACCCAATTGCCCTGGGCAGATATACAGCCCTAGAAACAGTGTAGGCACCTTCTATAGCATTATAGGTGACCGCTCCAATTGTCTCTGCTCCCCCAAAACAACTTTAGTGATGCATTGACCGAACATTGATGGTGGGATTGATGTGGTCTATCTGGTGTTTGACCCAGCACCAGATTGCCCTGGGCACATATGCAGCTTCAAAAATAGGGTGGATTCCTTGTATAGTATGATATTCAACCACTCCAATTGTCTGTACTTCCCCAAATAATATCTGGCTAACCTGAACTGACCGAACATTGATGGTGGTATTGATGCAGTCCATCTCAGATGTTCAACCCAATACCTGGCTCCAAAAACATGGTGGATACCTTCTATAGCATCTCAGGCAACTGCACCAATTGTCTGTGGCTCAAGCCTGCTAATTCTTTATTCAGTCATGTGAAACTGTGGGCACTGACCATACAGAAGGTTGCTGTGAATGGTGGACTCCCACTGGCCAATGCCAGATCAATCCAATTGGACATTCAAATTGCAAATGACCTTGAGCAAGCCATATTGTGAAACACAACAGAGCCAAAAAGTCAAGACAGGCATTGGAAGAGAAAGAGAATGTTGATGATTTAGAAGGCATAATGATGTGAAGCCAGAGCCACAAAGCTACAATGTAGATATATAATTTGCTTATACACAATTTGTACAAGAGAACCAAGGCCAAAGGCCCGACAAGTATTGCCATGCACCAGCAATGGCCTTCAAACCTTTCATATAACCAAAGAGATGCAAAGAATCACAAAGGTATAGTCTCTTGCACTGACTTCCCACTCGCAACCTCGTTCTGAAGTCTGTTAGTTACCGCGCCTTGATTACCGTTGCTGAGGGTTATTATGTAAGTGTTCCGTTTTGGGAACTCACATGCTTTGCCCAGGATGTGTCTGTTTGCATTCTTGACGTGTTTCTTGCAGGTTCTGGCCATATTTTGCCATTTTTTATTATGTTTGATTTGAATTGATTCCACCGCATCAGAGAGGTACTTCATAAGAGCCGTCAACATGAAGATGTGTATGCTCGGAATTATTTGATGGGTTGATGCCCCAACTCGGACAGACAGAGAGTATTGAGGGTTATTTCTTCAAGTAACAAAGTTTTATGTACCTGAAAGTGCTTTGCACCAAGTTTTACGTGTCTCCGTGGTTCAAAACGCGTCCTTTGAAGTCTCGCGCGTCATCAATTAGATCCAAAAACGGAAAGCTTACATAATAAGGTCAAGTAACAGTAATCAAGGCACAGTAACTAACAGACTAGCAAAGGTAGTCGCTAACAAGAGCACAGTTTGAATAAGTGGATTGTGGCAGGAACTGCGGAATGTCAATGACAAGAGGCGCTTGATCTCTGGATCGTGGAATTTGATCTAGCCACGCGAGGTGGCTGTGAGCGCCACTGATGGACATCGGAACGACGTCGGCATCAACGCCGTGATCAAGGCAATCATTTCTGCCGCAAAGCTATTGCGCATTAGTTTCTCCAGTGTCGATGTTCGTTCTTAGTTATAAATCCCAAGAGTCTATGCCTGTTCAACAATATTTATGAGGAATATTAACAATAAATGATAATAGCCCCCATTGGTGGAAAAATCAGCAAAGTTATTCGGTACAAATGTTATGGTACAAAGTCGGAGTCGGAGTCGTCAACAGAATGAGTGGCGGACTTCAAGAAGAGGTCGTAGATTTTTGCTATCAACCGGAGGACGAGGGAGGGGACGATGTACACGGAATGTCGATGTCGTTTTTCAAGATGTATTTTCACTGATATTGGACAGGGGAGAATGTACATTATTCACAGGGTTATGGGCTCTCCATCGTGGTTGCAGTTTGACGCGTTATGAACGCGAGAATCAGGTGGGCGTGGTGTCGATGCTCGCTTCGCTGGCGTGTACGCGGTGGTTAATTGGAAGTGTTTGGTACCTTGATGGCCGGCCCAGCGCCGCTGACACATACCTGCCTTTTCTGGGGGGGGGTGGGTCGTGGGAACTATTCCACGATCCAGAGATCGAGCGCCTCTTGGTCAATGAACCCAACCACATATTTGAAGTCAAAGTGTAATACCGAGAGGCCACCGCGTCGGCACAGTGGACTATGAATAAAATGTGCAGGCGGACCTTGCCGGCATAGCCAGGAAAATCAAGCTTTGAGTGGAGTTTTAAAATTATTGCCATCCTCTTTGACACTTCGGATTTCATACCGCCCTTCAAACTCCTCTGGATTCATGCTATCAACATTATACTGTAGTATTTTGTTCAATTCATAAGGCCTTTTTTGGCTTTTTCGGTGTGACAACCGGACCCTTTCGTAGTCGAGCCCGTTTAGGCAATTTGATCCGCCGGTAGCGCTCGGCTAAGCTCGCCTAGCTCGGCTAAGGCCAAAATTGGCTCTGGGACGCAGTAACTTACGAAAATTTTCGTAGATTTTTGGCCGTGTGACGTGTGACTATACAAATTGAACGAAATACTACAGTATATGGATCGTGGTTCTTCCACCGTCTGTGACTGCCGCCTCCCTGCTCCACAGCCATGTTCGGTGTCTTGCCACTCTCCGGCTACTGACCTTGCACTCTAGTGTCTCCTCCTTGCGACCTTCAATTTTCATCAGATTTTCATCCTTTATTCTACCTGAAAGGCAAGACGTACTTCTTGGGGGAATGTGTCCTCTTCAATATTTTGCTGTCTCCGAAGTCCCGTCTTGCGGAGTAGTCTCGTCGGTGAAAATCTTTATTTCTTCTGATATCATGACGGTTGGGCGATGTTTCTTGTGCTCTGTTCACACGACTGTCCGACTTTCCTTCACACGACCGACAGACTCTCCATCTGCTCCTTTGGGCCATGCGGAGAGCAAAGCTGAAGCTGGCAATGGCCCTGGGGGACACAAAGAACCAGAGAGCAAAGATCAATTCAGTGTGCTCTAGTCTGAGGATGGTTCTTCTTGCTGCAAAGGACATTATTGCTAGCGCTGGAGTACCGGGTCTTGCAGCCGCCATGAGCGGCCTTCTCCTTGTCGTGGATGTCGTTCAGGTAACCCCTTTGCTGATCGCATAAGCCTGGCTCTGACACTCGACAGAGAGAACCGGCCAGACCACAGAAGACGTGGAGAAGCTCACCACGCACATTCAAAACCTGACCCGCGTCCTTTCTGAGGCACTCGAGAGAGGTACGGTCCCGCATCTGGCGGGGGACCGAATCGATCGACTTACAAGGTATGAACTTCATTGTACCGAGATGATGATCCATCCATTCATGCTGAGAACAGTACCTTGAGACGCGTCTCAGATGACGCTGGAAAATTGGGATCCAGGGGGTTCATTGCACGTGCTTTGACCAGCGATCAAGACGAACGTTGGTTGCAAGGTCAAATCCAAGCTTTGTCTTGGAGTATCGAGAGCTTCACGGTGAGCACCAGTGCGACGCCCCTTGTTTTGTATGCTCACAGGTCGAGAAGATCGAAACAGTTATGAATATGGAATTCCTGCTCGATGTACGCATTCCGAATATTGGACTCAGGGGCTGGGAACTCAATATTCTGTCAGGATCATGTCCGTTTTATCCAGGATTCTGCCCACACAACACATAATATTGTCAAGGCCACTCATCTGGCTATTCAGGTTCGTCTAGGCCGGATTTATCCACAACTGGTACGCTCATCATCAAGTTAGGAACTGTCGTACAAGATGGAGGCGCGGGGTGGGTGTGCGTTTGCACATGTATTTATTTTGCTGACCATGAAGTACAGAGGGATATCTTCCCCACGCAGCACAGGCGTCCTTCAATTGCAAAGATCGGGAGTCCTGTTCTGATTCAACGCGGGAAAGCATTCTGCGCGACATATCCGAATGGGTCCATTGTGATTATCAGGAGGACTCGCTAACAGACACATCCGCAACAGACGTCCCACCGCCCCAAATTTTCTGGCTCAGCGGGTCCGCCGGCACAGGAAAGACAACCATCGCGTACACCGTTGCCAAAGAATGCTGGAATATGGTGCCCCGGGTACTGGGAGCTTCATTCTTCTGCTCGAGAGATGATGACGAGTGCAGTAATCTTCGCCTCATTTTCCCGACAATTTCACATCAGCTGGGAATCTTCAATCCGGCATTTGGAGTTGCTGTATCAGGTATAATCAAAGCGAATCCAGACATTGTCTACGCCAGCGCACAGTATCAGCTTGACGAACTGATCGTGAAACCCCTGGCCTTGGTCCGTGATACCTTCGCCCGGTGCATCGTAATTCTGGATGCCCTGGACGAATGCAGAGATACGGGCACGATATCCACCATACTGTCCGCATTGTCCCACCATGTCGCAGACTTGTTCCCTCTGAAAATTTTCATCACCAGCCGGCCAGAAACGCAGATAACGATGGGCTTTGCGGATCCAATACTTAGAAGCAATACCCAACGCTTCGTGCTCCATCAGGTCGAACTCCCCGTCGTCCAGGCTGATATCCATACATATCTATCCTCGTGGCTGGCGGAGACAAGAACATTGTACAGCATCTCGGAATCTTGGCCCTCACCGGAGTGTCTGCGCGCCCTCACGCAGTTGTCATCGGGGCTTTTTATCTTCGCTTCTACCTCCGTGAAATTCATCGAGGACCCTTTCTATTCCAACCCACGCGAGCAGTTGGCTCTGCTCGTCCGGAATGCTGGCCGGGTGGTCGGGAGATCGTCGCCATCTGACCGTCTTGACCAACTCTACACGCAGATATTGACACTAGCCTATCCCGAACTGTCGCACCAACAGCTCCGTGTCCTCAAGACCGTCCTTGGCTCCATTCTGCATCTGCGTGATCCGTTATCCACGGTCGGGCTGGATAACTTACTCGGCCTCAGCCCAGGACGGGTCAAGGAGACACTCCTGCGACTACACTCCCTCGTTATAGTGCCAGACAGCGATGACCAGAGCATCCGGCTCCTGCACCCATCCTTCTTTGATTTTCTCACTCAACCCACGCGCTGCTCCATTCCCCGCTTCACGATGAAATGCAAAGAGCAAAACACCCTCATTGTGCTTTCTTGTCTCCGCGGGATGAACCAACTCACCCGAGATATTTGTCGTATCGGGCAGCCAACGCTCTTGAACACAGCGATTCCTGATCTTTCGGTGCGGATTGCGGCGCATGTTTCGCCACATCTAAAATACGCCTGTCGCCACTGGGGATCTCACCTGTCCAGCGCGCTGTTGACAGATATGATACTCAGCGCTTTGGACCAGTTTTGCGCGGAACATCTTCTACACTGGATTGAGGCCTGTAGTCTTTTGGGGGAGCTTCGGGGCGCGCTTCATTCTGTTGGTGATTTGTGTCAGAAGTTCCGGGTAGGTGCACATTCTGTCTCACTGAACAGAGGCGCTCAAACGAATTAAATAGGCCGGAACCCAAGTTTCGAACGATACCATGACACTCTTGAGCGATGCTCAGCATCTCATTCGGGAATTTTCCCTATCATTAGCACGACCGCACTGCAGGTTTACCATTCAGCGCTGTTATTCGCGCTGGACCACACGCTGCTTCTGAAGAAATACCAACATGAAATGGATCTGCCGATCCAGACGTACAACGCTGTGGACGGGAGGTGGAGCCCTTGTGACATGGTCATAGACGGTCTGACTGCGCCCTTTCAATCTGTTTGTTTCTCCCCTGACGGGAGTTCCATTTTGTCGGGCTCTGGACATCATGTACTGTACGATTTCGACCAAGTATTCGCCCATTGTGACCTGTGACCATAAGTATTCATTTGCCATCAATTCATCAGCGGGCAGGACTTGTGACCCCGATTCCAAGTGTTTGTTTTCAAAGTATTCATCGAGATTTGTGTGGGCTGCTGGCCGGTTTCGCGTGCAATTCAAGCGGTGATTTGGAGCGGTGTTGCAGAGGATACTGAACTTGACAAGAACTTGATGTCAACCCTGCCGACCTCCCGCATGCTACTCGCCGTGCGAAAAGGAATGCGAAAGCACCGAGTAGTTATGGTGGAGAGGACATGTGGGACCAAACTGTGTCGTAGACAACCTGATTTATGTATGCTGTGCTCGATAATAGCGTGAAAATGATCCTACCATGCCCACGGTTGCGGATTCGGGGAGAAATTTTGAAATTTTAGTCCTCAAAGAAGTTTATTCGGCCAAGTATTCATTGGTCCCAGTGACTAGTGACATATTTACCAAGTATTCGATTCATCGAGCGCTGTGACCCGTGACCGAATACCCGGTCGAAATCGTACAGTACACGCGATGACTGGGGCGTTTCTTCAAGCATTCACCGGGCTCTCTCTTCCCGTCACCTCTGTCGCTTTTTCACCGGATGGTACTCGTATTGCCGCCGGCTCTCAGGATGCGCACGTCCTAATGTGGGACGCAAGAACGGGCGGCCATTTGTGGACGTTCGAAGGGCATTCCCAGTGGGTGGAATCTGTGTCGTTCCATCCCGGTAAACGATTGATCATAGTGTCTGGATCTCGGGACAACACGATTCGGGTGTGGGATGCACAACCTTGCATACACCTTCGGACACTGCTCGGCCATTCTGGATCAGTTTTATCAGTTGCATTCTCCGCAGACGGGACATGGTTGGCTTCTGGCTCCGCTGACCAGACCCTTCGTCTGTGGGATGCCATGAAACTCATACCGCTCCGCATTATCAGGCGATACCCAGAATTCGTCATGTCTGTTGCAATTTCCTCCGATGGCAAACACATAGCAGCGGGTTGCAGTGATCAAACGGTTTGGATATGTGATGCTTCCAACGGCGACAATATGAAAGCTCTAAAGGGCCACGGCGGCCGCGTGACATCGGTTGCATTCTCGCCCGATGGCAAACAAGTCGCCTCTGGTTCCATGGATCATACTATCAGATTGTGGGATGTGAACACCGGGGCGCAGCTTTTGGCCCACAAGAAGCACACAGAATGGGTCACGTCAGTGGCATTTTCCGCCGACGGCACACGGATTGCTTCAGGTTCTGAGGACAGGACGATCCGGCTGTGGGATATATCCAGTAGTGCAGGGCTCAGGTCATTCACGGTTCGCGCTTCCCGGGTCGCTTTCTCTGCCGATGGCGCGACCCTTGCGCTACTATCGAAGGACAATAAGCTCGTGATTATGGACGTATCAAGTGGAACCCATCTGCGGACGCTTCACGGCCGTCGGGAAGGCCTGATCACATACCTGGGATTCAATCCGAATGGCAGGCACTTTGTGGCGGCGAGCAGAAGTATCGGAGTTTGGGGCCCAGACAGCATTGAACCATCTCATACGCTTTGGGGACATGCAGGATGGGTCGTGGTCGTCGCCTTCTCGTCCACTGGCCCACATATGGCCTCTGGATCTGAGGATAAAAGCGTGATGCTCTGGGATATTGAAGCAGGGACGAACCTAAGAACCTTTATATGCCATTCCGAGGCGGTCACGTATCTTGCCTTCTCCAGGGACGGCACACGAATTGTATCTGGAGCGAATGACAGTGTTATCGCTCTGTGGTATTGCCAGAGTGGCCAGCTACTAGACAAGATCCACCACAATGAAGAAAGTCAACTCTCCGTCGAGAGCTCAATTTCAGCGAGGGTTTTCATGATGGATGGAGGCTGGTTGTGTTTTGCGAAAGATCGACGACGAATCTGTTGGATCCCTGTCGCTTTGAGACCCGCCGATGGGATTCGGATTCTCAAACCCAACAGTCGCATCACATTTCAAACGAGGATGGGAAAACCTGTAATCATAGAGTTAGGATTGCTGTCTGAACATATTAGCAGATAGCAACTGTAAAAACATTTTAATCACGAGGGCGGAAGTACTTCGCCTTCATTGAATGTTCCATACCACATTCATAGCGCACCACAGCCCTGGCATCACTATTCCGCGGTAGTTTTGGTATAGAACATGCGCAACCTCTGATCTACAGTAATCGGAGGCCTCGACGGCGAACGAGGCGGGAGGGGAGGCACTCCACGAAGAGGTTCTTTATCTGTCTGAAGCAGCCTGATTGGTTGGTCGGCCCATAAAACTGGATGGAGTGACACCGCCGGCCTGCGCAGGTGTCAGTTACTCAAACGCACACACAGAGCGTCAAAGCGCTCTATCGCCTCGCCGATCGTGGGCCGGATGGCTAGGTTTTTCCGAGTCATGTCGTTGAGAAGCGGCTTCAGAAATCAGAGCGGGGCGTGGTCTCCGTGCTGATATTTAAATAAGCGGCTCGCATATGTAGACTAGACGGACCTGACCCTTACAAGGTGCGCCCAATGAGAACAAGAAATGCCCAAGAAAGTCTATGTCAGTGGGAAACGGATTGCATGGCTCATTTATTGCATGCTCTGGCAAGCTTTGTCGGCTGCAAAAATAAAGCCTTCAAGCGGTGGTCCGTTCGTTCGATTGTAATAACGGCGAGAGCGCCCGAAATCAATGACGGCCAGCATGTCGTTCTCGTGGTGCAAACAGCGAGTCCATCTTGGGCCGGATTCAGCCTGGAATTTACTGAGTGATTGCCATACGACAGCTCCGACGGGTCGACAACAAAGTTGAGACGGCACTGTCAGAAAATAAATTTCATGGTAAGGAGCATTGAAGAGGATGCGCCGGTGTCGAGAAACTATTCGGTGCACGTGCTTTGTGAGTACCAGCAACTGCAATGTCTGCATGAATAACCACTCTCAATCTCATTTGTCGTGCAGTGCTGAGCGCAGCTTGAACAAACTGGATTAATATGTGTATCCCGTAGTAGTTAATGCAATAATGCACGAACCTAGTATCCTCGGCCCCGACCTGCGGTCTGGGCTAAGCCTCATCCAATTTTCCATGGCAGAAAAATGGAGAGCTTTAGAATCGTTTCCAGTATCAAGGTTTCTTGTTCAAGTCTAGGCTCAAAATTTTTGGGAAAACAAAACCGACCATTCCTTCCGATTTTGAGATTTTGAAGCGTGGTGGCTGGTCGACCGCGTACGATATAAGGTTCATTGATCCCGTCACTTCAAGTTACGGCTTTGCTCGATTGGACACGCCTCGAGGCTGCAAGACTCCTTGCCGAAAAATGCGTCCATTCTTCCCTCCTCCCTCCTTCTTGCACAAGAGGTTCAATTAGTTCTTCGACGATGGCCACGATGACTACGACTATAATCCACGAGATCGACGAGCACAACGAAGACCTAGCTGAAGAGATTGACCTTGATGCAACCAATCCTCAAGTAACTTTCTATCCGCCGCTGTTTCTTCAACGCAGAATGTGGATACTGGATGTCCTGCGCCGCGAAAGTGTCGTAGATGTGTGTGATCTTTGCTGCCGCGGAAGTATATGTGTTTATTCAAATATTCAATTCTAGGTCCTCGACGTCGGGTGTGGCGAAGGCCAGCTGCTCAGTGTTCTTGCGCAGCCCGCTCCCTGGCTTGCTCCGCCACCTGAATCCGTCTTCCCAGAACAAGCCAACAACGGAGAGTATAGCTACAAAAGTGACCTCCCGAACCTCCACGCGCGGCGTATTGCGGGGCTCGATATCTCTGCTCACGACCTTGATTTCGCCGTTAAAGGCACCACACCACCCAGTGACAGTGCTAACGAAGACGACCCGTACACTTACGGCGTGCGCGTAACGCGCTGGGAGGACCTCACCGCCAAGGTGTGGAAAGGCGGCCTCCAAGTTATCAACGAGGAGTTCGTCGGTGTCGAGTGCATCGTCTGTACCGAAGTGTATGCCACCTTTCATTTTTCCCCCAAAAATCCGGTCCTCACGAATTTTTAGAATCGAGCACCTGCCCCCAGACATTCTGCCCGCGCTCGCGCCAACGCTGCTGGGAGTATACCACCCGGAGCGCCTGCTGCTCACAACCCCGTCGTATACCTTCAACTCGCGCTTCACCTGGCCTAACTCGCCACGCTCTGTGCGCCTGCGCCAGGCATATGCCGATCCCACGGGGCGGACGAACCGTATCTTCCGCCACGACGACCACAAATTCGAGTGGACGCCGGAGGAGTTCGCAGCGTGGTGCCGCGAGGCGGCGGGCGAGTGGGGCTACGAGATCGAAGAGCTAGCCGGTGTAGGTCGACCTCTAGAACCAGATCCCTGGGGGCGCGATGACGAGCTTGGGGACGCGTCGCTTGTGGTCGCGTTCCGCCGGAAAGAGGACGGCCAACAAGCAACGCGTGCGGAACGCGCGAGAAGTGTTCTGAAGGCGTTGGCGCTGCCAAGCGAGCCACACGAGTTATTGGCCGAGCATCAGCATAAGGCGCACGAGAAGGCGGGTCAGCAGCCGACGTCCGACTCGATAAAACTCATCGGGGACATGATTAAGGCGAAGATGGAGAGCTTCCGCGAGGCGTTCATCTCGCTCGAGCAGATGTGGTTTGAACAAGAGGTGTCTGCGCTGTGCGGCGGGTGGATCGAGGTGATGATTTGGGCGGTGGAGGAATACGACGGGCTGAATCTCGCGAAGGCCAGCGACGGCAAGGAGTGGACCATCGAGCTGGTGGGCGGCGTGAAGGATCCGCTGGTATTGTGGTCGTCCGAAGGCGACAGCATTGACTTGATACCGGCCGATTGGATTCCGGGGCAGGATCCTGAGGACTTGAGCGAGGAGGACGATAGGCCCTCGACGTCGCCGCCCTCTTCTACGGGCGCTGACGGGGATGTTTCTTGGAATGGGTCGGAGATCGAGGAGCCCGACACGACGTTGACGAACGAGGGGGAGGACCATGCGACTTGGGCAAAGGAGGAATGGAGCCAAGCCCGCGGATGGGGTCAGGCCGCTCAGGGCTGGGATGAAAACAAGGCTAAATGGGGCGAGTCGCAGGAGTGGGGTGCTTGCGAAGACGAGCCCAGTGTATTGGAAATCTAGATGTCTAGATGTATCCGTGCTTGTATTATTATTTTTTTGTGTTTTTTGTTTGTAATTTGCGAAGATATACTGAATCTGGATGTCGCGGCGCCTTGCATGGCGCTAGATTTCTGTGTTTTCTTTTCTGTATTCGGACCTTTGCTGTGTTCTGGGTCAATACGCGACGCGACGCGTTCTTACGTAACGACACTTGCCTTTGTTCTCCCCACACGACCATGGTCGAATACATTCCCGACCGAGACGCGTTGAGTATGGCTTCCGCAGAAGCCGGCATAGCCCACATCAGAGCCGGCCTGCAAGAGAAACGCGCGTTCGCAAAAGAGGCGAAGCAGTGCTGTGACCACTGCAAGAAGCAGGAAACGTCGGCCAGCCCACTGCAGGCGTGTAGTCGGTGCCGGTTAGTCATCCCGAATTGTATTCCTAGCGCGTTTCACTAACAGATACGCAGCTCCGTGAGGTATAGCAAAATCTTATATGCCGCGAACTAGCAAGACGAGATTCTCAGATACTGCTCTCGGCACTGCCAACTCGCGCACTACAAAACAACGCACAAGAAAGCCTGCGCGAGCTTCGCCGACCCGCCGCTTTGCCGCGCCTTCAACACCACATTCTGTCTCCCAGGCTGCTCATACCCCGAAACGCCCATCTTTGCGCGCGGGGTGTCGGAGGGGATGGGCGCGTGGGTGTCCATGGCGGGGAGCATCACCTGTAGGTACGTGCCATGTCCATTCATTCACTTGATTCAAGGCAGGCTGCGACGCTGAGATTTACTGAATAGGCTGGCGACCCTCCCTGCCCACCAATTCAAGAACCTCAAGCCCGAGGACCCGCGGACGCTGATGCTGAGGACCCCCGGCCTGGTCGACGGGAAATACCTCTCTATGCGGATATTGGTGCAGAACCGGACGAAGGGGACGCCCATGGGTTGGTTTTTGTGTTTCCTCTGACTTCTCGGCTTGAATCCGATCCCTAATCCAAACTTGTGAAATAGTCGTAATCGGGAAAGGCGTTGTGGCAGTCGCTTCTCCCCGAGGGACGCCCATTATTCTGGAGGGGAAGGATGTCGGAGAGCCCAATACGATGTTGGAGTACCCACACCTGTGAGTTACGATTGCGGCTCAGTATTCAGAGAATCCGAGTGGGCACTGACCGACCCCTTGCTCCAGCGGTCGTGTTCTCGGTTTAGCCAAAGGCGGCGCAGAAGTGACACATTTCAACGGGAAATCGGTCAGTCTAACACAGACATCTTCCGACGCTCACGGCGCGACCACAGCTTGAGAAACGCGACCTCAAAAGCTGCCCGGCCGTCAAAGACGCCCACGCGTGCGCGGTGCTGCTCAATGTCGGCGACCACGCCATGTTCATCGTCGACTTCCGCGCGGGCGGGCCCCGCATCACACACGACTTCGAGGCGCTGGAGCTGCTGGAGCACGTCATCGTGCCGTGTATCCCGTACGACTCCAAGGCCACGGCGCCGTACGGGCAGCTTCTGCCCGAGGCCGCAGACCGGGACGAGGTCTGTGAGGTGCGGGGGAGGATTGACCAGGGGGCGGTGGAGGCGTGGTACAGAGATTACAAGACTAAGGGCGAGATGGCGTATATTGCGAGCCATTATGGGGAGGCGAGAGCGCAGATGGTTGGGGATGGGAATAGGGCGATAGGGGAGATGATGAAGGTGTTGGCGAATATGGGCCTCGATACCAAAGGGCCGAATGTAGGTTGAGGACATTGGGTTTTACGTAGCGGGACGCCAGGAGGAGACCGATAATTTTCTGTTCTTGGATATAAATAATAGTTGACGGCGCATCCTCGCAGGATCCAGATGGAAGTCCTATGGCAACCAGCCCGATGAGGCACGCACATACACAGAGATGAGACGGCGAGCATGATAGCTCAGGGACCAGAACGCCCGGGTCGGTGTCCCTGTACGCGTCGGGGAGGCTGACGAGCTTGCCGTTCCTTGCAACGCCCGTCGGTAAGAGTGAAAGTCGCAAAAAGGGGAGGTGCGTTTGTTGTCGCGCGAAAGCCTGCTTCGGACCGCAGCCGGCGTTTCGAGCCGAGCCGAGGAGAATATAACAAGTCTCCCCAGGACTGTTGCAGACGCGCACCGTCAGGTCGGATCGAGCGCTGGTCTTCACGGTGGCTTTTTGAGTTTTCCTACTCGTGAAACTGGCTTGCGTACGGTGGCCGAGGCGGCGAGAGGTATACGTCGGCTGAGGTGAGATACTTAGGATACCGACAGCGGCGTAGCGTTCTCTTGGGACAGGACAGAGACTTCGGTGGCAGGTGCCAGACGCAGGACTTCGTCTTCGACTTAGTTTGGATGTGCTAAGCGCGCACATTTTGTTAGTGATCACGCTAGGCCCGTCGGTCGGCGGGAGGTTCGCTTGTTGATGCAGGCGGTTGACGCGCGAAACTTCGGACCCGAGACGCCGTTTCGACCCCAGTCTTCAGCCCCAGGCGTTTGCAGTCTGTCCCCGGATGGCGGCCGCACCGTCAAGTCGGATCCGGCGGCGAGTTCTGAGCTGTCCTACATACTCTTGAAGCGTGCTTGGAAACGGAGGCAGGAGGCAGGAGAGAGCGAGGTGTCGAGAGGTATGTATGTCGGTCGGGGGTGAGGTGAGATACTTAGGATATCGACAGCGGCATGGCGTTTCCGTAGGACCGGACAGGAGGGAGACTTCGGTGGCAGGCACGTAGACGCAGGACTTCGTGTTTGGCGTCCACGGACTCCGCCACAGTGACGGATATGCTGAGCCAATGTGCGCACATCGGCTTTGGTTTTGTTAGTTGATGCAGAGGCGGTTGACGCGCGAAAGCGAAAACCTTCTTCGCCCGAGACGCCGTTTCGACCCCAGTCTTCAGCCACAGGCGTTTGCAGTCTGTCCCCGGATGGCGGCCGCACCGTCAAGTCGGATCCAGCGGCGAGTTCTGAGCTGTCCTACATACTCTTGAAGCGTGCTTGGGGACTGAGCGAGGCGTCGAGAGGTATGTGTGTATGCCCGGGTCGAGGTGAGATAGGGTAGCGACGGCGTCATATACGCGACATGGGTTTTCCGTAGGACAGGACAGAGACGTCGGTGGCAGAGTCGCGGCTGCACGTAGAGGAGAAGCAGGGCTTCGCGCGTTCGGCTTTGTTCGGCGCCCACGGGACAGCGCGCACTTGGGAGGTATTTTCGATAGTTTTGCGGTGTAGTGGCGAAGAAGGCGGTGAGTGCGACGCGGGACACGGCCCAGTTTTGCAGGAGTTGCATGCTAGGGATCCAGGCCCAGAGGCGTCCGCCCAGAATGGACAGGAGCTTTGTGGGATTTTAAAGGTCGTCGTTGGCGAACCAGAGAGAGCGCAGCGTGGGGAGTTGGAACGGGAGTGTTTGGGGTATGGTCTCAGTGTGCTTTGCTGTTATAGCTTCCACGTAGCGTCGCCCTTCAGGGTGTTTGCTTTTCTTGTACATATGAAGAGCCGTCCGTTACAGACTCCTGGTTTAGAAAGGGATTAATTGTACTCGTTCGCCGTCTGTTCTCTCGTTACAGATTCTTCGTTCCTGTTCACCAGCGAGCCGAAACGCAAATTCGAATCAATGCATTCAACAATTAAGGTACAACCGCTCTGCCAACGAGTCAGCGATTTGGCGCAGAATATCGGAGGAACCGACCTGATATAGTCCGTAAGGTAAGCTGAGAACTCGTGCCGTCGTATCACTCCACTTTGGACCGCACTGGTGCTGCGGGGCAACGTCAGCGCAAGACGCGCGGGGAACGATGGCAGACGTACCGAGCAGGGGGTGCAGCTGGGCGAGGTAGGTGACCATCCAGAAGAGATAGCAGGAGGCCAGGGAGAGCATGATGGCGGTTCGGATGACCCTGTTGGGCGTTTATTGAGATTCAGAGCGCTGAGAAGGAAACTAACACTTGTTGAGGGCCCTTGGGGGTAAAGACTGCAGCGCAGGTCATCAGGGCGACGGTTATGGCCAGAATGAAGAAAATTGGAAGGACAGAGGCCATATTGCGGATGTGGTGGTTCGGTGCAAGTCCTGCCGTGATGCCGCCATATCAATGTTGATATGTATTTGGTTCAAGAAACATCGGCATCTGTTATCTTATCTGTGTACATATGCTTTATCGCGACGGTGCTTCTCTTAGGTTGCTCTCTACGTAACATTCAACCTTTCAAGTTGACTGCTGCGCTTGCTACTTAAGTACTAACCGAGAGCCTTATCTCGTCCTCTACGAACTCTGTCCTCTGAACTCTCTGCTGCGTTCTCTTTGCTTTGTGCAGTGCTCCACATCACATGATCACGGCACTCTGCCGCTGCGCCCCATCGACTTAGCCGCACGCTCACGAAGACGTCACGAAAATCCACGACATTCTCCATGAAATAAAACTCCCGAAACATACTTACGACGCACCATGACATTCCTATTCTACATTGCCCTGCTCATCTCAGCAGTGCACTCTTACTCTCCCGCTCCGAGGTACGCTCTCGCTTAACCGCCGGACCAAGGTGCTCAATGTCAATAGATGGGGCCAAGCGACCTCCATCATAACCTCTTCTCTCTTCATACAAGGTGGTAAACAGGACGAGTTCAATGCGTTCAGTTACACCTCTGCCCAGGCAGTAGGGGATCTGCTCTACCTACCACTCGACAAGTCTTTCTCGGTCGAGTCTCCTCCCTGGGTCTTGGTTAGCGATCACACCAACTCCAGCCAATCCCAAGGACCCGCTGTAGCATGGCACACGCTCTCTGCATACTCTAATTCACTCCTGCTGCTCTTCGGCGGCATGCCCTCTCCAGTTGTGCCAATAGCCACTGGAGTCGACTCGGCGTGGCTATTGGACGTGTATAACCGTCTGGTACCGCAATTTAAACAAGAAGACTCGGGCTGGGCCAGCGAACCTATGCGCCGCATTCACCACGCCGCCGTTAGCGCCATCACCGGGAAGGTTTACATTTTTGGAGGCGAAGCGGCCGACGGTTCAGCCTCGTCGTTCGCCGACCACTATGTCTTCGATCCCGACGGCCAGACCTTCACCGAACTGCCTAAAGACAACAACGCACCGCCCGGTCTGACTGGCCACGCCGCTATCATCTTGCCAAACGGCCAAATTCTTATCTTCGGCGGACTGGCGTCGAGCGGTCTCCTTGACTTTAGCACGATCTACATATTTGATACCAATACAAATACGTGGTCCACGCAGACGGTATCGTCGTCTACCGTGCCCAGTGGTCGCCGCGGTTTCGCCTACACTCTGCTGGACGACAACGCCATTCTAATTCACGGTGGCTGTGACGCAGTCTTCCAAAACACATACTCGGACGGATACATATACAATATCACGACCACAAACTGGACCAGTGTCCCCGCGCTTGAAGCCCTCGGCCAGCGGAGGGACCACTTTGCCGTCCCGTACGGAGGTCAAGTCATCATTGGCTTCGGTTTGTCTATTTCCCTCCAATATCCGAGAATATAATGTAGCTAACGAGGGTTAAAGGCTACGGTCAGAATGCTCCTGCCAACGCCTCCCTATCCGTCTTCGACCCCGCCTCCCAGACGTTCCAGCCGTTTTTCACGCCGCCGCCTCCCGACACTCCTATTGCGACCACAATCCCCGTCCCTTCTGCCTCTGACACCGGCATCGGGGGGAGCGGAAGCCACAGTCCCACAGGGACGCTTAGCTCCGTCCATCCCACGTCGACCGGCGAGGGCGGCGGCGGCGGCACCGGCGGAGGGAGCAATCCTGGCGGGGGCAACAACGGCGGGGGCGGCGGCGGCGGCGGCGGGGACGACGACGGAAAGAAGCCGCAGAGCCGCACCGGCCGCACCACGACAATCGCCGTCGCGACAGTCCTCGCCGTCGCCGCCCTCGTCGCCGCAGGCCTCGGCGCCGTCTGGTACATGCGCCGCCAGCGGTATCACCGCTGGTCCGAGGGCGGCGTCGGCGGCGTCTTCTCCCCCCTCGCCGACGAGGAGGGCGGCCCCGGCGGCGCCAGCGGCCGGCCGTCCCCCGCGCGCATGTACGACGCCCCGCCACCCGAGAAGGGGCTGGTCGGCGGCGCCGTCGAGGCCGTGGGCACGACGCTGGGCACGTGGACCGCGTGGGCCGCCGGCGCGCTCGGTGTCGGCGCCGTGGTGGGGGCGGGCGCGGCGGCGGCGACGCGCGAGCGGCAGCAGCGGCGCGACATGCTCGCGGACGAGGACACGCGCGATTTCGGGTGGTATGACGCCGGCGACGACCGCTCCAGCAGGCTTGGGCGCCTGCGGCAGGGGAGCGGCGGGAGTACGTGGAGTTTGATGAGCGTGTTCAGGCCCAAGGCGCGGCGAGAGGGGAGTGAGGCGAGCGGCATGAGCTTTGGGAGTCGGCCGCCCATGAGTCGTGGGGGGTCGCTTCTTGGGCACCATGGCGAGCTGTCGGAGAAAGATCCATTTTCTGACGGGATGTACCGCGACGCGGCCGCGGTGGGTGGGGCTGGTGTGCTTGCTGCTGCAGCCGCAGGGTCTCAAAGACCCACGGCCTATCGACAAGCGAGTTACGCCAGCAACATGAGCATGGGGAGTGACTACATCGACCCTTTCGCCGATCCGATCTCCGAGCAAGACATTGCAGGGCCTGGGGCGCTTCTTCTCAATACGAACCACGGCGGCTATTCGCGAACCGGACCTCTCAGCCCCGTCACCGAAATTTCCCGGTTGTCCTCCTCTAGCGGGTCTGCCGCGCAGCAGGGATCTCAGTCAGGCTCCTCAAACGATCACGGCGTGCTTAGTCCCTTCAGGTTCGTATTGTATTGTTATTGTTATCGCCCCACGCATTTTTCCCGTGGCTGATTTTGTTTGCATTTTCTCCCACTCAGCACCATATCGCGATCATCCTTTGGTTTCACGTCCAACTCCCATCAGGGTTCTCCGGCGCTCCCTGTCGGCGCTTCACCCGCAACAACCCCGGGGCTGTCATCCCTCCCCCCGCGCGCGCAGCCCCGCGCGTCGAGCATCCTCGACATGCAGCCCCCGCCCCCCGCGCAGCCGATCCGCCGCAGCGACACCTGGTGGGCGCGCTTCGCCTCGAAGAGCCTGCTCGACCGGCGCGCGAGCCGCGGGAGCGCGGCCGCGACGGGCGTCGCCGTCCCCGAGTTCCGCGACCCCCACCCGCCGCCGCAGCGCCTGGGCTTCGTCACGGAGGAGACGCCCAGCGTGCTGCGCGAGCGCTCGGACGGGTCGGACGCGAGCGCGCGCGCGCGCGCGGGGCCGGTGTATGGGCGCGGGCCCGGGCACGGCAAGTCGATGTCGTCGATACAGACGCAGCAGACGGCGGACTCGGCTGCGATCGAGCGCCTGGGCGGGAACGTGGACGTGATGCTGCGGGGGAATCGGCAGAGTGGGAGTACCAGCACGCGGGGGAGCGTGACGACGCATGGGGAGAGCGTCGACGAGGGGCCGTCGAGGCACAGCTGGGTTCCGACGAGCGAAGAGGAGGGGCCGACGTATATCTCGCCGGTGGAGATGGTTCCCGCGTCTTCTTTCGGGCTGCCGAGTGAGCCGTCGTCGCCTCCGCCTTCGCGAGCGGTCCCTGAGTCACGGCCGACGCTCTCGACCAACTCCTCGGGCTCGTCGGGCAGCGTTGCAGACCGGATAAAAGCGTATGAGCGGCGGATGTCGCAGGACGTATCTCCGGCGCCGCCCTCACCGATAACCAAGCAACGTGAGGAACGGCCACGAAAAAAGGCGGACCACGCAAGACTCGTGGCGCGCCCCAGTCTTTTTGTCGCCAATCCAGACCATCGCGCCGGGCAGGGGAGTGGGGATTCACAAGCTTGAGCGCCCACCCAACTGACATGGGCGCTCACCCCCACCAATTTTCTCTCGGCCTGGTTTCGACTCCGTGTCTGTCGCATTGCATCTTTGTCCGTTCAATCACTCGCGTCCATCTCACTCGCATCCATCCATCCTCGCTCGGACCCTGCCGCCTAATACCCCACCCTCTGACATACACCATATCTACTTCTACTTCCCCGCCGACCTAGTTGCCTTTTTGGTTCTGGATCTGCCAACGGCATCGGAGGCATCGCTCGCCGACGCCTCCGACCTCGTCCTCGTTCCCTCTTCGACTCGTCCAAGTGCTCGGCGCGGTCGCATTACTGTATCTATCCAAACAACCATCTTATTGCCACCCCACCCACCCCACCCCATCTAAATCTAACCTACCTTATGATCCTTTTACGACCCTCCCACGTCTTCCTACTTCTTCTTTGTTTCAGATGAGAGATGCCATTTTTCCTGGGCTTCGATACGGACCTATAACGGACTCTTTTTTCAAAGAAGATAAATTGCTGTATAACGAACGAACTCTATCGTATTGCTAAAAATTGTTTCTATAGACCACGCGTACACACAGACATGTGTGGCCTCGAATGCTATTCAATATTCCATCCAGTGCATTGGCTCCGGCCTGCAGGCCAGCGTAGAAAATTCGCTGGCCGTTGGGCTGTGTGCCGCAGACTTCCGATGGACGAGGCCCTCGCAATGTGGCCTCCAATGCTATTCACCAGTGTTTCAGTGCATTGGTTCCGGCCTGCAGACAGGCAGACGTCGACAGCCAGCGTAGAAAATTCGCTAGCCGCTAGGCTGTGTCTAGCAGACTTCCGATGGAGGAGGTTTTTGCGACACAGCCTGCCTTCTACATAGACGACTTTGAAAATTTCATTCGTTGGCTGTGTTTTCGTTCGAGAAACTAGAGACGCATGCGTGCGGGCTCTCCGGATCTGCCAATGCACTCTGAAGCAGTTGGCAAGTATTTTTTCGGGTAGGCTCAAAAGATAAATTCGGCATCAGAATTAAGGAGTGATCTACGTATGTACAGTGCAGTGCAGTGCACTGGCAGCGTCGAAGCAACCCTGGTTAGATGAATATTTGCTGCGTTGGCAATGGGCCTGTCCGCACCCAACCCGCACCGCTGCGCGGCGTGAATCAAGTGCACCCGCGCCATCACTGGCCCCACCAACTTTAACTTCGGAGGCCGAACTGAGCCCGGCTTTGGCCTTCGGCTCATCAGCAGAATCTCGATGGGTATGCGTGCCAGTTAAACGGTGTCCATCATTAATGTTGGGACGGCGATCATGGGTGGATCATGGACGAGAAATGGAGAGGATAACCGGACAGTTGGGCAAAGGCACAAGTTGGCAACCGCGGGCCCGGAAGCGAACAAGGTCGCATCGCGGCAACTGAACTCTAAACGAGGGCCTTTCAAACTCCAAGGACCACAAGGTCCAAGAGGCGTACCGTGTTGGTCGTCAACTAGTTGACGACGACCATCCCATGATGGATTCGATCCAGGTAGATGATCACCCATCGCCACCAGGGTTAACGTTCGTTATTGTTGTCGTGCCTTAATCCGGATTAGTGAGCTTGAAGATCATCCGACATGCGACGTGGTGGGGAGGGAGATGTGGGACACGGAATGACGGAAGATATTACCACACACACGAAAATCCCGAACGGCCGCACTCGTTGTCCGAAATCTCCATATGTATATCATCCTGGGTGGTTCGGAGGTTACCGCGGATCCTTACTCGTAATACCTTCGTAGATTTGAATTGATAATGCTTGACTTGCGTTCCTGGAAACTTCAGCTCGACACGTCGAGGTGAAAATAATTCGGTAAAGGTAAAAATCGCCAGTTTCTTCCCGTTGCCACACGTACGATACGATAGCGGGTCCTACCGCCGAGTTGAATGAATGGCGGAGAAAAAGGCCCCCGCGTGTACGCGGGAGGGAGATCCGATGTGACCGAATGTCTGCCAGTTGCTGGTCGCTTGTAGTAAGTAACTGGGAGCACCTATATCCGTATGGACATCCAAAGACCAACGTTCCTCGGAGGGGGATAGCGTCCGAGACAACGACGGCGGAAGCAAAATCCAAATTGCGCTGGGATCCTGGAAGTTGGTGTAACCCTGGTGTAACCACAAGTTGAGTCACCGATTACACCTTCCGTACTTACCATGTCGTATCTATTGGCAGCATGTATGTAGATGTGTAGGCGCATCAAAACAAGCGCGCGCCAAAATCGGAGTCACGGGGTTTGAAATTCGAATATTTTGCTTCCGTTTGCTGGGCTTGGCGTGCGCGCATCACCGAAACCCATATCGGGACGACTCACCACAACCTTAATTTCGCGTTTTCCCGAGGCGCCTGACCACTGGCTTCTCGGACGGTGTGCGATGGAGCCCGACGCAGTCGCGATGAAGTCGCAATTAGTGCATAATAAATTTCGGAGCTTGAAGAAATGAATGAGCTGAAGCGAGCTGTCGTTGCAGGTCGTTGCCGACTAAGAGATTATACATGAATCTCGACCCCGCGGCAAACGGAATCGCGTCCTTTCTGGGAAATGTCAAAACGAAATAACGAGAAAAAAACACAAGGCCGACCAGTTCCGACTGTTTTCCGACGCTGTTGTCGAGATTTGTGGACGCAGAGATGTTTGCGAGCGGGATTATCCTGGCAATCGTTGCGATGTCGCTCACACATCCCAAACGCACGACGGCGTATGCATATGATAACTCCTGGACCTGCCCCCAGTCCACGTCAACGGAGAATTAAGTGGACCGCCATATACCCCACAAAACGCACGCACACTAGCCCTATTCGAACAATTGAAACTCGATGCAGCGTAAAAATACGACTTGCCATGAAGCCCTGCCTGATAGCGTTGCTGAGCAATCAGCGTATGTCAAAAGGCCAAACGGGAAAACGGGCTTGTTCATCGATGCGGTTCCTCGGATTAAATTTATTGACGGGCGCAAACACGGTGTCTGGGGGCCAGCGATCATGAAGGGCGGCAGAACCCATCAATATGCGCATGTCAAGTGATGTCTGAGGCCGCGCATTTCCGTGCTTAACGTCCGGACAGCACAGCAGCTCCACAGCATAAGGACTAATAATTGTGGGTGCGCTTTCCCACTGCGTCTGCCCAGGAGAACACGACCTATCTATCTTTGTTCCGAACCGTGGGACGCCAGGAGCTTGGACCAAGGTTTGGCATTAAATTTTGGTGTACATAGGCCAGTGCGCTTCTGCAACGGTTCCCTCGTAGGCGGCCGCCGCCTGAAGAGCTGTCGATGGAACTGGAGCGCGATTCGGATGGATTAATCGATGCTGTGGACCACGCACCCTTCTCGTTTTCATAGCCTCTACACGCGTCGTCCAAGAGAACGCGGCGATTGTGGCGCAACAGACACCTTATTGTTGTGCTAGCCCAACCCCAAATCGAACGGAATCGCGTCGAAGACACGGCAAGATATTACATTCAGTTGTTCGAAATACCGTACACATTCGGGATCATATTTCTTCATTAAGCAGCTGCTTTGAGTTCATTCAAGCGCGTCACGTCTCCGTCCTTCTTGAGCAACTGCGATGGGATTAGCAAGTCGGCGATGTATACAAGAAATGCACGTACCTCCACGAGTTTATTGACATACTCCTTGTACAGAACATCCTTGGACTTGTTCTCGCTGTCGGTGACTTGCTTCCACGCATCCCTGCGCAAAATTGAATCTAATCAGTAAACGGACCCCAATGGCCCGATGCGCCGATTACGCTCACCACTTGGCCTTGCCCTCGAAATCGAACATCCCGGGCCGCGACGTGCTGATATCGCCAACGGTGGCTAGTCCCCGCGTCGGAACGTCAGCCCGGCCAAGCGCCTCATCGCACTACTTACCTTGCTTATAGCGTGCGTAAAACTGAAAAGAAAGGTAAGCACGCTACAGCAATCTTTCATCTCGTGCAAGGCAGCAAGACTCACGTAGAGCTTGACGTCGGTGGACTGCTCGGGACCGTCTGGCGCGATGATGATGAGCGATGCCGACCCGATAGCATAAGGAGGAGGGACGCACCCTTGGGAAGAGTACTGATTATTTCTGCGGCTTTTTTGAAGTGGGCTTCAGTCTTCGGCACATCGAGAAACTCGTCAAATTCAGACATGGTGATTGTGGTTCGGTGCAAAGTCGTTGATCGATTTCCCAAATTGGAAATCCCCGCCCCTATCTATTTATCTGATTCAGCTAGAGCACTTCGAGGCAGGCCGCCGAGTTGGGTTCATCCGCGGCCAGGCAGCCTGCTGTAGAGCACCAGGCTCGAGGCAGGCATACTCCTATTATTCTTATCCCATTTCGCATACATCTAGACATCTAGAAATTCAGACATTTAGACGCCCGTGCGAGAGCGCCTAACGCGCCTAAAGTAGACGCCCGATGTCCATGGAGGCGTGGTCAGTGCCTAAGCGCAAGCACGCTTGCACCACCCTTCGATTCCCCGAGTCAGGCTGCGGAGAACAGGTTGGCGGGAGAAGACATCAGTGGGGTGACGCGTCCGCGATCGCGGAGGACACACCGGAGGCTTTTACGGTTATTCTCGTCGTCTGCTGTAGTATGAGACACGGTTCGGTGGGAATATAGAGGTATTAAGGTTGTCAAAAAAAAAAATAGCGGGCTCTGAGCACAAGGGATCCCGCGTGGATATCTGGACTAGTGATTGACATGGGTGGAATCTTCTTCCACCCAGGGTTCTGGACCGTGGATGTACGTCCAGCTGAGGCTTTACAACGAGAGAATACAATACTTGGCTCGAAGAGAAAATGCAATTTTTTTTGGTTGAACGTTGAACGTTGAACTCTTTGAGCGACAATGAGAATTGCTGAGGATGTCAAAAGGAAAGACAGGAACTGCCTAAAGCGGAACCGTAGGGTATTTGTCAGCGAGGGCTCAACTGACCGTCGCCACTAGTATACCACTCAGCCCGGCCAGCCATGTCCTCCATCGTGCCCCCACCGTCGCCTCAGGAAATACACAGGAAGCTCTCCGTGCACTCCATGGCCGGAAAGTCCCCCCGAGTCCGTGCAATATCTATGCAATTCTCGCCAAATATGGTACGGGGTACTGACGAATGTGTTTAGGTACCACCCTCCGCGGTGTCTGGGACGGAATCGGACTCGGACACGGTGCTCTATACAGATAACAATGTGCTCGCGGCGGGCGCAGGGGTGAGCAGCTCATACGGGGCGTCGGTTCAGGTGCAGCCGCTCTTGTCTTCGATCGCTGAACGGCGGTCCGCGAGCGGGGGGGAAGACTCGGAAGACGAGGACGCGGACGAGGAGGAGGGCGGGTGGAAGACCACCGTGGCGCCCCGCCCGCAGGGCTCTGCGGAGGAGAGCGTGATTAAAGCAGGCTACCTGTGGAAGAAGGGCGAGCGAAGAAAGGTTTGTTGGTCCGCCAAGGGACCGGCATTTGTTTATCTAACCACTGCTACCCCAGACGTGGAAGAAGCGCTGGTTCGTCCTGCGCCCGGCGCACCTCGCGTACTACAAAACCGCGGCAGAGTACCAGCTCCTGCGGCTGCTTGATCTGTCCGATGTGCACTCGTGCACCAAGGTCGCGCTGAAGCGGCACGAGAACACCTTCGGGCTCGTGTCCCCGATCCGGACGTACTACCTCCAGGCCAAGAACCCCGGCGAGGTGCACGACTGGGTCAAGGCCATCGATGAGGCGCGGCAGGCGCTGCAGGCCGCGGCGGCGTCCTCGGGGTCTGCGTCGAATCCCATTCCAATTCCACGGGGCAGGCTTCGCTCGAATGCCCCTCCACCTGTTACGCCATCCCCACCCTCGCACGGGTACTATATGACTTCTTCGGACTCGGAGGACAATGCGTCGCCGAGCGGGACGCGCTCGTATTCAATCTCGTCCCAGACGCGGCCGACTGTCAACATGGGCGGTACGTCCCCGTCCGCCAAAAGCCACGCTGTGGACCCAGCCAAGACGATCCTCGCGGGGTACCTCATGAAGTGCGGGTCTAAACGGCGGAACTGGCGCAAGCGGTGGTTTGTCCTCTCGGGCGAGCAGTTAGTTTACTCTGGCAGCCACATGGTAATGCGGATCCGGTCCAAGCGTTTTTAATGTGTGTGCGCGCTAATCACAAATTGCACTTACGCAGGACACGAAGCCGCACCGGCGGTTCCCTTTTGCGGAAATACTGGATGCGCTCGAGTACGACCTGCCCGCGAACCGGCAGAATCCAGCCCTGATGTCGCCGCCGGGTCCTGCTGGGGCCCCGCCAGTGGCGCCGCCGTCGGACGAGGACGCGAACGACGCGCACACGTTCAAGATCGTGACGACGAAGCGGACGCTGCTGCTGTGCGCGCCGAGCGAGGAGGACGAGATCAAATGGCTAGGCGCCGTGCGCGCGCTAATCGCGCGTCGATCCGGATCCGGGGTCGTGCCCGGGGACTCGACGAAGATCAGCGACATCAGCCCGACTGCTTCTGGCATGTCTTCCGGCGGGAGTGGGTTGATTACGCGAGTGCGGCGGTCGAGTGCAAGCGGGTCTGGGTTGCCGGTGGAGGGATCGTCGCAATAGGTGTGTATACCACTATGTATGGATTGAACTGCATGCGGACGAGTGTATTTCGATGTCGTTGCCCCGCATTTTTTTCTGTCTGTCTCTCCAGAAAAAACTGGCACAGAAAAAAGACAGTCCGCTCACCACGGGCCTCGTCTGATTTTTCATAAAGCCATTTGTGGGTTGGGCAATGATGGGGATACCGGTGTAGTGCAAGAGACCGTGTGCCCTGAAACATGCCGTGGGGTGCCGTTATCTTGTAATAGAAAAGCGGGAAGGCATGCTTTCTGGGCTGATGGCAAATCTCGAATCTGGAATAAGACCCATTGATTCGGTGACTACCGTTTTAGGGTTCCTGCGGTGACAGGTGTCCTCCCAACAGCCTCCACGTTCCCAAATAGTTCTTGCACAGTTTTGTGTACATATACCAAGCTCGATGGGCCAGCCTTGTTTCTGCCTCCCACCAGCTTAATTCCGATCCCCCCAAGTTCTCCTTGTCCTTGTACAGTATATCCCTTATGCCTGCGTCGCCCAAGTCGCCGCAAACAAAGAAGCAGGGGGCGCCTAAGCAAAAAGGCGCCGTCCGCGCCAAGTCCGGATGCTACACCTGTAGAATCCGCAGAAAGGTTTGTGCGTTTCAGTCTTTCAGAGTTGCCGCTTATCTGCATCCAGAAATGTGACGAGCAGCAGAACCAGGACGGCCGCTGCGAGACTTGTGTCCGCCTCCACCTCCAATGTCTTGGTTTTGGCGCAAAGCGTCCAGAATGGTTGCGCGTAGGTGTTTTGTCGCGTCGACGCGTCTTTGTCTCACAGCTTGGTGCAGGAGGGCCGCAATGTTTCCGAGACGCGCGACAAGATCAAGGCGTTCCTCGCTGCCCAGGGTATGATCAAAGGCCATTCCGGTGCTGCCCAGCGCGGCTCCGAGTATGACTCGCCCATCCTGAGGCTCGAGGAAGACAACACGCCTTCCTCGTCTGAGAGCCCCCCGACGCCCACACTGTCGCTCTCCCCCAGCGAGCCCTCCCGACCCCTCCACCACGAGTCCGCCATCCGCGACCAGCGCGGCTGGATGGGCGTCTCCTACTCTCACGGTATGCCTATCTTTTCAAGTGTCTGCATCCATCTAATCGCGCACAGGCCTGCACAACCCCCACATGCGCGGCGTCTCGCCTTTTGAAGGCTCGTCCCATAGTTCTCACCCCGACATGTATCAAACCTCGTATAATTCCTCCCCTAGCCTACCATGTAAGAACCTGTACCCATATCAAATGTCGTAATATAGTAATGTACTCAACGCCCTCCGTTTTTGGCAGGGATGCAGCAACATCAGAATGGAATCCCCCGCCTCATTGAACCGGCCCCACGAAATCAGTCTCAGGCTGTTGCTGTCCGTTTCCCCGCCATCCATAGCTCCTTCTCCGACACGTACCACACAAATTATGACGACGCCGACATGTACTACATGGGCCAGCTCGACGAGGAGATCGCGCCGCAGGAAGCAGCGTTCAATTTCTATGTTGCGCCGTCGTCGAAACGAAATAACAGCACGAACGCAATGGACGAGTTGGTAACGCATTATGTGGGGAGCGTGATGGACCGGCAGTACCTCCTCGCCGACCGAACCCACATCCACAGTATCCTCCTTCCCTCTGTGATGAATGACAGCGAGTCGCGCCGCGCTGCGCGCCTTCTTGCCGGCATCCACGCAAAACGCGCCACCTACCGGTCGCACTCCTTCGTCGCGCTGCAGGACAAGGAGACGAAATCGCTGTACGAGGAGCTGCAGCAGGTGCTACACAAAAAAGAGCCGCACACCGAGGACGACGCGCTCGCAGCCATAAGTATCATCTCCTCGTTCCTCTTCGACGGCGGTGCTGGCGCATGGCAGGCGTGGCTCAAGGTCTCATACAACTACGCCTGCACCGTCTTCAGCCAGCGCGACCCACACGACGCGCTCCTCACCTGCAACGAGACCACGCGCTTCATCATCAAGGTCGCGATCTGGTTCGACGTCCTCGCGGCGCTCACGACGCAGGAGCAGCCGCGCTTCCTGCGCTTCATCCGCGCGCTGTACTCGCCCGAGGCGAGCGCGATCTACGACCCGTCCCTCCCGCCGTCGCCCGAGCTCTCGATGAAGAGCGTGATGGGGTGCGAGAACCACATCGTGTGGGCGCTCGCGGAGGCGGCAGACCTCGCGGTGTGGAAGCGCGCGCAGCAGACGGCTGGGACGCTCAGCGTGCCCGAGCTCGTCGCGCGCGCGCGCAACCTCGACAATTACCTCGACGCCGCGCCGGCGACGCCCGCGCTGCCTTCTGTGTACGCGCCGAGCCAGAAGACGGAGACGGAGATTGCGCGCGAGCTGAGCAATAATATCTTCCGCGCGGCGACACGAGTGTATGTGCGCTCGATTGTGTCCGGGGACTTTCCGCATGTGCCAGAAATCGTCGAGGCGGTGGACGAGACGATGGGCTACGTGCGCGCGCCGGGGGAGCACTCGCAGAATGTGCACAGCTCCGTGGTGAGGAGCACGGTGTTTGCGTCCTTCATCTGCGGCGCGCTCACGGACAATACGCGCATACGGCACGAGGTAATCGAGCGGCTCAATCTGACGGGGGAAGACCCATCGCTGTCGGCGGTTGGGAACAGCACGTCGATTCGGAATTTGCTGGAGAAGTTAGAACTCCATCAAGTGGTCAGTGCGTTCACTGACGTCGGGAGATAAATGTAGGCGAACGGGAGTGCACACGGTAGGGACGGCCTAGATCAAGGACCGCCTCCTCGAATGCCGGGGTTTAGCTAATATTGGAACAGATTGATTTGTTTTCTGGCTCATGCTGTGTCCTTTTGCCTCCAAATGCGTAAGCCCAAGTATGTCTCATCGTGCCTTCGCGACCCAATCACTACCACCCATTCGGAGCCTCCCAGGAAAGACTTAACCCCATTCTCTTCCCCCCGCCCGGCATTCTAGCGAGATTCTAGGGAAATCTGCCGCGTTTTGAGATCTGTTCCGCAACTTAAAGTTTGCTCCCAACACTCTAGTGTTATTCTTGTTCACTCAGACTCCCCGTTATCCAACCACGACCATGGCGTACAGAAGCCCCACCTCCTCTAGCGGCAGCCAGTCTCCTACCCCCTCTTCTGTCTCCTCAAACGTCTCTCCCGCGTCGATAAACGTGCCCCTTGTGCCCATGATCCCTACCCCAGAAATATACACTGAGTCCCGAAGCGCGAGTGCCCGGTCCTCCCCCAATCGATACCCAGTCGATCTCGCGCGCAGCGCAAGCGCCAGCAAAGGCGGATGCTGGTGAGTAACCCTCCGTTTCCTCCGGCGCCGCGTATAATGTCTGACACTAATCAAAAGGACGTGTCGCTTGCGCAGAAAAGTAAGCTCCCGCCCCCACGCACCCCTTAAAAATGAAATCGCGTACTAAATCGCCGCGCATCGCAGAAATGCGACGAGAACCGCGAGGGTAACTCTTGTCATACCTGTATTCGCCTCACCATTCAATGTCTTGGCTGGGGCCCCAAACGCCCCGAATGGATGAGGGTGCGACCGCATCTCCCCCGCACGGATATATTGCTAAACATTAATTTTCTGGTTGCAGGACAAGCAGGCCGTCGAAGCGTACAAGGCCGACATAAAAGCGAAACTCACCCGCGCGGGGCTCATTCGCGGCCAACCTCGCTCGTCGCTACTCTCCCCCATGCCTGGCGCATCTTTACGCCTGCACGATGGCTCAATACGGCGCTATCCGCAACACCGCCGTTCCGCCGACTCGTCTACGAGCTCCCTCCTCAACTTTGACTCGGGCCTCGACTACTCGTCGTCGTACCAATACAACGCCCCGCGACATAGCATGTTCCCCGCCATGCCCGGTACGTTCCCCCCAATTTTGTATTCGTTGCGACCTCGCGGGGCCCCACTAAGCGGTGACTCATCCATACTCATGCCATCCTTGCCCTTTCCCAGGTGCCTCCAACTCGGCGTTCTACCACCTCCCCGCGGTCTCGTTCAGCGATCCCAGCGTGGCCTCGCCCGTCGAGTTCAATCCAAATATTTTCGGCGCCCAACAGTTCGACTCGCCCGTCTCGTCCAATCCGGGCTCGACACAGATCCCGCCACTCGACTTTGATTTTGCCCAGCTCGGCAACGACGGGTACGACTTTGCCGTGCGCGCCCCGTCGCCCGAGCAGGCCTTTCCTCTGTTCGCTGGGCACTCATCGCTGCAAGAAAACCACTGTATATACTATTTTGAACATGTACGAAAGGTGCAGTATATCTTCGCCGGCAACACAGTAACCAACGTTACTTGTTCGGTGCGTCTCTCGTTCATTCCCGTATTGTCGCGACCGCATTCTGATTGGGCCACAGATGATTGTGCAGGAGCCCCGGGGAGCTGTTACCAACGCTGTGTGCGCCTTAGCTAGTCTACATTATACACGTATGCGCGTTGCCCATGGCCTGGAGGCCCCGGAGACGAATCCGGAACACTCGACCGCGAAATACTTCCACGACGAGGCGTACTTCCAGCTGCACAACGCGAAGCAGGTGCGCGGATCCTACAGCGAGAGCGACGCGATCGCGGCGCTGCACCTTGTCTGGTTCTCGCAGCTCTCGGGCGGCGCGACCGACTGGCAGCCCGTGTTCGCGGTCGCCTGCGACTGGGTCGCGCAGCAGACCGACCTCCTCACGAACGACAACCCGAAACTCGCGTTGCAGAGCCTCCCTGTCACCGGTCAGCTGATCGTGAAGCTCACCCTGGTTCGTGCCTGCCGCATCTCATGCCGAACGCTCTCATTTATTCATTTCTTCTACTTTACAGTGGCTTGATATTTTTTCGAGCCTCACGGTAATGCGCGCGCCAAAATACCTCGCGCTCTACAAGCGCCTTTTCGGTGACTTGGCGGGCTGGCACCTGCAAAACGGCGAGATCCGGATGGACTCCCTCACGGGATGCCCGGAAGAAGTCTTGCTCGGTATTGCAGAGGTGTCCGAGCTTTCGCATTGGAAAGCCGCCGAGAAGCGCAAGGGCTCACTCAGTAACCGCGACCTCATACGGCGCGGCGACGAGATCGAGCAGCGCCTTCGTAAGGCGTCGGATTCCCCACGCAAAACGGGGGAAGGCGACAAGACGCCGCTACACCCGACTCTCATGCAAGCCGACTCGGAGGCGGTCGACGCAGCGCCGTTCCCGAGTAACGAGACGCGGCAGCTGGTCGGCAAGATCTTCTCCGAGACCGTGCTGCTCTACTTGCACACCGTGCTCAGCGACTCCAATCCAGGTACGCACCGCATCCCTGACTTGTTCCATTCCACCTGTTAACGCATGTCCGTAAAGGTGTCCCTGAAATCAGCAATTCGGTTGGGGTGATCGTTCAGTTACTGGGTCAATTACCTCCGTCGGAAGTCGATAGAGCACTTGTCTTTCCAATATGTCTGGCCGGCTGCATGA
Source organism: Mycena olivaceomarginata (assembly GCA_029378375.1). Classification (NCBI taxonomy): domain Eukaryota; kingdom Fungi; phylum Basidiomycota; class Agaricomycetes; order Agaricales; family Mycenaceae; genus Mycena; species Mycena olivaceomarginata. The sequence continues at coordinate 27,946 of JARKIC010000212.1, read as the reverse complement.
CCGACGACTCGAACTGGCGAGACTTCCTGAAAGGACGACTCCAAGCGCTGGACGAAAGCCTTGGGAACTTGATGCGAACCCGCCTCCTTATGGAGGCGGTCTGGCAAAAACGCGACATCAGTGGGATGACCGTCGACTGGCGGGAGACCATGCGCGAGCGGGGGCTGAACTTGCTGCTGGTATGATGATCGGTGGCGCCTCTTTCCCTTCACCGTTTATGCATGACCCCATTATTCGTATACTCACTCTAACTATACCTTCTCATTGCATACCTCGACTATCTAGTAAATTAATTAGTGTTGTACTGTTAGCAAAATAAAACTGGAATTACTGCTTACCTTGTGTGCCGCTGCGACGAACTTGAAGAGAAAAGGGAGCGCTCATTTATTGGAAACTGGCAGAACTACCTCGCGAAATTATAGTTGTCGCCAAGTAGTGTATCAAAAGTAGGCGCGCTGGGCGTCCCGAGTCGAAACGGGCCGCGCCGCCAGAAAGAGCGCCGAGCAGACCAGTAGGAAGCACGGTGGGGACATTGGGCAGTGAGCGCTGAGCAGCGACTAGGACTCCAAGTGCGAACGAAATTTGCAGTATATCCCGCCAGCACCGGAAATTGGAGGAATTGGCGTCCAGGCGAGAATTTGCGGAGGGCGTTATCCGGAAAATATGGGGAAAGGTGACTAGGAGCGATACATATGTGCGCGCCATGGTAGTTGGTGGTAAGGAGAAGGGGGGAACAGGGATTGAGATAGAGATGTGGGGGTAAAGAGCACAGCGACTTGACAGGTTGAACCTATTGGGGCAGTGATGGCCTGATATTGGCCGCGAAGTCCGGCACTTCGTGAAGCATTCTGACCAAAATCGAGCGCCCATCCACACTTTTCTATGAGCGGATCACTGCGGCATGCATTTCTGCGTTATATCCTCTGACAAAAACCGATTACAGACCGGGAATCAGAAAGCGCCCATGCCTAAAAACGGGTCTGCGACAACTTTAACATCGAGCGCCCACAGCGCCCATGTCTTATCACTCCGGCGTCTCCCGCCCGCCAAGTCAACATCCTTTTCTTGAGAACACTCCTCTTGCTATTCTACAGTTTTTTTATTTTATTTTTTACTTTCAAGACCGCTTGTACTGGATTCTTTCCAGCTTGCGGGAGACCACGCCAATTGCTCGCACCAATTTTCGCTGGCCACTTCGGGCCACTTGTGTCTGACCGCCCATGCCAACATGCCCGGGCGCGCCCGTGTTCTACCGTTTCTTTATTGAAACGGGGTTCCACTCGGACACTCCGATCCGCGCCCATGCGCCCAGCTTTTCCCGCTCTACTTGTCTAGGGCTCCTATGCATCTCAGGCTCTCGTTATTTACAGCTGCTCCAGTCTTTCCCCGAGTTCACCACCACCTCACTGCTTTTCAGTACTAGTCGACATACCCTAGTCCACAAATTACAATTCGGCTTCGGCCTCGCTGGGAATCGTGACTCTCTGCTGTACTGATGCATCTCCCGCCGGCGAATTACGGGTTTCCACACCATTCTCGTGCTACCGCTTCTATGTCGTCTAGCCTATTTCACTTGTCATCTTCCCCGTCCGTCTTCGATTTCTCCGAACATCTAAATAGTATATATGTCCTGGCCTTGCCTAGGTCCACCCTCGTTGTCCTTGTTCTCGCCTCCTTGTCTTTATCCTCGTTCTAGTTTCCCCTTCCGCCGTTGGCAACCATCTTTCTTTCTCGGCGTCGATGACCTCGCCCACATCACATCTTTTTTCTACGCCCTCTGCATATGTATCAAAACATTATGATGCTTCTTCCGTTCCTAAACTCGCACAGCGCCCAAATGACTCCGGTGACAGATCTTATCTTGCCGCGAAAAGACATGCCGAACGGCGCAGTTGAGATACCCATCTACGTCAACCCTCGTCAACCTGACCGTTAATTTTAAAGCTGTTGCTGCGCTCTTCACACTCCTGGTGAACAACGCTCGTCTGGAAATGGCTAACACGTGTGATTTTCTTGCCTCCCTCCGACCTGAACAAACACAATGGAAGTCATATTGACTACGTCTACTGGTCCATCTATCTCGACGTCAGTCTGCTCCAAATTTCTGGCGTCGCATGAAACAGCTGTTGACAATGAAAGTTCTGCCTCACCCTTGTGCTCAATTCTGCCGATCCTCGTGCTGCTCGGAAGAGCGGGAATCGCCCGAAATTGCCGGAGGACGACAGCCTGGGTACTACGCTACGTGTCTGTCGGGGAAAATGTTGCTCGAATTTTTTTTCTACGTCCGTAGGGTCTTACGCCGGGATTTGTCGACTCGCCAGTCGTTGTTCTGGATCCACCGGTGGGAGATTTTCCTGGCCCTACTAACTCATTTGAGCCTCGGTTCCCTCCGGATTTCCTATATGGGCAATAGTGCGTCTGGCCATCTTGATCCGTAGCGACTTCGGCACCGTCTCCTGTGTCTTGCACCGTCCTATAAATAGGAGAGTCTTATGCCCACGATACGATACATTGAAGAGAGACGTTCGGTAGGTTTCGTTGACAGTTAACCAAGCTAACGTAGACAGCTTCAACGGTTGAACACGGCTTTTTTCGGCCTGCAATAGTCGAACAGAACTTGTTCCCCGCCGCCGAATTAGAAGCGAACCTGTCCTCGATCTCTCCTCTCTACGCGCAGAAACGATGTATATCTCCCCTATGAACCGCGGAGCGGATCCCAACTGTTCTGGCAACTTTGGAAGACAATACAGATCGTTGTTGAAACACTCATTCATGTATTATACCGTCATGAACAGTCGGTTGATCGATTTATGTGCCCCAAAACAGGCCCGCGGACACTCCCTTGGAACTCCGACCGCTTTTGGCCCGATTTTGACCCTGTTTTACTCTACGAAATTTGCGCCCAGCCAGCTGTTTTACTCTATTTTGGTCGGACATAGCCTTAAAGATGCAATTTTTCTCTGCTACGCATTTTTTGGTTTGGAGTCGCGGCCACACTTAATTTCACCTTCAGCAACACAACAGAGGTCTGTGAATTAATTGGTTGATCACAACTTTTCTGCCGACTTCAGAGCACTTTTCTGCTGACTTCGGAGCTGATTGTACGCAAAAAAAATTGCGCTCTGCGCGATTTACTTCAAATTTACTCTATATGTACCGGACATCGGCCCTCTTCGCGCTGATTTACTCTATTTACCGCTGGAGATAGGGGGTCTTTTGGGCCGTTGATTTACTCTATCGCGGTCGGAGTTGCAAGGGAGTGTCCGCGGGCCTCCCAAAACTCAAGTCGGTGATAATGTTAAGACCATTCGGTAGTGTGGTTGCTGGTGCTGGATCTTGCGGCGTCGGACTGGGTTGCTACTCGGTTCAGACACTGTCTGTCCAGGGTCAGAAACATCTTGACCCGTTCCCCGACATGTGCGGTGAACTTTGGATTGTTGACATGCAGAAAGGACGCGGACTGCAAATTTCGCCGATAATTATTCCACGCATTCTATGAAAATCTCATACTCGCATGACACCTCGTGCTGCCTGTCTAAATTCTGCCATTTTTGAGTGCGTTATTCGAATTCGCATCTGTCTGACAGTCTGTTCGTCAGGACTGCCTGTATATCGTCCTGCTATTATTTGCGCGAGATCCAACGCTTCACAAGGCGCAAGGTGCAAGGACGGAAAATCATCTGAGGTAACAAACATTTACGCAATGATCCCGAAGGTCGCGACCCGACGCGTGCAGCCCAGGTATGCATTTATTGCTGCTTTAAGATATTTGTTTATGGGATGTTTAACTTCATGCAGTCGCGCTAGAGCTACGCGTCAGTATTGCCTCGGCTTAAGCGTAATGGCTCCAGAACAGGACCGATGGTCGGAATGAGACATGCACCGAGGGAACACAGTGTGCAACCAAGGCATGCATTTGGCAACGATACCACCATCACGGAGGGCTGCCTGGCTCCTGGGTACGCAGTTTGAGTTCTGGATCAAAGAGAAGAGCCAGAAATATTCAGGGCATTGGTGAATCCATCATGTCGAAGTGGAGACGAGCTTCGCCAGTTGTTAAACTTAATGAAAAGCATGGAAGAAGACGGTGTGTGTGTGAGGGAGATGTACATACATACGAAACACAAAAGATCGGAACAAAAGGAAGACTGCTTACGGCTGATAGAAGACAAGTCGATCAAAGATCGGAGTGCTTGAAGCGGTATAGGATCCATTGAGAAGACAATCCGGGGCACGGGAGATCGACGACAGATAACACCACGGGATCGCGGAGTTAGATACGCTAGCGACGCTGCGAGACCAACCAAGTAGATACAATGTAGTTCGTGAAATGTCAACTCAAGCAGTATCCTCCTCATCGGAGTCTTCCACATACGTGATCTCAGTAGAGGTGTGAACGGGGACTGTAATACAAGTAAAAATTGATCACGGGAACTTATTGGAAAGACGGCACTCACAATACACGAAAAGCCAGCCTTTGGACGCCAGGATAGGGAAGTACGACCGTATGGTTTCTATATCCAAGTGTTGGCCGACGAGTTTCTACGCGTATCTCCACACGATGCAGCGAATGCATTACGTCCATCGCTGCGATGGCAGCGTCGAATTCTTTGAAAATCCTCTCATCTTTGGCAGATACTGAGTATCTGAGGAGTCCCAGTGTGTGCAGACAGCTATTGGAAGGAAGCCGACGGAGGACAGCGAGGAAGTCCGGACAATTCCCAATCCTGGTCCAGATCGAGGTCAAGCCACTTCAGTTTGGTCAACCCACCTAGATCCACGTCGACGTCGCCAGAAACTGAGCAGAGCATAAATAAGTCCATGAGAGATATGAATAGTACGTACAGTCTAGCAGCTTGAGATACTGGATTGACTGAAGAGACGGTGACAGGACTTTCCGAAATGTCTGCCAGCGCTCCACTACCATGTGGACGCTTTGAAGGTAGCAGAACCCAAATGGACTTTGTGGGCCAGTTATCCACTTGTCGAGTGCCTGACAGTCCCTCGGAAAAGTAACATGAGACAGCTGCACTTGAGATGGTGCGAATGCTGAAGCCAGCGTCGGGTCCGGGTCGGAGTCGGGTGCATATACGTCCAATAGTTCCAAACTTCGTATTCCTTGAATGCAGTCGTCGAAGTAGGTATGAATAACAGAGATAGAACTGAACCATCCCTCAAGCACGACGCGACGAATGGTCGGAAGACACAAAAGGGATTGCACCAGGAGCTTGGTCTCGATATCGGCATGGCCCTCATGCTGAGTCTTAGTGCACAGCAGGGAGATCTCTTCGAGCATTGGCAGCAACATTCCCATGACGCCGCGGAGCAAGTGAATGTTTAGGGAGCTTTTAAGGTGTCGGATGTGATGAGCGAGGTGAGGAGAGGCTTCGAGCCTTTTCGTCAGCAGGCGCAACAGTTTTGTGTCGTTGGGTGGCATCAGCGTAATCTCCCTGAAAAGATGGAATTGTGCGCGCCAGACCCAAGCCTTGGAGACCAGGGAGCATGCAAGCAAATCCACTGGCGATTCACAGAGAAGATCAATTGTATGATCCCGCAATTCTGGAATGGCGAGGACAGAATGAGCCAAGGCTAAAGAAACGGGTAGGCATTTCGGTATAGCGCTAGGCTTTGAAATTCAGACTCACGTCCTGGTTCCATGCAAATTGGACCTTTTTGTTCGTTGGCCGGGTCCGTAAAAGTCGGACGGCTATCAGTCTCCATATTATCTTATCTTATCTGGAGCCAGCGTGACGAGCCTTTTGTCTTTTCACGTCTTCTTCTCACGACTGGACGAAACCTTTAGTCCTTGGACTACTGTCTCCTGTGGCCATTGGCCAACCTGAACCTTTCTCGCATCCAGAGCCTTCCGATCGATCCTGACCAAATATTTTGCACTGTAGTGATGCAGTGGCTAGCCTTGACCCACCTCACGCTGTCAAATGCAGCATCGCGGTTGAAATCTCCTCGACACTGACACTCGGCACACCCAAGGAGAGGCCACGGACAAAAAGCCTCGAGCCATGTTTCTTAGGCACGTCAATAAGCTGCCCACGGATGAGGACGTTTCCTGCTGCAACCCTGCGACATGTTCGGGAACCCTGAAAACCCCAACAACCCGAAACGTTCATGCGATTCTGTCGCGCCTGGCACCCCGCCGATGGCAGTCGCCGCTCAAGTTGCTGTAGCCCCCTTCGCGTGTCAAGAAGTAAATTCGAATTCGAGATCCGTGTCTGGACGATTAAGAATACGGCGGAAGTTATATGTGACGCGGTTTGCCGGTGTCGCGGGAATGGAGCGGACCAAGTATGTGAAACTTGAAACCCAAATCTCGACTTTTTGCTTGGTCTTATTCGCCAGGATAATAAAACAGATCCTTGCGCGTCACTCTGGTTCTCCCTGTACCGAGAACACTAGTACTTTGCTTGGTCTCTTAAAACCTCTGCCGACGAGTAACCGCAAATTTACAACTGCAATAATGGCGTGCATATTTTTATCCGCCCGTGGATCTGAATTGACGGTATTTGGTAAAATCTGTTCGCAATCGGGACGGAGCCCGTCGATGCGCTAACGATGCTCGTTCAACGCCGTGATGCAGGGAAGCGGCACTTACAAGGATCAGATACTTCACCCATATCCAGTTCCCGTATAAAGTGGGTGCAGTCGTTTGCTTCATTCACTTTCACCTTTCCTTTTTTGTTTCTTCGCCTCATTTCAGATACTGTGTAGTGAGTTCAACACGCACTCCATCCTCACGATTGGCTGACTTCGCCCCAGTCTTTTCCTTTTCGTTCTCGCTGTCACTTTTCTTCAGACTCTCCACTCGTCTGCATTGATTGCCCAATCCCCCACATTATTCTCGCAGACCCCAATAATGTTCTCCTCTTCGACGTTCATTTCACTGGCTCTCATTCAGGGAGTGCCAAACGTTCCCTCATAGATGACATTATTGCGAACGCCGCTCGTGAACTCCAGGCTATCCGTATGCCCATCAAGTTTCTAAAGTGACCCTGAATGAATTCACATCAACACAGCTCTTCGCCTTGGAACTACGGTGACACAAGGCGGCAAACTCCCCGTCCCCCCTCTGGAGCCTCCAGTAACCCTTACTAGTGTCGATGTTGCTGGCCCCGGTAGGTTCGCGACGTGTTGAAATTAACCCCGAATTCATTTCTACCATAGTTGAAACATCGGACACCGCTCTGGACCCTACAGTAATCAGCGCCGTTTCCTCCGACACTCCCACCACCACCGACGCATCGCTTCCAATAACCACCACAGCCTCGGTAACAGTTCTTGGTCCTGAATTCCTTCCCGGCAAGCCTTTCTTCCCCGCCCCTCGAATTGAGCGCTCCCTTGGGGGTGCTCCCGAGGGCGCTGCTAGTGACCTCATAGAACCCATTGTCAGCAGTGGCACGTTTTTACCGACCGCCTACCTACTACATGACCCTGAATTCGTACAGTCGGAAGCTCCATTGGAGACGAGATCCATTCCGTCTTGGATGAATTGTTCAGGTCCAGTTCTCCTCCAATTTATTACATTCCTGCTACTGATTTCCGTGTCATATTAGTCGTCGCGCCTTAACGGATCTCGGATGATGAAATCAAAAAGCTCTTCGAGTACATTAACAGCGTAAACAAGCGGGAAGCAGATGCTAGATTTTCGTTCAAACACTCCATTGGAGATCTTGCAGGAAGCGGTATCACTGGTGCCGCGTTGAAAGGTGTCGAGAAGTTGTTGAGTTCTGGGTGAGTCCAGCATCTGAACTCGCATTTTAAACTCATTCGAGTTGTTGCTAGTGTCGCCGCATCCGCACGGGGCTTAATAGGCGCCGTAATCTTTCGTACTAGTAAATCCAATAATGTGTGACACCATATGTGTTCAACCTCGAATGAGAGCGAATCATTTTGAAGGCAAACACACTTGGCTGAAGGTTGAAAAAATGATAATTGAGGTTACCCGTTCCCTCATCCAAATACTGCCTGAAGATTTCTAAAACATTAGCTCAGCGGGAAATTTCCATTCCGGGCTCAAAGATGAGTGATTCCCAATTAGGCAACACCAGTTTCAAGACACACGAACACACATAGCTCGCTAACTTTCGAAATAACACAACATCTCGTATTCAGATCCACACGACTATCAGCGAAGCCGTTGTCTCCCCCCGCTAGCACCGTCTGACAACCTTAGGGAAGCGGTGCAAGCTGCCATCCTTTCCCCACCGTATAATCGGCCTCAGTCAGCGTCCCAGGCTGTCCGGCGCTCACGAAGCCCACCCGCAGAGGAGTGGGAGTGCCCGGCGAATTCGGCAACGCATACAGCACCGTGCTCCCAGGTTCGACGATGAACTGATTCCCAGTGATGCAGCCGCCACAGGCCGGCCAACCCACCCAAGTCGTTCCCGTCCACGCGTACTCGCTCAAAATGTAGCTGGGCGATACGAAAAAGACGCGGATCGGGAACCCGGTTCCGCTGATAGTTGTGGCGACGATAGGTGTTCCATAGAGAACTTCGTTGGCCGGGACGAGGAGGGTGCTGCCGGTGAAGGTACCGCGTACGAACGGGGCGCTGACGGTGTCCTCCTGGATGCTGTTGTCCGCGTTTTGGTAGTAAATGTGAGTGCTTCCGGCGGAATCGGTGGTTACGGCGGCAACGTTTCCGATGAAGGTCAGAGGCCGGAGCTCTGGGGAAATAGTCGCGTTCGTGGAGCGAGGGAGAGTTGTGTTGCCCACAACACTAGCGAGCACAGAGCCGCACAAAAAAGGGAGAGCCTGGGAGTAATAAGTTAGATAGCGTCCGTAGAGTTGGAAAGAATGTGAACTCGCGAATATAAGCTGAAATTTGAGCATCGGAGGAGATGGAATCCAAACATTGAAGGGCTTGCTTTTATATGCTGGATAAGAGTTCCATGCTCAACACAATTGAGTGTGCCTATCAAATGCAGGTACCCCGATGACTTCGCAGAAGTTGCAGGAATGAACGGAAGCGACAAGAATTACGGCCGTAGTACGATGACAGGGACCACTTGGTTCCCTCGAGTTTCTCTCGCCATTTAGTGCGCTGTATCTCGGAGCAGGAGAGACATCGGAAGAGCTTCTGGTAAGTTGCGCGTTCCAAGAAAGAATATCCACGTACTTTATTCATCCGCTGGCACGGTTTCTCGTCTCGTGGCCATGAAATCTGCGCAGCGGATTTATTGGGATTGGCGCTGACCTCGAATATCCTAATACAGCTTGGCGCTAAATAGCTTCGGTACGTCAACGTGTGGCAGTTGAACGGCGACAGCGACGATGTTCAGGAATGGTATGTACTCTGATGGTCCATCCTCGTCTTTCGGATCTCAGCTGAACCGACAGATTGGTGGTTATACGAACCGGCGGTGCAGGGTTTTTTTGGGTCCGTTTGGTTGAATTCTAGAATTTCCATACGCAGCGTGCAATTAAAGGGGGACAGCGACGATGTTCAGAATGTTTATATTGACAGTCCATCCTTGACTATCGGTGCCATTGACTTCCGGTAGAAAGGGTGGTGGCGGCTGAGAGGGCAGCAGAACGAGGCGCAGGTGGTCTGTTTCCCCAAATGAGGCCGTCAATTTGGTAAAAATTCGAACGACAAAGAAAGAAATGGAGCACTCAGGCTGGTTTTCTCTGGGGACGCAACACCTGCAGCGCTCGTCCGACATGCGCGGAGGCATCGGCTTTCCAAGACGCAAAGTCCAATCAATGTTCAAACCGAATCAAGCCCAACCAAGCCTATCCGTTTTGTGTGCGCCAGACCCTTCATGTTGGATTTACATGCAGGACGATCTAATGAGCAAATTGTCCACGGCAGGTCCAGTAGCCCGCATAACTGGATTGTTGTGCACGTCCGGAGTGCGCAAGAGGGGTGGACATGGTGGGTGGAACATGGAGCATGCTCCTCGCTCGTAGCGCCCCAACCCTCTAGATTTTTCTCCGCATTATTTTCTTTAGAATACCCGACATTTCTGCAGCTTCGCCGCGGCCCGGATAGGCACAGAAATTGCAGAAAACAAGACAGCTATATCAGGACTAGCCGGCGCACTTGAAAAATGAAAGTAAAAAACGGAGAGCAGACGATAGCGTTTGGATTAATCAGAGTGAGACATCTCCGAGTATCTCACCAAGACGGATGTCGGGGTTATCGCCTAGAAAGTAGCCGTTTAGGACTATAAAGCAGTCAAGATACTTCTCCAGACGCATCCGAGTATGTAAGGCCTCTGCTAAACGTTAGCCAACACGAGTTGAAAATGGCTGAAGTGGGGAGAAAAGTGTTGTGGAGTGCGTTGAAAGCAAGAAGCAAAGAAAAACGCTTGCAATAACGGAGACAAAAAGCATTGAACAAGCTTTGAAGTGACTGCAAACAGACGGAAAAGATTTGCGACGACTGCGGGTTCCGATTCTTAAGACCATCGCATCCTCTCCGCAATAACCTTGGCCGCGCGTGCCTCACTAGCAGGACGCCGCGTCCAGTGTGGAGAAGGCACAGCCTGAGAACGGTTTGGTGGAAGCCGGGCACGTGATCAAGCGGCAACTTGGAACTCTTCCTCTCAAAAAGCTGACTCGCAATGGCCAAAAAGAAGAATAAGAATGTAGGCGACAGTCCTTTTTGGGTTTTATTGTGTCTCTGACCCATTCACAGGTTATCCGCCCCTGGTGCTGGTATTGCGAGCGGGAATTCGAAGATGAGAAGGGTATGTTTTTTGCACATTCAACTTCTCGTTGAGAAAGCTGATTTTGGAGGGCAATGTAGTGCTCATGCAGCACCAGAAAGCCAAGCATTTCAAATGCAACATGTGCCCTCGTCGGTTGAACACTGCCGGTGGATTGGCTGTGCATATCCAGCAAGTCCACAAACTCGAACCAGACCAGTCGGTTCCTTTCCACTTTCTCTTTCCATCTTTTGCTCAGTATTATTCAGACTCCCGCGCATAGACAATGCTCTGCCGAACCGGGACGGGTACGAAATCGAGATCTTCGGGATGGAAGGCATTCCAGCCCCCGATGTGGCAGATTACAAGCGGCGCAAGGAGATTGAGTTGGGGCTGAATCCGGGAAGCATCAGTGCGCCCCAGGCGAAGAGACCCAAGGTTTGTCGTCCGCTTTTCTTCGTGCAACAATTCCGTTAACTGTCAGCAGATTGAGAACAAGCCTATCCCGGAGGACGAGCTGCGGAATCTTCTTGAGCAACACAAAAAGCTGATGGGTGCATCCGCAGAAGCGTCATCCTCCAACGCACAGACGTCTGTGTACGGCGCTGGCCCGCAGGCGTATGCGCAGCCTGCGATGCCGCCACCAGGCATGATGCCCCCGCCCGGTTTCCCGATGATGCCACCGCCCGGGATGGCGCCCCCGGGCATGCCGCCCTTCCCCGGCTTCCCTGGGTGAGCCCCTAGTCCCTTCCCTCCGCTCTTCGTTCCGTGAATTCGTCCTCACTCTAACGATGTCTATTCTTTCTAGTCCCCCCCCGCCCGGCATGTTCCCCTTCCCGCCCGGTCCGCCAGGCCCAGGCGGCATGCCCGGAATGCCCCCGCCAGGCATGCTCCCCCCCGGAATGCCCATGCCCCCGGGCGGTATGCCTCCCCCCGGAATGGGCATGCCGCCCCCTGGGTTCCCCATGATGCCTCCGCCACCCGGTGCCGGGCTCCCCCCGCCGCCAGGCATGGGTCCGGGTCCTCCGCCGGGTCCACCAGGCGCTACGCCCCCGGGCGCCCGCCCCTCACAGTCGCTGCCCCCGCGCCCGACCCCGAGCTTCGTTCCCGCTGCCACGGCCCCGGGCGGCGCGCAGCCCCCGTCCGCCACCCCCGAGCAGCAGCAGCAGCAGCAGTTCCCCGCCCAATCTGCCACGCCCGCGCAGCCGAACCGCCCGACACTCCCGCACCCCGAGAAGGCGCAGACGAACCCAGAGTCGAAGAAGGGGATGGTACTTATTGGGAACGAGGACGAGCAGGGTGTGGGTGGGGATCCGAATTTCTCGGTGGTAAGTTTGGCGTTCTCTCACATTTTTTTCGTGATTCGTTGGTTGACTGTCGGTGCAGGAAGAAAAACGCGCCTTCCACCCGAAGTACTTTGTCCCGCGCCCGCTCCCGCCGGCGGAGAGCGGCGCAGAACCCAGAGGCAAGAAACGCGCGAGGGCGGAAGATTTCCTCTAGCATGTATGTCGGTGCTGCTCCTTTCCCTTTGTCGACGCCGACTGATGCTGATTGCGTTCTAGGGAAGACCCCGGACAGTGGAACCCTTTGTGCCGAGACTCTTACCAGTCCGTCCCTACCCCTCCCCCCCCTACTCGTGCGAGACGCGGATACTCATCGGCCTTTTCCCTTTTTTATATTGCGCTGCGAAAAAATTGATGATAAAAGAAGTGAAGTGAAGTCGATGAGTGTCTGCTTTTTCTTCTTTTCCCCTTTTCTTTTCTTTTTGCTGTATGGTACGAATCGTGTACTACGGTCGGTCGGTCGTTTTTCTTATTGATGATTTCGATGCTTGTGGCCATGCTGGGGAAGGTTAGTCGTGTTTTGAGGTGGTTGCACTCAATTGGAAGCAGAAGCAGAAGCAGCACGCAGAGCGACATATATGCCACCGATGCCAACGGTGGACAATGCAAGGATGACATTGACAATGACCAGTCCGTCCGTCCACCCCGCCTTGCATATGCATGCGCATTGATGAATGCCTTTAGACTTGAATGGCTGCGTTGACAATGTACGAACGTACAACAGCAGAATGGTGGTCTCGGTGCGTGATATGCACAGCGATAGACGTCGTAGAAAAACTTAGGTCTTTCCGTTACGCCACTGTTTATCCCACTCTCGATGTACTGTACGACGGGGCGATATACACGCCCGTCGTGTACTGTACATTATACATATTCCGGTCAATGCGAGTCTAATATTTAGCTGTTTGACTAGATGCGTGCTATGTTTGCTGTACAATAAGTAAATCAGCGGTCGCCCGTTGCATTAGCGGGTATGCGTTTCATATCCCCATTTACGCGTTTACGCGACGGATCAAACATATCCAGCCCAAAACAGTATGTAATCTTGCGAAGCTCTTGCCGAAAAATATCGTGCGGCCTACAGATGCACAAGCAACATATCGAGGTCGCTAAACTGTTCCTACCTGCGAAGCACGGCCACAGATGTCATATATTCTCAGCTCTAGCATATGTTTTTCATGCCTTCATTGCACAATTGGTTAATGCGCCTCCAGCACCTTCGTCCCTGTTACCCCTATCGGGACTGGCGGTGTTGTATTCGATTCCCTCTGGAAGCACTTTCCGCTCAAGACCTCACTGGACACTGGGATACTGCTCAGACTTCAAGACGTCTCTGCACCCCCTTCAAGACTTCAAGCACCTACTTCAAATCTCGCTTCAAGCTTCAAGCCCTTAAGACTTCAAAGCACCTCCTTCAAGGCTTCAAGCTTCAAGCTTCAAGCTGGCTTCAAGCTCCAGGCACCGTCTTCAAGCCTTCAAAATTCAAGGCCCTCCCTTCAAGACTTCAACAGTGTCAAGCTTTCAAGCTCAAAAATTCAACCCCTTCTTCAAAACTTCAAGCTTCAAGCCTCGCTTCAAGTTCGAGGCTTCAAGCACTTCCTTCAAGCTTCGCTTCAAGATCTTGACTTCGCTTCAGGACTCAAACCGTCAAATTTCACGCCGCCTCAAAGACTAAGACACCTGCAAACGCCTCAAGAGCGGTCCAAAATGCCTCAAGGGCACATCAAGACACCTCAAGGGTGTCTGCCAAGACTTCGCGCGTCGGGAATCGAGACAACAGCACAAGTGCAAAATATGTCAGTTGCACGGCAGTAGTAGAATAGTAGTGTCCGAGTTCCAATGTATGTACTTTTACATGAATAGGGATACAAGTTCCGAACGCCATTCAAAACAGAAACATAATGTAGAGATTCTACCAGAACGCACACCTGAAAACACAATCAGCTGAGAACCTGCACGGCACTTGAAACCAACGAACCAGCCCGCGAAACATTGACACAGATTTTCCAGCGCCATCGCCTGGCGAATCAGCTTGTCGACCTGATCCTCCACTGACAATGCAATGTCCATGTTGAAATCGCGACCTAGAGACAAAAATGTCAAGCGATCAATAAAACGCAGTTTGCGCAGTTATACTCACCGGTGAGCTTGTGCTGTACACGGTTATATACAAGTAAGGCTTGTTTATTGCGGACCTCCTGGACGCCAGTTTCCCCACCGGCTTCTGCAAAGGCCGTCAGCAGGCCGCAACTTGTCGAGCGGCATGAACGCACCATTGAAAATGTCGTTCTCATTTGCCCGTAGGGGCCGTGTCGGGCGGTCAGCAGGCGCGTCAGACTCTGAGATCGTGGGTGTTAAATTCACATCGACTGCGAGGAAACCGGAACCGACCTTCGCCTGGTCGTACATCGACCTCGGCCTGCATCAACCGCCAGTTGATGAGGGGATCGTATACAAAGGCCTCGAGAACGGCCATCAACGACTCCTTATTGTCTCGGAGGACTTGCATCGTGATTTCGCACGTCTTTCGGAAAGACCCCTCGATGCCGCTGACCTGCAAACAAGTCAGTCGATGGGCGGGGAAACCAAGGCAGAACGTACCTCCATCGCGTGGGTTAGCATCCGCGTCAGTCTGAACGGCACCTTCTCCGGGAACTTGTCGCGGTGCATCGCGACCTCGAAGCAGTCACCAAAGTCAATATGCACAATCTTGCCTGTCTTGCGCTCGAGCATTACGTTCGAAGGGTGTCGGTCACCGAGACCGAGGATATGTCCGACCATGCTGTTGACCGCGAGCGACCTGGTATACGAAGCACGACGCTCGAGCCAATGCTCCGAGTTGGCGCTTTTGAGCCACAGAATTTTGTATAGATCTTGACCTGACGTGTTCTCCATGGCATACTCGAATACCTCGATCTTCTGCAGTAAAGGGAGGTTTTCGTAGTCGGGCGCCATCTATAAAGTGTTAGATCGGGGGCGTCGGCGATAACAAGGAAGGAGGCTTACCTGAAGCATGAGACGATACTCGATATTCAAGAGCAGCTTAATGGATGATCGGTAGTCTCGGACCAGTTCATGCAACGTATCGGTCTCCTGGACCAGACCAATTAGACCGACATTCGGCGCCAACGGAATGACAGGGTATCGTTGGATGTGTAATTGACGTTTGAAACTGTTGGTATCGACGGAGAGTAGCGTATTGACCAAGCTGAAAAGCTGCATCACGCGTTCATCCTGGCGGAGATCCTCGTGGCCTGGGTACGTTGAGTCTCACGAATTCGAAACAATCAATGTCGACGCACCTTTGAGGAGGTACTGATAATCCCTTCCGTCACTGCCTTTCATAGTCATACGACGTGGCCGTTGCTTCGATGAAATAACAGTCAGGCGAGGCGCGAAGTTCGCGATATAGACGACCTCTCGGCCGCTCTGGTATGTACCTGGGTAACGTTAGAAAATGCTAAACAGACGACGAAAAATATTACCAGGGACTGCGAGGTCAAGATTGCGAACGTTCAGCAGCTCTGGCGACACGTATTGCAGATCCAGCGCGGTCAGCTGTGGCAACTGCTTCTCAATCTTTTGGAAGACCTGGCCGATTCGACGAAGTTGGTACAAAGTTGAATGTGTAGTCGAAATAGACGTACCGCGAAATAAATACCCCATGCGTTATCCAGTTCGCGTGTCTCGCCAAACTGCCGATACCTCCTACAAGCCTCGCGAGCATGGCGCAGCTCAGTGCCAAAGACTTGGTTAAGGATGTTTCGCGAACGGTTTGTGGGCCCTGTGGTACCGGGATTAGTATCCTGGAGAAAATATCGAAAGCACTTCCTTACAGCTTCGAGCATCTCGTGCAGAGGCTCCAGCACAGCAAGCATCCCAGCGGGATTGCGAACAGTATAGTACAGTCGCGACGCTTCCTCCAAGCCCTCATGCCACATCTCGTGCCACAATATCGCCACTCGAATCATTTCACGACTGACAACCAGTGCCTAAGAGGCCAATTCAACGCGTGCTATATAAAGAAAACGGGCGACAAACCTGCTCGACGATCGTTGAGCTGTGCTCCCGCATTCGATCCATAATGGCGAGGGCGGCATTCTTCCGAGATTCGCTGGGAGATTTGGAACCGACGGTAAGCGGGTAGATCAACGCCTGTGGATGGCTTTTGCCGACTTCGGTGAGCAGGTTGTTGATGTTCCGGCGGATACTTGCGTGAGGCGTTTGGATACGTGCGATGATCTGGGCCTCTGGTCAACTCAGAAGAATGTCGAGAATGAATACCGCGCACTTGTGGAATGACGGGCAACCATGTATCGATCTTTACCATCGAGAAACCAGAGGCGATCGTGTGAGATATCTCTTCGTGGGCGCCGTATTTGAACCACATCGTCAGTAAACGAAGAGTATCTTGCAGCGCATCTTGGCTTCGGAGATTGATGGAACGGAAGAAGCCTATTAAACGAACGTCAAGAGATAGTGTAGTAGAAATGCGGGTATTCAAACCTTCAATCGACTGGATGACGTGCGAGGCCAGTCGTTCCCCAGATATGTCCCGAATCCGACCTTCCGCCTGGCTGTCGATCTGACTCACAACATTGAAGTTGGTCATGGCCCATGTATGCCAGGCTTTGTACCAGCCCTCATCGTAGGTCGTGGCCAGCAAATATGATTCGAGTACATCTTTAAGCCCGCTGTCGTCCTACCAAACGATTAGGACGTCATCGTAAGAGCACGAGACGTCACCTACGCGATACCAGTTCTCGTCGAGGGCGACTTGCCACTCGCCCTGCTTGAAGTAACACCGAGCCAACAGTTTCGACAGTTCGGTGAGCCGCTGCTTGGGAAGCCCCGTTCGCTGGGCGTGGTCGCTAGACTCAGCTTGAAGGTCCTTCGCAAGGCTTACAGTGAATTGCCGGAGTTCGGCGAGGCTGCCCTCGCGTGCGCCTTGGGCCCACATGAACTTGAGCTGTGCGTAGACAACATTCGGCGGGGCCTTAGTATGGTGGTACTCGCGTAAATGCTGAAGCTATGAAGGTATGAGATGAGCTAGTCGTTTTGAGACGGGTCTACAGACCCGATCAGGTGTAAGCAGCGAGTTGATTGTCTTCTCCGCTAAACCCATGCGATCTGATTTTCGACACAAGTTCGCAAATTTGATGAACGCGATAGGATCGTCCTCAGGATTGATGATCAGCGTTCGGACTTGGAGGATGCGCTGCCAGACTTCCACTTCCGGCTGGCAGCCTTGCAATCTGGTCCAGAATGTTGAAATACATCTCAATAAAGCTGGGGAGTACGTACCGCTTCATCCATGTATTTCGCATCATTTGTTGGCGGTCAGGTTGATCAGCGTATTGTTTATACTGGATGACTTCCTCCAGCTCGGACAACATTTGCGCGCGAACAACGACACTGGAAGAGGAATGTGAGCCAAAACATGACTGAGTTATATAAAAGCGTACTTGTAAGATCGAGCGTATCCTGGACCGCCAAATGCCGTCAGCTCGGGGTGAAGGAGTTCTCGCGCTTTCGAGATGTGCGTCATCGCCTTCGGGAACTGGTTATGATGCACAGACAAGATCGCTCTGTAGAAGAACCGATCTGGCGAGTCTGAACGCATCGTGGAGATATAATTGTCCATCGAGTCCCACTCGCTGAGCGACCACGCCGCAGCCGCCGCCATAGGCGCGATTGCCCGCTTATCCTCGTGATTCGCGCGCGGCCAGCGCTCATCCACCTCGGACGCGAGTTGTTCCCACTCGCCGAGTGCGTGCAAGCAGCGCAGTCGTCCGATTTGGATTTCTGCGTTGTTTGGATCTCCCTCTGCCTTCTCGTCGTACACCACAAGCGCTTCTTGCCAACGACCAAGCCGTTCGTACCATTCCTCCGTGTTGGTGACGTCGTACTGCTCGCGCGCGAGGAGCAGCGCGCCCCATGCGGCGTCCTGTTGCTGTAGACGCGTGTTGATCGAGATGAGAGACTCGAGGATGGCAGGCGACGCGCTGCTGAAGAATTCGAGCTCTTTGTAATGCAACGCCTTGGCGTACGCGAGGAACTTCGTCGAGTACTCGCCGAGCGTGCTGTGCTCGATGGGCAGCGGCTTCTCCTCATGCTCCATGAACTCACACAGGTCAAGCAGGCGTCTAATGACCTCCGACGGTGTGTGATGGGCGATGTGAGCGCGATTTCGATCGAGCGAACGAGATGGTCCTAATATACATATCAAGGCCGAACGGGGAGAGTTGGTTTTCACTCCGTACCTGATACTGATCATACAGCTCGCTCCAGCACGACAGGAACGCGGCGTTGAAGAGCTCCTTTGCAAGCGGCGACTGTGTCTCGACAAGGGTCATGCACGCACGCAGCGCATGCGACGGCGACTCCTTGATGAACTCGACGCCGAGTCGGTGGATCCAGTCGATCCAGTCCTGTCTCGCAGTGATTTGGGCGGTGTCCCACGCCTGCTTGAGATGGATCTGGTTCACCGCGAGCTTCGCTGCCTCCATTGGCGCAAACTCGGCGACTTTATTGTTGTCGATCCTGGAGGGGTGTTATGCCATTACCATCGCGGAGGAAAATACACACATGAACGCATTCGTCTCGTGTGTGAGTCTTTCGCCATTGAGAAGTGCAGCGACGGCACGGTCATACCCTGGATGGGTGATTGGGTTCCGGATAAGACACTATGAGGCGTCAGAACTCAACATGGTCCCAGATAAACGAAAGCAAACCTTGCTGATTGTCGGCACGAAGATCACGAAGTCCGAGCCCAACTGAACAATCAACGAACACAGCGTATCTAGCACTGCTACACGGAGCTCAGCCACGGCACGCTCCAAGATGCGCATGAGCGGATGCACGATGCGGGACGCATGGTCCGAAAAATTGACAACTTTGCTCAGCCGGTCGATGGTTTAAAATCGCCTTCTTCCGTAGTGCGACGTTCGCGTACGTCGACTCGGCTGTGCGCACGATGATGGGAATGACGAGGTGCAGATACTCCTCAATGTTCGCGCCAAACGTTTGAAATGCCTCCAGAATCTTCATCTGCGTCCCCATGCGCTTGTCACTGAGCTCGCCCTCGACAGAAAACACCTTTAGCAACAGCGGTAGGATCGTCGGGAGGAACGGCTTGATCTCCGCAGCCAGCGCCTTCCCGACGGCCTCGATGAGCGCGACGATCGGCGTTTGCAGGGTAGTGTTGTCCCACAGCTCCGTGACGAGCCCGAGAACCTCCGTCGTGTGGTTTCGGACGTGCTGCTTGATTATGCCGACGAGGATGGCGAGTTGTTGCAAGTGGAACTCTTGTAGTCGCGGTACCGATGCGCGTGTGACGGCCGCGAACGCCGGCATAATCTAGACGCAAGGTTAGACCTTTTGACATGCTGGACGACGAGGGGAAAGCGCACCTGAGGAAGGCTCCCGACAGACTTTAAGCCTTGGGTCTTGAAGATGGACATGATCGCCTCAATAACGGTGTGATGATGCCCGCTTGACCCTGGGTCCTTGAGTACGCGCAGCAGCGCCGACACGACCACCGTCTGAAAGTAGTCGTCCGGCGATGTGCCGGTGCTGGACACGAGCGCCGACGACGTCAGCGGAACCTGATTGATCGCCACCACGGCGGTCTCGCTCCCACTCTCGTCTTCGGAGTTCATCTACGTCCCGCGATTAGTGTTCCGAATCAGCGCCCCACACCGACACGCACCTTCCTCGATACGGATCCATTGCCCCGAGCACACCCATTACCTTCACCACCTCCCTCTTGACCGCCTCCCCGGTCCCGCCCGTTCCCGCATCCTGCTTCAGGATACGCCCCAACAACGGCAACAGCCCCGGATAATCCACCATCGGTGCGATCACATACCCTGTGCTGCTGCACACGCGTCCTAACGCGCCCAGCGCCGCCTCACGCTTCGCGAGCGACGAGTCCGCGAGCCCTGCTACGAGAGCGGGCATCAGCTCGGGGAGGAACCCGCGCGCGTCCTCGCCGCCAACACTCGCGAGCGCGCCGAGGCACGTTAGCATTGAGGCGGAGACGCCGGTGGGGCTGGCAGCCTTGGTCTTTTGAAGAAGAACAGCCAGCATGGGGAGGGCGTAGGGCTTGATGAGGCGCTGGGTGTTGGCGACAAGGATAGTGAGCAGGCGTGTGGACTCTTCGCGGTTTAGCCTGAGACACCGTTAGTGTAGTTACTGCCTGAGAAGAAAAAAGGAGGCGTACGCGACGGTCGAGTACTCGAGCTCCGTCAACAGCTGGATGAGTGTCTTGCGCAACGACGGCATTACATACGCCGGATTGTGTCGCGCCATGCGCTGCGGATCTCGTTAGTATTTCCTGACTTGCGAGCTAATCGACACAACGCACCCCAATCAAACTCGCCGCGGTTACCCGATTCTCAAAGACCTCATCGTTGAGCGCAATGAATAAACTGCGCACGTTCTCCGCCTGCGACAGATGACGGTCGAACTGCTCATTCAGCGAGCCCAGCACAACGTTGCGGATCGTCGGGTCTACGACGTTTCAGCGCCTATACCTCCGCCCAAGATAAATTGCACCAGGCAGACGTACCAGGATCCGCAATCCCCACTGTCAGCAGCTTCCCCAACACGTCACTCACGACATCCACCGCGTGGCCACTCGTTTGGTACCCCACCCCGTTCGCCGCGCCCCCCGCCCCCTCCGCCCCCCGCGCCCCCCGCTCAAACTCACGCTCATCGGAATCGCACCCCATCCCATTCCGTTGATCCCACCCCCGCCGAGCGACCCCGCACTCGCACTCGCCCCCCATACCCATACCGCCCTCCCCGCCCGCCCTCCCCGCCAAACGCATACCCGTCTTTCCCCGCCGATCCCAACGCGTACCCCGCCGCCGGCGCGCCCCCAAAGAGACGACAGCACGCGAGCGCCGCCGCGCGGCCGCACCTCGGGTGCATCGTCCTCGACCGTAGGGCAGCGCGTTCGTCTGCACGAATTCTGTGAGGGTGTGGCCTGCGGAAACACGGCGTCCGCGTCAGTATGGGTAACGGTACATTGCACAATTCGTAAGTATGTACCACTGAAATCAAAGGTCCCGAGCGTATTGAGGGCGAGAGTAAGCAGCTCCTTGCTCTGCGGCAAGCCCTGGCCCTGCCCACCGTAACCGTACCCCTGGTTCACAGCCGTGCTTCCGCCGGATGATCTATTTTTTTGGGGGGTTAGGGTTAGAAACAAGAACAGATGGAAACAGGAAGCTCAACTCACCCAGCACCCGGCACCGGCGCCCCGAGCCGCGTATACGGCGTGCCCGAGAGGATATGCGAGAGGAGATCGAGCAGGCGGTCTGCGCACGAACGAAGTGTCAGTGATTCGCGATTCAAGATCGATTGAGAAGCAGGATTCGAGGGCGAGGAATGAGGATTGAGGGAAGAGAAGGAAAGCTATATGAATTGGGAGGGAAACAGAGGAGGGATTGAATTGCAGGAAGTTTGGTTTGCGCGTAATAAACGGATGGCGCGAAGAACGAAGAAAACTAACTGCAACCAAAAGAGAAGAACGTACCCTGCCACAACGCTCAACAACGGCGGGATCGCCCGCGCCACGGACGCAAGACACGCGCGGAGGCCTTCGCTCAGGCCGGCGGCTGTACGTCAAAAATAAATCCAAGTCAGTACATATTCCATGTGCCAGTCAAAACAGGACGAGGCTCGATGTTCTGGAATAAAACAACGAGGCTCAATGCCTCAACCCGGAGACACAGCTTCGCGCACCGGAGAAGAAAACGGATATGAGCGTGGGGACGCACCGAACAACCAAATGCAGATGATCATGCAAACAGCATCGGTCAGCGTCGGGCCACGGCGGCAGCAAAGGAGGCCCAAGCGCAGCCAAAACCGGGTCCGGTGGCGCAGGCGGGCGACTGTATACGAGCGAGCGTCAGTGAATAAGAAGCGTTCAAGATTTTCAAAAGTCGAAAGAGAAGAAATCGAATGGAAACAAAAAAAAAACAAAAAGATACCCACCTCCTCGTCGCGCCTGCCCCGGCGGCGCCCGCGCCATGCGCGCCCTTTTCTGCATACGCCTGCGCCTGCGCCGCCGCCGCTACATCTTTGAGGCGTGCCTTGATATGGCTCATCACGCTCCTCCAGGAACGGCTTCATCTCTGCCCACCGACCGCCGTCGCCGTGTGCCCAATGGCAATCAGCGCGTAGTCGCGCTCTGCCGGTCCCGACCCGCCCCCTCCTCCGCTGGAGAAGCTGGAGGAAAAGGAGCTGGTGGAAGAGAAGGTCGAGGAGGACGAGTTGGAGGAGGATGAGGAAGAGAGCTGGGAGAGGGAGGTGCGCCATGGCCTTGTGGAGGACCTGGTCAGTAAAGGCGGCGGTGTTTGTAGGAGGCGAGGGTGGGGATCATGGTGATGACCATGCGGCGCACGGCGGGGTCGCGGTTCGCGCGGAAGGAGAGCACGGCCTCGGCGGTTTCAGAGAGAGGTGTCGCGCATGAACTGCAGCGTCGAAGTTAATTAATGTAGAGTTTTTGAATTTGGAAAGAGCACGCACCACCGGCGCATGCAGCAGCAGCTCCCTGATCGTGAGTAGGCTCCCGTGGATGACTTCCGGCTGGGTTGTACTTGAGCCCTGCCTGCGCGTCCTGCAGGATCTTGGCGAGGTAGGCGGGCCCGGTGGTGGTTGACGGTGCGCCGCCCCTGCGAGCCTTTGCTCGGAACGGGCGGCGCGCCGCCCTTCCCCGCGCTCTTGCTTGTGCCCCGAACCCTTCCCCGCGCTCGAGACGCTCCGCTCCCTCTGCGCCCCGATCTCCAAACCACGCCGCCAGCAGCTCCGCCGCGGCCTCCCTTACCACGAGGCGCGGGTCGCGCAACGGCGCGAGCACCGCGGTGTCCAAAACCGCGGGGAGGTGCCCGATGAACTGCGCGGGCATGTTGAGCGCAAGTTCCTTCAATATCAGGACCCCGCGTAGCGCGCCATCCCCAGCGCGTCGTGCTTGTCGCCGCCGCTGTGACTCGCGGTCGCAAGCGCCATTGCCGCAGGCACCTGGTGGTCCATGAAGCTCTCCCCGAACCCGGGGCCGCCCACGGCCAGTATGTGCCCCAGCGTCTTCGAGGCGGCGAGGATGAGCGCGGGGTCGGGATTTGGCAGGAGGTGCTTGACATAGTTGTAGAATCGAAACAAATTGTGCGACGAGTCGATGGTGACCTGGCCAGGGCCCTCGGAGTCGATGAGATGGTCGATGGCGACGAGGCCGCCGATGTTGTCTGTGGAGTTCTGAGAGTGGATGAGCTCGAAGAGGCGGCGGGAGATGTTGTCGTCGTCGCCGCCAACGTCTGCGACGCTGCGCGCGACGTGCCGCCGGAGCTCCATGGCGCTCTGAAGGCGCACTTCGGGGTTCTTGCTTTTCAGCCCCATAAATGTCGACGAGAGCACGTCCCCGCCGCTGGTGCTCGCCGATGTCGACGCCATATTGATACAGCAATTGCTGTGAGATGATGACAATACTGGCTACATAATATTAATATAGATGTTCGTGGGAGCCTTCAAATAAGCTTGACTCTACATTTATTCTTGTACTACTTTCTACGCGCAACCACAACATCCGTCTTGTAGGGATACTCAAAGATGCCCTCGCTCTCGTTGATCCAAACCTTGCCGTCTCCTTTCTTCAAGATCGTAGCCAGATCCTCCTTCACGATCGCTTTCTCCTCGTCGGGCAAAAGCGCAATGTAGCTCTTGCTCCTCACGCGGTCAACAACAATGTCCGCGGACGCGGGGAGCGGTATACTCCAGCTCTTTTCTTCTGGGGCCTCGAACGCCTTCTGGTACTGGGCCGTGTCGAAGATCTGGCGCCAGAGACCCAGCCGGTACTGCGGAACGCCCCCCTCGTACTGCTCGACGCGATCCCGGACCTGCGCAACCCATTTCGCGGCATCTCTGACGCGGCCGTTCATCGCACACCACAATAACCTGCCGGCGATATACATACCTATCTTCCAAATTCCAGATGAAGACCAGGACACCGCCGGGTTTCAAGATGCGGCCAAACTCTTCCGCGGCACGGCCAAAGTCTGGCGCCAGTGCAGCGCCTGGAGGCGTCGGATCTTGTGCTGGTGTGGGATAGCTGGCGGGGTACGTACCTGAGCGACGACGACCAAGTCCGCCCACCCGTCCTCAACGTGGGTTTCCTCAAAGGTCCCGTCCGCGACCGAGACGCTGCCGTGCCGCTCGACACAGTCTTGCTGAAGACGTCGCGCATCCCTCGCTGGGCTCGATCGCTCTCAGCTCCTTGAACGCGCAAGTCCATTCCGGGTGCGCGATAAAGGCACGAGTGAAGATGCCCGTCCCAGCTCCAACTCTACATCCGCATTGGTTGGTTAGAGGGACAGAGGGGGTAAACCATACTCGACGACGTTGATCGGGTCAGCCGTCTTGACCGCGCTGCGGATGTACGACAGGGCCACAGGCTGGTAGGAGGGCCGAGCGCTAAGTTCATCAAGCCGACCCTTGAGGATCGCAAGGATCGTCGTGGACCAAGTACACACCGATCGTACAGCTCATTGGCTGTATTGAAACCATTTGCGGCGACAGAGTGCACAGGCATAGTAAAGCAGAGTTGAGAAGGGTGGGTAGGAGTCGCGTGAGAAGGGTAGGTAGATAAACGCGGCGCGGTCCCGTTATTAAGTGGAGTCGCGTATGACTCTGACGCGAAATCGCACCATCCAGTCGGATAATCCGACAATCGCGCAAGCTGAATGAACGCGCTCACTGTTCGTGAATTCCATATGCATTCAATTGGAAATTTGCAGCTGCAGAGTCGGGAACAAGCTTGAAGAACGCGGACGCGCTCTGAGTCGAATAATAATACCATTCTCCACTCTCAACAGCTGCTCGCGTTTCGCATATGTGAGGTAGACGAGTCTTGGACGAGTCAGACGATAAGACGACGGTGAGGGAGCTCTGGAGACCCGGATCGGCCGAAAGACCGATGACCGGCGATTGAACTCGATCTGATTCCGACCACGACGTTGCTGGCAGCATTCACTTAGCTCTTTGTCGCGTCCAGGCTAGGTTTCTTTCACATCATGCCGGAACTTCCCTTGGAACTGGAGCGCCAAATATTCGAGCTCGCATTTAAACCCAACAGTCGAGACATCGCTCTCAAGGTTACTCTTTGTCTCGTTGCGCGGCGCGTCCAGGTTTGGTCAGTGAGACCCCGAATTCTCGACAAGTTGTTCAATGCAAGGACGCAGGATCGACCGCATATTTTATGAACTGGTTAAATCCGCGACGAAGACAGAGGAAAGAATTCCTCACCTCATTCCAGTCAAACGCCAAGCCCCCGATTTTTTCGCCATTGTTAAAACCCTGTGCCTAACTTACACCGTCGATGGCGCCACTGCTTGTGGCATACTCACCGCATGCAACAGAGTAGAGTCTCTCGCATGTGGGTCGACACAGACGCCCCGCAGCTTCCCCTCCTCATCAGTCAACTTCCACTCCACCGGCTCTCCACTCGCATGGACCACTTCTTGAGGATCCCTTTGGTGCTCCACCCTCGATTATCTCGAGTCTCACCCACATCGTCCTGCGCCACTGGGACGTCCACCTATCCCAACTGGCGCATCTTCCGCGCTGACTCACGTTTGTTTACCCGAGCGTGACCACCGCCCACTTCGCGAGGGGTGTATAGAAACCGTGTGCTCAAGCTGCCCTCGTCTCCAGGTCCTGATAATCTTCTGTCCTTGGACTCTCGTGGGCCGGGTCGAAGAATTTCTTCCGCCATCAGCCACGGCTGATCCGGGTCGTGGTGCAGGCCAAATTAGTCTGGAGCAAGATTATAAGAGATTGGGAACGGCCGTATTTCGGCCGTTCAGATATGTGGTCTCGTGCGGAGGCGACTGTGGCGCAACGGAAGAGCTCGGTCGGTCAGAAATGATCATGGGTTTAATAGATCCAGTACATTGAATAACCACTGATTGAGGAGAACGAGACCCAGCATTTGGTCGGTGCTCTCCGCCATGGACCCGTTTAATACAAGGTAGTTATGGGTTGCAAATAGTATATATATTTCAATCCACTATCACCCTTCAGCCATCTACAAACAGGAAATCACGGTGCGTGGTATTGCGAAGTTGGTAAAGTACGGGGTACTGAGGGGATGAGAGCCACCGCGATGTATATGAAAGAGTTTATGTCATAGGTGTGGTGAAACCGATCTATCGAAAGCAAAAGATAAAGCAAGTAAGTGCGACCATTTTCTCGCACGAAGCGAAGACGTGGCCAAGTTCCGATTTGGACGAGATGTGCGGGCGGAGGGAGAGAACGATAGTCGGCGGAGTTGGTCCGCAGCGAGCCGGAGGGCACTCGCGCAGGCCGTGGGGTAGCGCACGGAGTTTGCTGAGGACCATGTTATTTACTCGCCTCTCCACACTTTGGAGGACCACTTCATCATTCCCGACCGACAAGGATTTTTTCCGCTCCTCCACAATCGCTTCGGCACGAGACCACAGATCTGACGCCAGTTGCCAATCCGCATCCCTCCCAAGGTCGGCTAGTACGACGATGCGATGATCCACCTCGACTGAATATCGGAGATCTTCTTCTAGCCAGCGCACGATATTCGGAATTGCAGGATATGATTACGACCTGCAAACGGGGAAAGCTCGAGGATGCTGTCTCCACATACTCCGCGCTGACTGGAAAGATCTCAATAGATAAGCAAAGGTGCGTCAAGCGCGGAAGAGGCGCTAGCAGTTGGGATAATGGGGCGGTGTGCGATTCCAGGACAAGGTCAATATGGGTGAGAGTTGAAGGGCAAGTCAATGACGGAGAAATTTTCGAGAAGTGACCGGCTGCAATGAGAGCTGGTGCAGCGGAAGCCGACTAATGAGGAGGGGGAGCTCCTGCGGGGCCACATTGCTAGGGACCAGCATGTGAGACGCTCTACTTTGTCGCATGCGGCAAGTATGTCACAGGCAGTGGCGCCTCGACTCCATAATGTAAGAACAGGGTTTTGACGACGTAAAAAACCCAGGAGGTTTACGTTTGAGAATGAGACTGAGAAATTTCCTTTCCGCAGTCTTATTTTCGATTGCCACCAGTTCGTAGAATATGCGGTCAATCCTGCAACATGGCTGGATTGAATAGATCTGTAAGAATTTTGGGAGATACCACTGACCAAACCTGGACGGAAGCATGAGAGGTCGAGTATTGAGGTCTGCAGAAGACTAACCTGAACGCGTCGTGCAACGAGACAAAGTGTAGTCTTAAGGTCGAGGTTTCGACTGTTAGACCTGAATGCGAGTTCGAATATTTGGCGTTTCATCAGAGGGAGGTCTGGCATGTGTGCAGCGAAGTGCAACCTTGGGGAAAGTAAAGAGGAAATTGTCGCCGCTTTTGACCGAAAGCGGCAATACTTGTTTAACCACCGCGCTACTGCTTGCCTGGACATCCACTTGGTGTCTTCGTCGCGTCGGCGCTGTATAGGTTTCGCAATGCCGGAACTTCCCTTGGAACTGGAGCCAAATATTGAGCTCGCGTTTACACCAACAGTCGCGACATCGCCCTCAAGGTTACTCTTTGCCTCGTTGCGGCGTGTTCAGGTTTGGTCAGTGGGACCTAAATTCTCAACGAAGTTGTTCAATGCAACGATGCAGGATCGACCGCATATTTTATGAACTGGTTACAATCGACGCGAAACCAGAGGAAAGAGATTCCTCAGCCTCATTCAGTCGAAGCCCCCGATTTTTTCACTGTCGTCAAAACCTGTGCTTAACTTACTTCGTCGATGGCGCCACTGCGTGCGGTATCCTCGCGGCATGCAGCAGCGTAGAGTCTCTCGCATGCTGGGTCGACACGGACGCCCCACAGCTCCCCCTTCTATCAGCCAACTTCCACTCCGCCGGCTTTCCACTCGTGTGGACCACTTCTTGAGGATCCCTTTTGGCG